>JAVSCE010009339.1:0-38712 GCA_032199065.1 Smutsia gigantea
CCCGGACGCCGCTGCGGTGCTGTCCCTCTGCCGCCGAGCGTGCGCCAGCGTACCGAGCGTGCGCGGTGCCGTCGCCGCCGTCGCCCCCGCTCGCGTGCGCGGCACGGCTCTTCGGGCCGCGCGCTGCTGGAGGAGGGCCGCGGGGCGTGGGCGTGCTGGGTCTGCGAGGCCCACCCAGAGGCTAGCTCAGCGATTTGCCGAAATCCCAGCAAGACCCACGTATCGGCTCAGTGAATGCTTATGCAAAGTGGAACGCGCGTTATCTCAAAAATGTTTGTAACTCAAATGGAGGGTTGAGATCCTGCGGTAAGCAGCCCTGAAGGGCATCAAACGGCGCTCGGGACGGTCGCTGCACGATCGTCAGTGACTCTGGCTAGAGCCACCCCAGACCTGCAGGGAGTGAAACTCCTCTACAGCTACAGGCTGTTATAGCAACTAAACTTTTTTAAAAACGGGTCTGGAGGTCGAGGAACAGATGCTGTTAGGAAGAAAACTCAGCGGCCGCCAAACCCTGTCGCACTACGGATCCCATCATGCAACGGGGGCATGACGTTAAGGCTCCAGGGCCCCGAAACTCTAGTCCTGGGGAGACTGCGCTCACGAGACCTTGGGGTTTGTAGTCCGCTGTTCCGCGTAGCGCGCCGGACGCAGCACATGGTATTCCCCTAACCTCTTAAATCTCAAACACCTGGTTTCACTTCCACAGCGGCCACTCTTTACCAAGCGATATATTATTTTCCACACTTTACATTGTTTTAAATACGGAATTATACATGCTCTGTTGAAAACCTACAGTTTTACAGCCTCTTCGTTCAGCAAACATGTACAGAGTTTCTGAAGTTTCTATTAGTTGCCAGATACTAATAGTCGTCAGGATTCCAAAACCCTATCTATGTTTAATAAGTTCACAGAGTTTAAAGCTCTTGTGTATCATTTTATTTTAGAAATCTTAGAAATGCAATACGTCTTCTGCAGACAAAAATGAAAAAGGAGACTGGGGCAGATGGTGAGCTTCAACAAGGAAGCCCACCTGCTGTCTTTTAATATTAGGATCCACCCTTCGGATGGGTATGTTCGGACGGGCATGTTTTATTTGCACCCTAAATTAACTACCTATGAAAAGTACCTTCATGTTTAACGGAGGCCAAAAATGTAATAATTTTTAGCTTTCAAAGGCGGCTTTAGGGCTTACTTAGGTCTTTTAAGGATGATTTTCCTCCCACTGACTACAATTGGATTTTGAAATTTAAATCATGGGGAAAGATTAGATGCAAGGATTTATAATAGAAGAAAATGATATATGTAACTCATGAATACAAAACATTAGTTTTGCAGATGAAGAATGAGGTACTGAAATATTTTCAGAACTAGTCTATTACATTAAACGTGTTGAATACTAATTTATCTTGGTCAGTTAACACAGATGATTTCTATTATTCTAGCATATAAACAAAGAATAAAATAGTGTTTGTAACAATAACTTAAGCATCTACTTTATTAAAATGTTATGTGTCACAGCTACGAATTTAATATTTTAGATCACTATACACTAGACCTCTTTACAGGGTTGTATTGTCTCATCACATTATATTTACAAGGTTATAATTTTCTCCAGGCTGGAACTGCTGACCAAATCCATTTACCAACTCAGTGGACCCTTGTTAAAAGTAGAACAAGACAGTCCTTCTATTTGCCACGTAGACTTGCTTGGACAACTGAATTTGACTAAAACCAGTTATTTTAGATATTTTTTTTAAAAATCACTTTTCATGGGTATAGTATATGATTTGTTAGGCTCCCTCTTGTTTCCCTATTTTTTGATAATGACTTTCCATTTTCTTTTGCCATGTGGTTTGGGTGTTATATAGGTAAATATAAAGGTAAATAAATGTTAGACATTTGCCAGATAGCCAGATGACCCTGTCCCATTTGGGACAGGAAGTCTAAGGAAGCTTGACTGTCTTATATCTTATATCAAAAGGAGGAAGGAAAGAGAGGGATTCAGGACTTCTGCATAGATTCTTTAAGGAAAAAAACAATGTCATCAGTTCTTAGAATTCAAAAATAAAAATAGGGAGAAAAAATTGATATGGTGGTAGCTGGGAGATTTAAACTCAGAAAAAGATCCACAATATATAAAAGGATTTGTGCTTTAATAATTACAATTGTGTTGCTTAGGGCAGTGTGGTTCCCCTGACCAGCAGCATCAACACCGGAATTCTGGGGATAGGACCCAGAAATCTGTTTTAACGAGCCCTTCGGGTGAATCTGATGCCTCCAGCTAAAGTTTGAGAACCATTGGCTTGGGGCAATTGTACAAATTTAAATCTAGGACCTCCAAGCAATTTCTTTTATTAAAGTGCTTCGGAGCCAGTCCTTATTCACAAAGGAGTAAGTGTGTTTAAAAAGTGTGTTAGATTTCATATAACTACACACAGAGGACACACAGTGTTGTGAAGAACATAACTAGACTGTTTCCACCTGGATGAAAATGCAGTCCTTCAAACTAAAGTTGCTAGCAATGTAAAAACTCTTAGGGTTCAGATAAATGCTAACCGGTAATCGGTTGTGTTTTATTTTAAATATTTTTTATTGTGGGAAATAATATGTAACACAGTTTACCACCTTAGCCATTTTTGCATATAAAATTAAGTGGCACTGATTTCATTCACAATATCGTGCAACTTCAGGAATGTTTTTAAAATGTTTTCAGGAAAATTATTTCCCCATGATTACCTAAAATAAAGTGTTCTCAGAACGTGCATCGAAGTCTCCAGTTCTAAATTTTGAGGGCTGATGAGGCCGATCTGCAATAAGGCGGGCGTTTGGAGCGGGAGGTCGCGTTCGTGGTCAGCTCGCCGCTGGAGTCCCTCGCCCGGCAAGGAGCTCAGTGGCCCGGCGCCCCCGGGCGGCGGGGACGCGGTGCAGAGACGCGCTGGGCCAGCGAGGGGAGCTGCAGGGTAACTTTTCCCAGGGAAAGCGGCCGGTCGTCCCCACTAGAAGCCTCCCTGCCTTTTGTTTGTTTTCCTGCTGGAGGCTGGAGAGCGGCCGGGTTCCTGCGCTCCACCATGCGCCGCGCGGGCCGTGCGTCTCGCCGGACCTCCCGGGCGTCCCTGCCCGGGCCCCTCGGCCTGTCCTAGCAGGGATCGCCTCCATCTCCAGTTCCCGAGCAGGCTGCTGCGCCCCATTCGCCGAGGAGCTGCGCTCGCCGCAGGGGAGGCCCCCGCCTGCGTTCGCGGCGCCAGTAAGTGGGCTCCGGGATTTAGGGGCTTCTGCCGAGCGACCTGTCACTCGGGGTGATGGACTGGAGCTGCGGAGGGACCCTGTCCGGTGTCCCCTCACGGGATTGGAGGGGGTGGAAGAGGCTAACCGGCTGTAGTTTCTCTTCGAGGTCCTGTAGGTCTCTCCCTTTTGGCATGAAAACTCGTTTCTTCGGAGTCTGGAAGATTTTGCTGAGTGGTTTACCGTTCAGTGGTAAGAGGGGAAAGGTCTTGCTGGATTTGAAGCCCCTTTAGCAGGATGTGAAGGGCTTGCTCTTGGAATTTTCCTGACTAGGCCTTTGGCTGTCCCGCAAGGGGTCTGAGCCACACATTGATGGGCAACCATTTTTCACTGGGTTTCTTTCTGCTCTGATTTTTTTCGTAATAATCTGAGTAGATGTTATGAGAGGGATGTTGAAGGGTTTTCCAGAACAACCGTTTCTTTTGCAATGTGCCTTTTAAAAGTTTGATGCTAACACTGAGGGCTTTTACTTTTACTTTCAAATATTAAAGTAGTTTAATGCATCATTCTGCAGAAAAGTATATTCATTTCCACTTATAACTGAGTAAAGATCTGTTTTTGCTGAAGCTGGACTGTGCTGAGAGAATAACAGCCCTGAGTTTTGCATGCAGGTCTAGATTTCTCTAAGGTATTGGCACTTGTGTTTTTTCTTTGAGCCTGGAGCACTCTTTGTAGCAATAGAAGTTTGATAGCTACAGGTTTTCATTTCTGACATTTTCCCGTGAATGGGCTTTCAGGATGTGCCCCATTAGTGAACTGTACTATTGCTGAATCTAAAATTAAAATGAGCTTTAAATCTGTGTAGTCAACATATAAACTATTAAGAAGAATTTGTCTCCACTATGTGGCAGCTGTGCTAGGAGTTAATGTATGAATAAATATGCACATTTGAAATAGTTTCTGAGCAAAACTATGAGATTTGATAAAGCGTGTTTAAGGCCTTCATATCTATTTGAGGACCAGTACTTCTAAAACACTAGGAATTGGGTGTAGAAATGAGAGCAGGGCTGGGATTCTCTGTTAAAGTGGTATCCGTTACCACTGCCCCCTTCCCTAAGGCCCAGCCCTCAACAATGGCCTGTCCACTCCCCCACCCACCTTCTCTAGAGTCAAGACTGATGGCTGAGCAGGAGTGGGCAGCCATGTTTCTTAGTGAGATGGGTTTAGTTTTAAATGATGGAATGATGTTAGAGGGTTGATGAAGCCTTGAGTAGGCAGAGTTCTGCCCTCCCTGCCAAGGGAACTTAGCATTTAGTCACAAAGAAATGATTTTTTTCTCACTGTAGTTTCTTCCCTATAGACTGTGTGTAAAGGAGCTACCAGGAAAGAGGACAGGCCTTTTGGGGTTTTATTTGCTGACTGTTCAACATCATCAAAGCTCTTTTTATATTTTCATTGTTTGTTTTGTTCTCATTGCTTTTTGGGGTTCCTAATAGTCAAGTCAATCTTGAACTTTTGAAATTTTCTTTAACCGTCCTTTCATTCATTTCCTTCATCCTTTGTATCGGTGAGTCATCAAGACCTTTGAAATGTGGTTTATATCAATCCCTCCCTCCATATTCTAATCTAGAACCTTACTCTGCCTCCCTTCAGCCTGGAGCAGCCTCTTCGCTTAGCCTCCCAAGTCTGGCTCTTGTATGTCCTCAGGAAATGTTTGCTGAATGAATGAATGAATGAGACTCTCCCCTTTCTGTTCTCTTCAGCATTTGTTGTCTGTCTAACCATTTAAAACTATCACTTCAAGTCTCTCCTGGCCTTGTGACCTTCATTCAGTTCCTCTCCATTCTCTGCCACCTCAAGTCCAAAGTAATCTGCCTGATTTTTCAAGGCCTTTCATCATCAGGCCTCACCCCTCCTATCTAAGTCCTGTTTTCAGTTGGGCATCCCTCCTTGCACCCTACGGAGTTTTGTCTTCTTGCTAGCCAGCGAAGCCAGCCAGGTGCATTTCCAGTGCACTGTCTGATCAGATTGTTCTCCCTAAAAACTCCCTTCCTTCTCTCTACTCGCCTGTACAGATTGTACCCATCTTCCCAGGAGGAGCCTAAGGCTTACTTCTCTCATAAGGTCTCCTCTAACTACTCGTTTCTCTTTCTTTAAAGTCCTAAGACACTTGTTTGTTAGCCCTTCATTATATTGGCTGTATCGATCTTTAATTGGTTTAGGTTATCTTAAGTCTCTTTAGGACAGGAGCTGTATTTTATGCACGGTAATGTGGTATCATGGGCTTTGGAGTCAGGTGGAATTGAGACCAGGGCCTAAGTCCACTTCCTGCTCGTGTGGCCTTCCTTTGGAATTCTCCCAGCGTTAGTCCTCTCACACGTAAAATAGGGAAAATGCCTCCCAGCTGGTTGTGGTGTGCAGATGGTCTCCAGTGCCTCAACAGTACCTGGAATGTCTCTGACAAATATCTGCTTATCCCTCAACAATGATTTGCAGAGGCCTGAACATATAGCAAACATTTCGTAGATGTTTGTTGATTGACTTCTAGACTGCAAGTGAGCCAGGAGGCCCTGAGGATGGGGCAGCCATGCAGTGAATCCTCTGTGAGTGTTATCCTGCCCTTCCTTAAAATGGCTTTAGCTGAGGTTATTTCTGGCTGTAGCTCTGCTTCTGGGATCTGTTTCTGCTTTTCCGTCAGAACCTTGCCAGGAACACTACTGCCTTCTAATTTTGTTTTTTCCTCATTGCCTCTTTTGTGGCAAGCTCTTCCATTTCATTTTGCAGGACCTTAGAGAGTTGGAGTTGCACCTAGCCTTTCTATTTTTCTGCTTGTTGGGTATGTGTCAATGTCTGTATTTATAGCAGGACTGTTTGCCCGGCGGTTTCTTGGCAGAATTCTGGGTATGGTGACCTTTCTGTGTATGTTGATCTGTCAGCCTGTGCATAGTGTCTCACTTAACCATAAATTCTCTTACCAGTAGTCTTCGCCAGCCATGGCAGAATGTCAGAAACCTCCTCTCTGTGGACCTCAGTGTTTATGGTTGGTGTGGTTGACAGAGAGAATGTGCAAACAGAGGTGTGTACGGTGTGGCTTGTACATACACATATTGCTTGGGGTTATAGTGTAACCATGTCCGCGGTTGTGTCTGTGCTTATCTTGAAACTGTTTTAACTTCCTTATCAATACATAGGTGTTCAGAAAATTACTTCATAAAAACAATTTGGTGAAGCAAATCATTTTCTGGGGCAAATTGCACTGAAATGCTGTGTTGTGGTAGGAAGAAATCAGAGATGCCCTTACTTGCAGCCAGAGAAGTATAAACAACAGCACAGGACCGTCTCGAGGTGGTGGTGAAGGTCGATGTGGCATTCAGGCTCAGTCTCTCTGCTCTTAGCAAGGTGCTGGTTCATGTTAGGAAAACATAACTCATCAGATCCTAGGGAAATACTCAGTCTAAGCTGAAAGCTTCCATTCCTGATTTCCTTCCAAGGAAACTCACGGGGCCTTGCATATTGAGTCAGTGCCTGGCTGTGCACTGAATGTGGAAACCTGCATAGAAAGAGTGCTGGTGTTTGGACTCACCTGTGCAGCTGGAGTCAAACCCCAGGTTCCTTGATTTGTGATGTTGTCTCACAGTTTGAAAAAAGCACATCTTTGGAGATCTGCCATTTCTTTTTACATGTGGTTCTGGATTAGCAATACATCCATATAAAAAGGGGAAGTGGGGAGCATTTGATAGACTTTAAACTAATAAACTATTGAAACATTTCTTATATTCACACATTAAAAAATAGGCTACTCTGAAGATAACAAGGATTCTCTTCCTATTAGGTGGGTTTCTGGATCTCATCTGTAAAGTGAGGATGTTGGATGAATGATCATTAAGGTCCCTTCCAGGAGAAAAAAAGAGTCTAATTATGTAGTCTGACATTTTCTCAACTTTGTACTATGCCCATGTTGTACTTAGGTCCACTTGAGTTTAGCAGTCAGTCTACGCTTATTAGCATTAGATTACATATTATCTTTAACTTTTTCCTAGATTTTAAGTTTGTCATCCTAAGTCAATTTTTTCAATGGAAGGACCACAGTAGTACCTTGCATTTCACTTGGTGCCTTTTCCACCACACTGGGGGCTCTTGGAAGCCACTTGATAAATGCACAGTGATGGCCGAAAGCTTGTGAGGACCACTTACTTTATTTGTTTGTTTGTTTGTTTGTTATTATTTTTATTTTTTATTTTGGTATCATTAATCTACAATTACATGTGCAACATTATGGTCATTATGGTTACTAGACTCCCCACATCATCAAGTCCCCACCACATAACCCCATTACAGTCACTGTCCATCAGCGTAGTAAGATGCTATAGAATCATACTTGTCTTCTCTGTGCTGTACAGCCCTCCCCGTGTTCCCCCCTCCTACATTATGTATACTAATCGTAATGCCTCTTTTTCCCCCTTGTCCCTCCCTTCCCACCCATCCTCCCCAGTCCCTTTCCCTTTGGTAACTGTTAGTCCATTCTTGGGTTCTGTGAGTCTGCTGCTGTTTTGTTCCTTCCGTTTTTTTCTTTGTTCTTACACTCTCCAGATGAGTGAAATCATTTGATACTTGTCTTTTTCCGCCTGGCTTATTTCACAGAGCATAATATCCTCTAGCTCCATCAATGTTGTTGCAAATGGTAGGATTTGTTTTCTTCTTATGGCTGAATAATATTCCATTGTGTATATGTATATATGTACCACATCTTCTTTATCCATTCATCTACTGATGGACACTTAGGTTGCTTCCATTTCTTGGCTATTGTAAATAGCACTGCGATAAACATAGGGGTGCATATGAGGGACCACTTATTTTTGAGGAAAGATCAGTGTGATCATGTACCATCCTATAGGTGTACCATGACCTGTGACAAAGAGCTGATAACATGTGACTATTATAAAAGATAATGGCCCAGAGCCAAAAGCAATAAAGCACTATGGTGTAATGTCCAACTGCAAATTTGACAGTATCATGAAAGTTACTATCTACATGAACTTGAAGATAATAATTAATGGTTTTGGCTTCTTGGACACTGCCTTTGAAAGTAAATTTAGTAAAGATTGATTTAACTCAGACAAAACTGGGTGAGAAAAAAGTAAGATACGTTTTCCTACATGTTATTCTAGGTGTCAAAAAGCAAATATTTTCCTAAATTAGTGTAGAGGCTTTTAGATTCATAATTTTTCTGCCCTAGTCCCCATATAGCTGTCCATAATTTCGCAGAAAAGTGGGGCATGGGATGGGCATGGGGCTGGAAGTATAAGAAAATCACCTATAGACAAAATTACCCTTTACAAGCCTGTAAGGTGCTCATCCATTTATTAATTTATTCTTTCAACAAATCTTCATCGTGAGCACCTATTTGTACCAGCAGTATGCCAGGTCCTAGTCCAGGTGCTGGGAACACAGTTGTGAATATAACAGAACTTCTGCCCTCAAAGGGCTTATATTCTTGGGATAAACACAGTTTGTATTTGCAACTCTGTAACTCAGGGGTAAATTAAGCTTATGTGGAGAGTGCTAAAGTGTTTCTGATTACTTGCAGGGTTTCCCCTGGTTCAGGGGTCAACAGACCGTGCCCTGCAGACATATGCTGCCTACTGCCTATCTTGTTAAATAGATGTGCACCTGAACACAGCCATGCTGTGACATGCTTCTTTGACTGCCTTTGTGCTACAACAGAATTGTTGCATATTGTGACAGAGCCATAGAGCCCTCAAGCCTAAAATATATACTGGCCCTTCACAGAAAATGTTTGCTGACCCCTGTTCTAGTTGATTTTTACAGTAAGCCTTTCCTTCCTTGATATGTCTTATTGGTTTCTTTGTTGTTGTATGTGGTGGTGAAGCATCTTACATTGAGTGAGCTCAGCTCCTGAATTATGTGCTGCAAGATTGCATAGCGCTTGAATACCTGACATGTCCTCAGTCACTCCCCCGTCTTCACCAGCTCCTACCTTGCCCACCTGTAAGACACGGGATGGTATCAGGCAAGTATGGGGCCGGACTCTTGCCACCCTGCACAGCCTGCATTAGTAAGCTGGGGACTATCTCCCAACTTGTCTACAGTTTCACACAAGTCAGGGTGAAGCTGTTTTTCCTTAGTTCGTTTATATTTCACTCCTCAGGTCTTCACAGTCCATACGAGTCACACATAAGGATGTGTCCCAGTTGAAACATGATCTTTGAGTGATTGGAGACTTTTTTAGGTTGGGGGCACCACCCGTCTGTAATGCAGGAGAAGCGCTGGAAAGTGGCGTACCCTTCCAGTGGGATGAAGGACCGTGGTGTATGAGTTCTTTCCTCAGAAGCTGCGTTTGGAGGAGGACAGGGAAGTAATGGCACGAACAGCTTCTGGGGAGCAGAAGGAGCAAACTAAATAACTGATTTCCTTCCCCTGTCACTCCAGCTGAGACAATGGCTGAGAGCATCTTCAGTGCACTTCTTTGTTGAGGTAAAGGCAGAGCAAATTCCACATAAAGGTTCTTTTGGCCTTAAGGCTGCTGTCCCAATGCAGGAAAAATCGCTAGCCTAAGAGGCAAAATACTTAAACAACATTTTTGCTAAAAAGTATATGGGCAGAAGTATTAGGCCCCAGAGAGAGAAAACTATAAACACGGAAGTACTGTTTTTAGTACCCTTTAAAAGAAATTAACTCCTGGAAAGTGGTGATACATTTGAACCCAGCACATCACACGTAATTATGTGCCAGTTAAGGTAGAATGGGACTCAGCAGAGCCCTGAGAAGGGCCATGTAATGGTCTTACGTATAATCCAGTTTTCTTAGGAGGCCAGATGAAAGGAATGGAAACTTTTCCATGTGAAATGATTCAGGCTAAGGGAGAAAAGCTCCTATAAGGATCTGAATGGAGTAAGTGGGCCGGGAAGCCACAACTCCCAGAGAAGCCCAGGTTTATATACAATGTTCTGTCTCCTATCTTAAAATACAAGTGATTGTGGCATTTATTCAACAACTATCAACATTTCAAGTAAAGAAGGGACTACCATTCTCCCTATGTCCAGTCTCTGTTTCCCAGGGTGTGTATGAGCAAGGCACCCGATAGGAGCCACTGGCCGTGAACAGATGGTCTTTGCTTCCCCTGAGGATTTACCCCGAGGGGAGGGAATTGGGGCAGATCACAGGAAGGTTTTCCCTAGTATCACCTCACGAGAAAAGCCACAACATTTATTTCAAAGATTTGCTGGAAGTTTAATTTTGTATGCTGGAACTGAGAGGAAAATAATGCTATATATTTCTGTTAGTTGGGTACAACCTTACCCAAAGGTCAGGTCCTGATCTGACAACATTTCTGTGATTCTCACAGACTCTGTGGTTCCAGCATATGAAATATGGGCCCAGGTGACCTGCCTGCTTCAGCCTTTCTATAGTCTATTTACCATTCTTCCATCTCAGAACTTCGAACATTTCTGATCAGGCCAAACAATTTGATTATCATAACTTTGCATGTAAAGAAATAGAAGCACTGAGTGTGTTGAGGTACTTACTAAGGGTGGTACAGAAAACAAATAGCAAAGACTAAAATTCAAATGTTGACCATTCAAAGAGTGAGTACCTCTGTGTTTAAGGGGAGTGTGAGGAGCTGGGGAACAGAGATAAAGGATGCGTGGTGAGTGGCCTGGCTGCTGATACAGAAGGCAGGCCTGCATGTCACTGACCACTGCAGAACGACTGGCAGTGAGGTGGGGACAGGGTGCTCTGGTGTCTCCAGAGAGAAGAGCTAGCTGTTTGCCTGTGCAGGCTGAGGCAGGAGGCTCTTAGGAGATGTAATGTTTGAGCTGGACTGTCAGAGAAGAGGAGTAGATTCTGAATTTTGGGGCCTGACTGAGGCAGTGGGACACTGTTCCTGTCTGCAGGAGAGATGTCTTGTAGCATACAAGGTACCTCTGGGCCAGTACCTTCTCTTTGCTAGCTTTTGTACATGTGATGGGGAAAAAAAGTAGAAACATTGATCCATTTTTTTTTCCCTTAGGCAAATTCTAGCTTGATTTCTGACACAAAAAAGTCACAGAATCACAGAGCATTAGAGCAGGACACCACCTCACTTCATCAAGTCCAATGCCCTTATTTCACAGAAAGTAACCCCAAGGACTAAGGGACATTCTGTGTCATGAGGATCGGTGCCTGTCGCCCCACCAGTGTGATCTGGACCGGGTTGTGCAAATCCTAACTGGAGAATACTGATCGAACTGTTACCTTACATGTGATATGTATTTTACATCCCATTCTCTGTATATACTGTACTATGTGTCCTGTAAAGGAAAAGAAAAAACCAAGAAACTGGACCCAGAAGGTAGAGGGCCTGCATCAAGCAGCATTATAGGAAAAAGACCTCTGTATAGGGATTCATCAAAAGACTGCATGTGCTGTAAAAAATGGATGTGTCACCTTATCAGAAGCAACAGAGTAGGAGACACCCTGGAAAAAAACTTAGCTTTTGCCAGAACTAGGGTTTTGGACAATCTAAATTATGTAACAGTCACAAAAAGATTAAATTATTCTGTTTGGATTCAAAAGAACTTCTTTAAAGACAGCCCTAAATGATCCCGGCACTGGAGACCTTGATCAAGTGATGTGAACGCGTCTGTCAGCCTGGTGGGCAGGGCTTCCTATCCCAGGTGGGTCCCTACTCTAGAAAGGAGAGGGCTGACTTCCGATACCAAGTATTAAAAACCCAAGGAGAAAGTGGTGACATTCCAGGTTGGGTGACATTCAAACATCACTGCATCATTTGCTATTAAAAGCAGTCACCAAGGCTGTAAGCTCAGCATCTGTGTGAAGAGTCATTTGAGTTGAAACGGGGACCCAGTCTCTCTTTGTCTGTGTTCACTTTGCCTTCTGCAGAGGCAGTGGGAGCTGGCGAAGTCCCTGTGGGGCTCGCGGATGTTTGATTGTAGAATGAGGCCAACTAAAGCATGCCCACTTCGCTGGTTTCCATATTCGGACTTTGAGTACAAAGTACTTCTAATTCCTCTCATTCTCAGATCCTCAACACTTTTCATGATCTCTAGATCTTTTGCAGCCTTTCGCTTGAGTTTGGTACAGTTGGCCTGGCTTCCTATCTCCATTACACCTCTTAATAAATAATTGTATAACCTTGGACAAGTAACTGTGTCTCCATTTCTTTATCTAGAAAAGGGGGTGCGGGAGTGATAATAACAGTACTGTGGACAAGTTGTTTGTGCTTGTTTCCTTATCTGTAAAATAGAGATAAAAATAATAGAACCTACCTGGTGACTTGTAAGGATTGAATAGATTGATATATGCAAGGCACTTAAAACAATACTGTATACATAGTTTATTTGCTATATTAGGAAGCTAAGTGTGGATTAATTATGGTGATTGATTTATCCAAGTTAATTTTCCGTCAGAGCAGTATTTAAAGTACTGCCTTAGTACTTAGCTAATTCGCAAGAGTGGATGGGCTGCTACATTCCATTCATTTCTCAGGCAGTGTTGACTGTCTATACCAGGAGCTGTGAATTCAAATGCTGTCAGGGGCAGAGAAGAAAATGTAAAAGATTCAAGGAAGCCAGGTATGTGTGCAAAGCAGTAAGGAATTGCTCTTCTTTTTAAAAGAGAACTTTTCTTTTCCTCCAATTTTGCTTCAAGCATCAGTTTTTTTCCAGGCTGTCTCCTACTTTGTCGCTTTTGATAGACATATGGGAACAGAGAAATATTCTCTTCCAGTAAAACAAGTGGCAACTAAAAAAAAATTGCCAACTGATAGATTCACTTTAGGGGCAATAGGGAGGATGGGGACTGTGATGAGCTGAAAAGCCCAGGCTCTGTCTAAGGGGGTGGGGACAATGCTTCTCTAGCTTCTTATTACCATACAAGGAACCGAGTTGTTAGCTCTTCAGATTTCCCAGAGAATCCCTAAATCCCAGTTTTTATGGGAAAATTCCTCTTTTTAAATTCAAAGCATCCCTCTGAATTCAGGTCTCAGGCTGCCAGTTTGCAACTGCTGGTCTACACAGCATAGCATCTCCACATGCTTATGTCATATTCTGAGATTTCAGCCAGAACTGTGAAGTTTTGTCCACTGTGCAAAATTAAAGAGAAATGCTGTCTGTATTTCAAAAGGGAATGCACTGTCCATTGGGTAAGCATAGACTTCTGATTTCATTGCTAAAACACTCCACTTTGAATGAAACCACCGCTGCCCTAATTGAGATCATTCTCTGAAAGTCTTTGGGAGGTGTTGGAGACCTATAGGCTAACTAAAGTCCCCCAAAGATATCAGGTTCTAGTCCCTGGAACTTGTGAATGTCTGCTTATATGACAAAGTAGACTTTACAGATGCAATTAAATTAAGGAATTTGAGATGATGAGATTAACCTGGATTATCTGGGTGGGCCCTAAATGCAAATGCAAGTTCTACAAGAGAGAAGCAGAAGGCAATTTGACACACCAGGGAGTATGGCAGCAGAGAGAGATTGCAGTGATGTGGCCATAGGCCAAGGAATGCCAGCAGCCAGCAGCAGCGAGAAGAGACAAGCAATGGATTCCCCCTGGAGCCCTGGAGGAAGGGCCTGCCTCTCCATCTCAGTGCAGTACTGGTTTCAGACTCTGGCCTCCAGAACTGTGAGAGAATCAACTTCTGTTGTTTCAAGCCACCCAGTTTGTGGTAATATGTTATAGCAGCCATGGGAAACTAATGATGCTAGTAAGAAAAACCTGACATTTAAAAAATTTTTTAATGTTTAAAAAAATCAGTATATGGGTAAATGACATGTCCTTAACTGGAGAAATTAGCCATTAAAGATTAAGCCTTAAATTAAAGCTGTTAGAGCCAAAGCCCTCCTTGAGATTCCCAGCCACTGGTCCACAAAGTGACTTCTCCTTTCTTGGGTACCTATAGCACTCTTGCTGTCTCCACCTCTCCCAGGAACTTACCCAGCTACCCTGCCTCCTGGTCATTGTGTCTCTTTCACTTCTCTAGCCAGATGGAAGTTCTCAGAGGCCAGATCCACCACCCACAACTCTTTGGTTCTTTTATCTCAGAACTGAGCCTAATGTCTCATGCATAATTTTTCACCCGAGTGATATTTTGTTGATATTTTAACTTCTTGAGCATATTTCAGATATTCCTATATATCTGAAATGAGTATTTCTATAAAAATACATATGTCACACTCTGTGGCATCTCACTACGCTGATGGACAGTGACTGTAATGGGGTTGGGGGGGGGAACCTGATGAAGGGGGTAGTGTAATCACCATAATATTACTCATTTAATTGTAGATTAATGATATCAAAATAAACTTATTTAAAAATACATATGTCACATATTTCTATATTGTGCAGAAAAAGCGTGGGTAAAACTCACAACCATAGAAGAGACAATAGTTGGCCTTTTTACCAGTTGTAAAGAGCCCAACAGTAGAACCTGTCTCCTACTTATGGACTGAGGTCTGAATGGAGTGACTTAACAGACAAAATGTGGAGAGGAGCAGATGTGATGTGCTTGAGAGGAACCAGAATGATATGATGGTGATTTGTTTTTATGAGACTTGAAACTTGAGTTAGCTACAATTTAAAAAATTGGTTAGCTTCGTGGCTTTTGTTCTAAATGAGCATTCCAAATACTGAGTTAAAATACACGGATGTGCCCAGCTTTTTATTACATGTGCGCATTTCATACCTTTGATATTTGTCTACTTCTTTCTTTGAATAACTGACTCCATAGATGTAGATGTCTCTCATCAAGTATCAAAGAAGAATGGACAATTAAAATAGTCTTCAAAACTATGCTCATGACAAGAGGTTGATCAATTGATCTGTCACCTCCCATATAGAATTCCATATTTTGTCTCCTAAGTCAGTAGCCTTAGTCCACTGTGTCAGGAATGCTTTCAGCTATGCTCGATCAAACACCTAACAGTGGCTTCAGCAACAAAGACCTTTAATTAGGTCACATAACAAATCTAAGGCAGATGTTTTCTGGAATCATGCAGTGGCCTAGTGATATCATGAGGGACTCAGCCTCTTTCTTTCTTTTCATCCATCCTCAGCAGATAGGATTCTCATCTTTAGAGCTGACTTCTCATAGTCACTGGAAGACTGTCTCAGCCCTAAATATTACAGTTTTATACAGCCACGTTCAGGACAGAGACGTGGGCAACCTCTTTGTCAACTATCTATCAGGCCATAGATTTCTTTTCAGAAGCCCTTTACTTCCCACCAGCTCACCTACCTTTCCATCTGAAGTCAGAGCCATAGTTCCATTCTTAAACAGTTTGTAATAGGAAGTGAAATTGCTTGGCTTACCCAGCTCAGAATTCATGCCCTGGGGCCATAGTAGGGCATCGCTGATTATGTTGAATCCTGAATAAAATCAGGCTTTTGTACATAAAACGAGAAGGGGAGGGTTGCCCCTGGGTGGATCTGCAATGACGTCTGCTGTATCTCCATCCCTTTTTTCTAGTGCATCGTCCCTGTTGTTTCCCCAGAGCTGCAGAGAATTTTTCTTCTTCATTTTCAGGTTATTATGACATGAGTCATCATATGCAGGCCACCACAAAATGATGAGCAACTGAAAAATACTGACTTAAATAGATTTAACCACTTCCTGTTGGTACGTGTTTAGAGTTGACTATGGGTTGACTGATACCTCTTGTCTAAGGCTAATTTGAATAATGCCACTTCATCTTTTTGGTATAGGAAATAATTTACTAGAGTAGAGAATAGAAAGCTCAGACAGTGGTTGTGTTGGTTCTCGGGATCCATACATAGCGCAACTAATCTTTCTCCCTTATACCCCTTTGTACACTTGAAACAGTGATCATGGCTTTCTAAGTCTCCTGTCCTTCAGGTATTCAGTGTTTCTTCAACACTTGTATTGTGCTTTTATTTAAGGCCCCTCATTATGCTTTTTAATATCTCTCTTGAGGTTTGTCATCCAAAGTTCAGACATCCAGAGTTGTGCAATGTATCAGCTTGTCTGAATGCTGTGCTCCTAACAAGAACTCCAGTAATACAATATCTTTGGGAAAAAATAAAACAACCTTAGAACTACTTGTAGCTGCCTACTGAGCATCTCCAATGAGAGGTTTTGTACATACCTCAAATTCAACGCCTTGGAAAACAGGACTCATTGTCTCTCTACCCATCGTCCAAATAACACTTACACACATACCCTATTCCAAACCTATCTCCTCTTATGTCTAAGGCTCATCCAGTCCAGGGCCTTATTCAGGTCTTCAGCATGCATCACCTAGACTGTTGCAGTACCCTCCAAACTAGACTCTGCCTCTAGTCTCTATTCTAACACCTTCCTCATGTCATTTAAAAACCCTGGAGAGCTCCTCTCTGAGGGGTAATGAGCAAACTCCTACTTGAGAAATATGCCCCTTTACAGTTGGGCCCCACCCTAAGTTTCCAGCCATTTCCTTGCCACCCTCCACGGGTTTTGTGACCTAGTCCTGTACTTCGCAGACCTGGTTACACATTAGAATCACCTGGAGAGCTTTCTTAACTACTGAAACTCATTTCTGGCTACTTACCTGACTCTTAGAGGTGAGGCCTGGGCATCAGTATTTGTTAAAGTTTCCCCAGGTGATTCTAATGTTCGGCCAGGGTGTGAGCCACCTTATTCTTAACCTCTTGTGAGCATGCCAAGGTCTTGTACCCACCAACCTTTTGCACACAATTCCTCTGTCTGTAATTCTCTCTTACTTTTCTGTATAACAAAATCTGCTTGTTCTTTAATACTTCAGTACTACCTCTTCCCTGAGGGGTTGTCAGGTCTCTCCCTTCTCCCAAGAGTAGGTTGCTCTGTCTACGGTGTTATCATAGCACCTATGCTGTTCATGTTCATTTCAATTATGAGCTATTTAGAGGAAGGACCTCTACCTTATCCATAATCCATGCTCCCCAAACCTGAAGCCTTGCATAATGCTTAGCGTCTCAGTAAAGGTTGAATACAATTATACACAGTCAACCTGACATCAGGGCCTGAGGAGACACTAGTCTGATCCATTGTACAGTCCTTACATAATTACCTGAAATCACAGAAGATTAAAAAGCAACTGCCAGAGCATGGAGAGAGTCAAATCTTGCTAGAGTAATTGAATTTCATTCTGTGGTAATATGGCAAACTGTAACTAGGAGGAATTGTTAGGGTGACTGTGTGTTGAATAAATGACCGACTCTAGCTTGATTTCAATAAAGTTCTTAATTCTTTCATAAAAAGCTTTCTCAGTGATAATGTAGGAAAGCATTGTCCCAATGATACAATTTAAGTGGATGAGGAAGTAGTAGGAAGAAAGGCTTATATGATTAATAATAGATATTAATCTGTAGCATAATGCCATTGGAAAAAAAGTCAGGGAGAGTCATATGCTGCTGGAATGTAGATCATTATTGAGTTGTGGCCACAATTCAGCAAGAAGATGGAGAAATGTGTGAGGATTCAGAGATGAATGCCAAAGATAATTAAAGGAATGGAAAATAAGTCCTTTGAGGAAAGGTTGTATAATTAAAGCAGGGGAAGGGCGAGAGACACACATTTGATTGCTAATTTCATGTAATATACAGTTTTGTGAGACAGTTTCTTTATATCCAGGAAAAACTAAGTATGAAGAAATTTGCTTAAATTAGAATAGGCAAGTTGTAGTAGGACATTAAGAAAATATTCTAAGTGGATGACAAAATGCAAGTCTGTTCATGTTATTTGGAATTAAAAAAACTTAAATTGACTTTCTTCTGTCTTTAGGTCAAAACGTACATTAAAAAAAAGCTTTTAATTCATTAGCTAGTTGATATTTGACAAATCAAGGTTTCAGTGATTTTAAGGAAGATGATAATGCAACAGTGCTTTAGGAATTTTAATTTGTTGGACTATGAGTGATGCAGAAATCATAAGTCATATCAAAAACAGATGGAGATAAATATGAAAAAGAAGAAAAAGAGAGGAAAACAAACACAGAGTCAAAAATGGCTTCTGTTGTGGTTCAAATACACCTTCTATGTTATGTTGAGATGGAGCTTGAATCCAGAACAGTCCATTATGTAGTAACCATAAAGTGGAGGGGCCAGACTATACAGCAATATTCTGTCTTATAAGCAAGTTAATAATAGGTTTTATTAAATAAATCTACATTTGTATGTTTTGAGCTGAAATAAAATGTTTAAGAGATATATGCATTTTTTTAAAGATTCCCCTCCTCTACCATTTTGAGGAGAATTAAAAAAAATTTTTAATCTAGAATAATTTCAAACATACAGGAAAGTTGCAAGAATTCCATAAACCTTTACCCAGATGTCCCTATTTGTTAACATTTTACACCATTTGTGTTTTCTCTCTCTCTCTCTCTCACTACACACACACACACACACACACACACACACACACACACAGAGTCTTTGTTCTGCCCTTTTGAGAATAAATTGAATACATCATGATCCTTTTCTTGTACATCCTTCAGGGTATATTTTCTAAGAAGGAGACTATGCTGTTTCAGAACCACAGGGCAGACATCACTTTACTAAATTTAGCAGATAACAATACTTTCATCTAATGTCCCATCCATATTCCCATTGTCTCCACTGACCCTGTAATGTCCTGTATAGCATTTTCCTCTCCTTTAGCACAGAATCCAGTCAAAACCTGTGTTCACTGAAACAGCATCTCTAACAAAACTGCGGTTCTGTCTTTATAGTCTCAGCTCCCCACCTTTCCTCCACCCCAGGCTCAAGCGCCTGTGCACTTGTTTCTGCCTCTCAGAGTGCTAGAACATCTTATCTTACAAAACACCTACTTGACTTGTTCTTTCAAGACCTAGTCTTCAATGAAGAGAAATCAACCCAGCTGGAAGCCAGGGGACTTTCTCCTTAACCCCTTCCATGTCTGACAGCATACCCGAAGGGTACTTGAAATATCTTTGTGCATATTCATAAGTACATGTGTGTGCCCCCTCCTCCCACCCACCTCCCTCATGCCCTGCCATGAGACTAAGATTTTTGAAAAAAGGGACCATATTTTGTTGGCCTTTGTATCCCCAGATATAGTTAACATAGTATCTGTCACACAGGAGGAGTCTTATAAATATTTGTTAACCAGCAATAGAATACATTACTGTAAAGAGCTGCTGAAGGAAGTTGTAGGGAGTCTGATCTTGCAGAACTTCAAGAGGAAGACAAATGCCCCTTTAACCAGGGGCCTTAAAATGGTTCTAGGGGAAGGAGAATGAGTTTAGAGATGGGAGTAGAGCTTGATTTCTACAAACTCTTCCAATTACATGACAGAGTGAAGTGAAACCAGCCATAACCTTTACTGTTTTTAAGGCTTCTCCAGGTCACACACAGCCTTCACGAGAACATAAACTGAATTCTTTTTTGATTCCCGACTAATTGAGACTTCCGGAAAAGTTGCAAAAATAATACAGGTTCCTAGAAATCCTTCACCCAGCTTACCCTAATATTAGTATCTTCTGTAACCATGGAACAGCAGTCAAAACCAGGAAATTAGCATTGGTACAATACTGTTAGCTAAACTACAGGCCTTAATCAAATGTCATCAACTTTCCACTGATGTCTTTTTTCTGTTCTGGGTTCCTATTTAGGGTCTCACGTGGCTTTTAGTTGTCATGTGTCCTTAACTGCCTCCAATCTATGACAGCTCCTCATCCTTGCCTTTTATGATCTTGACACTTGAGAATACTATTGGTCAGTTATTCGTAGAATGTCTCTAATATGGGGTTTGTCTGTAGTTTTCCCATGACTCGATTTAGGTTCTGTGTTCTCAGTACCAGTGACATTGTGCCCTTCTCAGAGCGTCAAATGCAGGGTTCATGATGTCATATGTCTTATTAATGGTGATACTGAATTTGATCACTTGAGTCAAGGAGGCTTCTGCTGGGTTTTTCCCTGTAGAGTTACCTTCTTTGTCTTTGAAATTAGTAATACCTTAGAGATACTTTGAAGCTGTGCAAATGTCCTATTTCTTCTCAAACTTGTACCAACTAATATTTGCATCCATCAGTGAATCTTGATGCAACAAATCTTACTGTGTTGTTTGCCCAATAGTGAATTTCTTAATTCCGTCTTCCCTTCTACGTTTGTTGATTGGAATTCTTACAGAAGAAGAAGCTGCATAGGCTAGATTTAGATGCAGAATGTAACAAGCTTATTATTTTCTGCTTTTTTGATTCTTCAGATAATTAGTTTGGCAGCTGTATTTTTAAAATATGCCTTTATTATTCATATTTAAGCATTTGCATTAATGTTTTCTTAAAGGCATTGAAATCACTTAAGTAATCACTACATTTTCTTTGTCATAGGCAGACTGAATGACTCAATTTTATAAATGAAAAATCAGTGACTTATTACTAAAAAAGAACTGAATGACTTTAAAAAGGTCATGCTCTACGTGAAGGCCTTAAAAAACGACTAGATCTTCATTTAGCTTCTGTATGTCTAGTAGTAAAAGTAATAGTATTCATGCCTAGCCGCAAATAGTTCATGGAGCACATGTAAGTTCCATGTTAGGAGAACTTCAATTTTGGCATTTCTTGGCTTTTATATGTTTGCATTGTTAATCATGGCCAAATTGCACAGAACACGGAATATTTAGCACAGATTCTTACAACTCAACAGTTTTCATCGACCATAGTTATGTAGATTTTCCCACATGGTTAGTCAGCAGAAAAACACTGATTCACAGCCAATACATTTGTGAGCCAGTGACTTGTTCATTTTCCAAGGTTGGTATCACCAGTTTTATAAACAGTTAGAAAAGAGCATTATTTAGACCAGAGCTTGACAAACTTTTTCAGTAATAGGCCAGATAATAAATACTTTAGGTTGGGAAGGCCACACAATCTTTAGCGCAACTGTTCAAACTCTGCTGTTGCTGTGTGAAAACAGCCGTAGACAATATGCAAGTGAGTGCCTGTGACTGTGTGCCAATAAAACTTTATTTATGAGAACCGGTGGCAGGCTGGGGGTTATAGTTTGCCAACCCCTGATTTAGAGTATGAAAATACACTGATTTAAAATGTACATTAGCATTTATCCTTGTCTCTCATGTTTCTTGACAGGCAAAAGACCGAACTTTGAAAATATGTATTTGGGGGATAGTGGCGTTGTATTGAATACCTTGGGCTGGTGCTGCCATCGAAAAATCTGGTTACACTCCGGGGAAGCCTGCTTATGCTGCAGGACGGCACCACCTCGGCTCTGAGATGAGTGTCAGGCCCGAGCAGGCACACCATGAATAGATACACAACGATCAAGCAACTCGGGGATGGAACCTATGGTTCTGTCCTGCTGGGAAGAAGCATTGAGTCGGGGGAACTGATTGCTATTAAAAAGTAAGTCTTATCCTTCACTCTCATGAATTCATCCTCAACTGCACATTGTCAACATTGTTCTAACTCTACTCTTCCTATTCCTCGTCTTTGAAAAATTTCTGAAGCGGTGTGGGGTAGAAGGCATGAAGAAGAATCGTAGACGTTGATTTCTGTGGCTAGATGGTTGTCGACTCAGGAACACTGATGTTAGAGGTCTTACGCACATTCCCACGTGGATTTACTACTACTTTGCCTGCAGCACCCGGATTCTTTCAAAGCATCTTCTCACAATGTGAGGTCGTAGCAAACAGGTTAAGAAACATTTTATCTGAAAGGAAACGGAAACTCTGATAAATGAAGTGACCTAATTTGGATCATTTATGCAGGTGGTAGTCTGGTGACCTCTGTCTTGTTTTCCCCACCCCATTTACCCTTGCAGTTTGAGTCCAGACACAGTGCATTAATTATCTGTTGCTGTGTAACAATTTACGCCAAGAATTAGTGATTTAAAACTACGCACATTTATTATCTCAGGGTTTCTGCGGGTCAGGAGTCTGGGCACGGCTTAGCTGAGCTCTCTGCCCTTGGGTCTCTTGTAAGGCTTCAGTTAAGGTGTTGGCCAGTGTTGGGTCTCATCTGAAGGCTGAACTGGGGAAGGATCCACTTTTAAGCTCACTCACATGATTGTGGGTAACATTCAGTACCTCTTGGGTTGTTGGAGTGAGGGCCTCAGTCCTCTGCTGTCTGTTGGCTGGATGCTGTCCTCAAACGCTTGCCATGTGAGCCTCTCCAAAGGGCAGCTCTCCAAATTGCTTCCTCAGGACATGGGAACCAAGAAGGCAATGAGGGAGACTTCTGCCAAGATAGAAGACACATCTCCTTGCTTTTGTAAACTAATCAAAGAAGTGATATCTTCTTAAATTGCTGCATTCCATTAATTAGAAGAAAGTCCCTAAAGGAGCAGGTGTTATCCCAGCCTGTGAATACCAGGAGGTGGAAATCTTTGGGGACTATTTTAGTGTCTGCCCACCACACCCATCTATATCCAGTCGCTTTCTCAACATCTTCATTTGGAGGTTCCTGCACATACTTCAAATTCATCACATCCAAAACTGAGCTTAAATCCAACATATTCTCCCACTCTTGCTCCAAACATGTTTCTTCCTCAGTATTCCCCGTCTTGATAAATGGCACTGCCATCCCCTCAAAACCTGGGAGTTCTCCTGGCTTCCCTCTGTACTCCAGCATTCATTGTCTAGCCCTATAGATTCTGGTGATTAAATATTTATCCGATCTACCTACTTCTCTGTATTTCCCCTGCCAACTTCCCAATCAGCCCGTTGTCATTTACCATTTCTACCACAAGAATAATTTCTCCTGCAGGGTTCCTGCCTTCCATTCCTTACCCCTATTCGCTCCAGTTGGAAGGGATAGTTTTAAACACACGAATCTAATTGTCTAAAACCATTTGTGCCAAATGGTGTGTCCCTGCTGCCCAACTCCTCAGCTTCTCCCACCTGACTTTGGTGTGTGTGGCGTATAGTTCTGTGCCTGCTGCCAGCATCCCATCTCAAGTACACATGGGAGATTCAACCAGGGCGCCTTCAACACAGGTCCTCAGAAGGTCCCCAGCAAGACTGAGCCCCAGTTGCCCACCTTGGTATCAGTTCAACAATGTATCTTTTAATGAGTTTCCCACCTCTCTGTCAGAGTGAGGTGGAGAGATGGAAGTTGGTCCATTATTAGCCAGCAGTGAGATCTTGGAAAAACCACGTAACTTCTCTGTTTCTTAGTTCCCTTACCCATCCCGTCTCTTCTGTGGGGCTGCTGGAAGATTAAAATGAGATGATGTGATTGAACTGCAATGAAAGATACAACCATGAAACTTGGACTTCTGGTTAGCTAATAGGGTTCTCTCTCTCTCCCCTCAGGCTCTAGACCAGAGGTTGGCAAGACAGTAAATATTTGGGGGTTTTCAGGCCATATGGTTTCCGTCACAACTCAGAGCTGCTGTTTTAGTGTGAAAGCAGCCATAGACCATAGATAAATGAGTGAGTGTGGTTGTATTCCAATAAAACTTCATGTACGGAACTGAAATTTAAATTTCATAAAATTGCACATGTCATTAATGTTACTCTCCTTTTGATTTGTTTTTCCCAACTATTTAAAAACAGACATGCCATTCTTAGCTCACGGGCAGTTCAAAAACAGATGGTTGGGGTGGAGTTGGCTCATGGGCCATAGTTTGCCATCCCCTGTACTAGAGGGTCTAGAACACGATGGCAAGTAAACATATGTGGCATGTAAATTTAATGAAAAATTCAGTTCCTATGTTACACTAGCCACATTTCAAGAACTCAGTAGCCACGTGTGTCTAGTGGCTACCATAGTGGACAGCACGGAACATTTCCACCAATACAGAAAGTTCTGTTGGCCAGCTCTGGTCTAGATAAAATAAGCCTGAGGGATTTCCCTCCAGGGCAAGGCTAGCTAATTACCAATAGAACAAGACAGCAGTCCAGACCTTTGTGCTCTGTACTGCACCCGCCTCTGCTGGGAAAGTTTGTCCTGTAGGATTGACGGCACTGCTACATTTTAAAATAAATGATGTTTTATAGTATAATATTTGGTAGAAATCAAAACCCACTCTAAGCACTAGTCATGAAGTTCAGAAAGAAACATTTTTTAAAAATAAAATCTTGGCCTGTTCCTGGGAATCAGCATGCTGTTTCTTTCTTCTCTTTTAGAATGAAAAGAAAGTTTTATTCCTGGGAGGAATGCATGAACCTTCGGGAAGTTAAGGTATTTATTAATACGCGGAAATAATTGATGTATGATTGATGAAAATAGCTTTATACATTCTTAGATTTATAGTTAGTAATTCTGTTTGAATTGTTTCACTGATGCCAGAAAAGGGGACAGATGGTAACGTTTTGCAGCTAGTAGCTGAAAGTAGGAGATTGCTGTACTGTTGTATTAGTGAATATAGTTGTTTTTAAACCTTGGTTTAGTACTGTACTAAAGCATAGATTTATTCAGATTTCACTGGTTTCTCACTAATGTCCTTTTTCTTTCAAATTGTGATGAAATACACATAATAAAATTTACTATCATATCATTTTTGAGTGTACAGTTCAGTGGCATGAAGTATATTCATATTGTTGCTCAAGCTTCACCACCATTCATCTCCAGAACTATTTTCATTTGCAAAACTGAAGCTCTGTACCCATTAAACAACACCTCCCCCTTGCCTCCTGGCCCCTGGCCCCTGGCCACCCCCATTCTACTTTCTGTCTCTCAGAATTTGACCACTCCAGGTACTTTACATTAGTGGAATCATTCAGTATTTGTCTTTTTGTGACTGGCTTCTTTCACTTCGCCTCCTGTCCTCAGGATTTATCTGACCCATGTAACATGTGTCAGGATTTCTTTCCTTTTTAAGGCTGAATCATATTTCATTGTATGTATCACATTTTGTGTATCCATCCATTTGTCGATGAACACCTGGGTCGCTCCCACCTTCTGGCTATTGTGAACTTCCCCATTTCTTGAAACTCTTCCTTTCCACTTGCTCCTCTTCAGCCTAAAATGTGCTCACCATTCTCTCTAACCAACGTCAGCCCTCTCTTTCCTTGAACTTCTACCTCTTTTCTTTCCTTACCTTATCTTCCAAATTCCCTTCACCATGATTTCTCCACTTACCATTGGTTTCCCACTTGAATGAATCAGGCACCTGCCTCCGCAGCTCTGCAGAAGCGGCTCTCCTAAAGTGAGTCATCAGTGCCCAGGGCAGGATCGTCTTCTCAGGCATTCTCTTGCCTGCATTGTCGGGCACTGTTGCCCACGCCTTCCTCTTCTCTCCCTGAGTTGTGTGACTCTGCTTTTGCCCAGCTGCCCTACCTCTCCCTTGCCTTTGACCAAATGTTCTGTGGCTCACCCCTTAAACATTGACACTTCCTGCATTCTATTCTTTAAAAAATTTTTAAATTTATTTAATTTTTTATTGAAGTATCATTGATATACAATCATATATTGGTTTCAAATATATAACACAGTGGTTCATCAGGAACCCATGTTATTAAATCTTCACCCCCTCTAGTGTGGTTACTATCTGCCAACATAGGAAGATGTTACAGAAGCATTGGCTGTATTCTCCATGCTAGACCACTGTTCCCCTGACCAACTTATATTATGATTGAGAATTTTTGTGTCTTGCATTCTATTCTTAGCAAGATTTTCTTTGCTCTGACTCTCCTCCTGAGTAATTTCATCCATTCCCCTGTGTTTCAGCAGTCTCATCAAATCTTTTATCTTTCTGATGCATTAGCGCAGGGTCAACACATGATCCATGCCCTGTGTTTATAAATAAAATTTTGTTGGAACACAGCCATGTCCATATTTATATTTTCTAGGGCTGCTTTCATGCTACAAAGTTGAGAAGCTGAAGCAGGTACAATATGACCTAGAAAACCTAAAATATTTGCCCTCTCTCCCTTTACAGGAAAGTTAGCTGACCCCTGCTTCAGGCCCATATAGCCAACTGCTTAGTGGATATCAGTGCTTGAATTTTCTAGAATGTCTGCCTTTCCCAATGCTCATATTTTCTCCCTTTTCTGTTAATTATCATTTACCCATTGCCCCAGAAACTGCAGCTCTTCGCAGGTGGCCTGTGCGACCCCACTTCCCTGGCATCTCATCCATCCTGTGTGCTTCTGCCATTCAGCTGTTCACATACTCTCTACCATGTATTGAGAAGCCGTTGGGCCAGGCAGCACCTTAGGTGCCTTGTTTCGTCCCCACAACTACCTGGTGAGGGAAGTGTCAGTATCTTGAGTTTGCTGATGAGAACATCTGAGGCCCAGAGGCTCTCTAACTCTGCTTGAGGTAAACACAATTCTGTGCAGCAAAGCTGGGCTTCCAACTCAGATCTGCTGGGCTTCAGTGGGTACATACCTGGCATCCAGGGTCCTCCCTGCCCACTTCTACAGTTAAAAGTCTTCCAGGGGAGTGTCCTTCAGCACCAAACGCGGGCAGTTCTCGTCCCTCACAGAGTGTGCCCCTCGGCCCGCACCCGTCCTCTGAAGGGCTTCCCTCCTGACTCGCCCTTCCCTCCCACTGGGCTTGTCCAGGCGTTGTTCTTCCTTCACATCCCATTTCCTCCCACTGACGTCTCAAAGTTTGCTGATCACTCCTTCTTGAAACATCTCTGATGCTCCTTGTCTCTCCCGTTTCTTTAACACTGAGTGCCACCTGCTTTATTCTTACATGGGTTTTGTCTTCGTGTCCTCTCTTCCCAATTAGATTGTTTGCCTCTTAATGGGCAGGCACTGTGTCTTATGCCACATGGAATCCCTGGGGCCCAGTACATTGTAGTTTTGCTAATAGTCAAGAATCTTCATCCATGGGAATAAACCGTCCCATTTAGACTGCTGGCCCGGGATTAATTTGCTCCTTCTGCTTCTCTGCTCTGATTCAACTATCCTTGTCACTACGTCTCCTGAGAACCTTTCCTGTGTCAGAATAAGGTGCCTACTTTCTGGAAACATATCTGTAAAATGAGTCACATGAACTTTAACTTGCTGTGGGCCAGAGTGGCTTAGACATGGCCATTCATTCATGCTCACATGTCAGGCTAAGAGAGGAAGGTACCCTACTCCTTGCCGAAGATTCTCTTGTGGAAAAGCTTGAAAACCTACTTCATGTTCCTCCGGATGAATTTGCCTGTTCAGTCTGCTGCCCTTCCATGAGACACCTTGGCCATCGCTTGTGGGGTGTCTCAAGCAAACAGTCAGAAAAGGTCACTGCAATTTGTGAGAATCTGGGAATACTTGCAAGTTAAGCAAAGTTTGTGTTTGTTATTTATGGAGACCCAGGAATCCAACCCAGCCAAAAGAATTAGCCTGGTTGGGTCATTCTGGAAGGATCAGGCCAGTTGACCCAAACAGTGAGGATTCCTGTCCAGAGAGGTATCTTGGCAGGAGCTTGTCTTTCAGGCAAGAGGCTCCAGAAGAGTCTTATTTGCCCTCATCCACTAGCCATGTTTCCCTCCTCTTCCCAGCTGCTTGAAGTGACTCGATCATATTACAGCATTCCCAAGCTCTTGGGTACTTTATTACCGAGTATCCTTCTAGATTTGGGTGTTCATGTTAACATTTTCATCTTCAGACATGTGCATGTTTGTTTCATAAAAGGGATGTTCTTTTTAAGGAAATGCAATGATAAAGAGGCAATTTATTACTGGACTCACTTCTCTGTGAAGAAGAGGCTTTTTGAGTTAAAGGGCTCCTCCCACTGGCCAGCATGCCCCTTGGAGGCATCTTTGAAGGAGGCATTCAGTCAAATTCTGATCATCCGGTGAGGAAACCACCAGTTGGGTGACTCTGGCCGTCATACAGGGGCAGTAGTCATACCCACTAATGCAAACATGTACTTGGTCACCATCGGCAGGACTAGCGATGCAAACAGCAAAGAGTCCCCAGTGGCTATGCTGCTCTTGCGTAGGTGCCACTAAGAGCAAAGAGGCTCGTGTGCAAGGATGACTGATCAGAAGGTTGAACACCACTTTCTGAGCCTCCCTCTTGTTTCTCATCCCCTGCCTGACTTCTTTGCCTTTCCTGTTCTTGGAAGCAGAGGTATTTCTCCCATCTCGATTCAGGGTCTTCCCGATGTGATTTCCTCGTCCTTCTCCTTTAAAACAGACAGTGTCAGGAACACAATGCTCCTTAGTCACACGGAGTTGAGAGAATCAGGCAGTCAGCCTCTGTCGATGTGAACCGTTTCTTGCTCAGAGTATCTGTAGGCTGTTGGCTGGTGATCTCAGCCCAGAGCAGCTGCCTTTTCTGCTACTAGAACAATCAAGGCCTCAGCTTCCAGTGAGTTCCCCTCTGGCCACTCTCGTGACCTGAATTCCATCATCTGGAGGGAGTGCACAAAAAACAGCCCTGGCCCATTGCCTATATGGGGAGAGGCAGCCAGAAATACAGTGATGGTCTGGTACTTACCTTCTAGTCAGCTCACCGACATAGTTTTTCCATGTAAAGTTACTGTTTCCTTCAGAGAAATACTGTTTATCAAATTGTAGATGAAATAGGAATTGTGGCATTCATAGAATGAATTCTGTGATTCTAGAATTGGGTGTTTCTTCCTAAGGATAGAGGGGATTTCTTTATCAACAGTAGATTTTCTTTAATTTTTTGTGTTTCTTTTCCTTGCCTTTTAGTCTTTAAAGAAGCTCCATCATGCCAATGTAGTGAAATTAAAAGAAGTTATCAGGGAAAATGATCATCTTTATTTCATCTTCGAGTACATGAAGGAGAATCTTTACCAGCTCATTAAAGAAAGGTACAGTTTGGGCTTCGTGATCGCCTAAGTAAATATTGCAAAGTGGACGTGTTTTCGTTTGGCTTCTGTTTGTTGCAGTTATGCTATTTAGGCTTCGCTGTTTAAAGTTGCCCGTTTAGATGAAGAGTCCCACCGACATTCCTGTTTTAGAGGCCATGTAATAGCTTCATAGAAGCTACTTGCCATGTACTGTTTTCATGTTTTTATGGGTTATTCACCCAAAGAATCTCAGACGTTTAACAGATACTCTGCCGCTCTCCATTCCCACCAGGGTGTATGGGCAGAGCAGCTACAAGTCAGGGGTGTTAACCGCTTCATTTACTGTGAAACCGCCAGTGAAAACTTCCAGGCGTATTTCAGTTCCTTTCTTGCTCCAGTGCTCAGGGGCTCGCAGTCTGGGAAGAGGAGACTAATAAAGAACTTAACTGCCATGGTCATTTTGAACTTTCAAAGTAAACCGTGTGGAATGTGTTGAGCATATTTTCTTGGTAGCAGATGAATGCCATTCACAACATCCCTCTGAGTGATTTCAGTGAACAAATACCATCTTCATTGTCAGTAGCAACAGTGAAGCTGTGTGGTTTGCTCAGCCAGGGGAAAAATGTCACTGTCAGCTGTGTCTCATAGACCTTCATTTGGAAAACCTCAAGTGTTGCCCAGTTAAAAATTTTTAAGTGTTACTTTATATTATGGAGAGAGGAGGTTTCTTTGTGATACACTGGAGAGGATTTGAAAATGTTTAATGTAAAATGTTTAACCTTTTCTTCTTTGTGACATAACTGAATAAATTTAGTTTTATATAGTAGCTCTCATGTGGATAAATAGTTGTTTATCTCTGGCTTTTATTATAAAAGGATCTGGTCAAATTAGCATGTGAGCAGATGTTTTCTTGAATTCTTACTATATAACCAAAAGAATATGAAAACGGGATTCATTTTCTTATGTAAATCTAGATTTACAACTTTTTTTCTCTCTGCCCCATACAGAAGTAAGTTGTTTCCTGAGTCTGCTATAAGGAATATCATGTATCAGATATTGCAAGGACTTGCATTTATTCACAAACACGGTAGGTGATTTGGGGTGTTGTGCTTTTAAATAGCAGTGAAATGTCATCAGGTAGGAGATGTAGGAAGCATCGATGTCTTTTGTAATTGACTCCTAGAAAAGAGTTGAGAGGCTGACAATAGATTTTGGAATATGTTATCTTATATGACTTCATTTCTGAATTTCCTGCATTATGTGTCACATCTGTGTGTTCTTATTCTTTAGGCTTTAACATTAATCTTGTTAGTTGTACATCTGAAAATTATTCCTGACCATTAACTGGTATATGCATGAGGAGCCTAGGGTCAGAATTCCGAGAAGTTTCACGTATCGTGTTTAACCCCCTAACACTGCTTCACTCTGGCTTCTCATTTTCCCAGTAGATTTTTATTTCAATGTGTTCAGAAGGATTCAAGGATAGTCTAACAAGATTTGTGCAATGCAGGAAAATAAGATGAATTAAAAATTGGGAAAGAAAGAAAAAGACAAAGGCGTAAGTGAGGTTAATCCGCAAAATCCATGTCAGCATGTTTTATGTATGTTGACGAAGGCTACAGATTTGATTCTGAGCTTGCTTTCCAATAAGTCGAAATGGAAAACGTGAGCCATCACAACCTACCTAGTTTCCCCAAGGTAAAAACAGTCCAGTTGCCCAGGAGAAGCAGAACTTCTTCCTGATACCGAGACTAGAGAGGCTTCTCTCTTGAATCCTTGTAGAGGGGATGGTATGTAATGTGACTTCATGACAGACACAGTTACAGGTTGCATGGGGCAATTTCAGGTCCTATCCCTCCATGTAGGCCAATTACATCACCCGATCAGAGAAACAGTTCTACTGGGGTCCAGTATGATTCACTGTAGGGTTTATCTGGTTAGTTCAAGCAGAGATTTAGAGAAATGGGTAGCCAAGTACCCTTCAGGAAATCCTCCATCACTATAGTTCTTCTTAGCTGAGCTTTTGAAAGGTATTGAGTAGCAGTGAGTTTGAGGTTTTTTCCAGCAAGTATCTGGGGCATTACTAGTCTTTGCTTCTAACCAGATGCAGACCTAGCTGGGGTTGGACTGATACCTTCTCTACCTTCTCATGACCACAGAGCTGTGGGAAGGACATGTCCACCAGTAGAGTCAGGAGTCCCCTCAGGAGGTCGTTTGAGGTCACTTGAACAATGTACACAGGAGGGCAAGGCAGTTGATCTTACACAGGCAGAAGTCCACTCACTCCAACTCTAAGGATGTTCTTGACATTGCAAACATTGCTGCAACAGATGAAGTTCATCAACCAATAGGGAAACTGGTTGGAAGCCCTTTGGTAATACAGTCAGCTCAGATTTGACACATTTTGACATGAGTAGAAAAGACATTGTGCCCCAGCCAATGGCATAGGACACCTGGGATCATTCCCAATGAGGTCTTTAACCTCTAAGTACCCCACACAGTGGGTTAAATGAAACACAAACACACAGACAGAGGCCATCTGCAAATCTTTGTCAGCCTCCGGCACTTGCTGAGCAATCACTGGATAAAAAGTGAGACGGAGTCAAATTGTGAACCAATTCTAGTAAAAAGTTTTCAGTCAAAGGTCATGTCTGATTCTGCTGACATGGATATAAGTATCACTTCAGCCTTTAGTCACCAGAATTCACAAGGGATAGTACAAATTTGCAAAACATGAAAAACTTTCACTATGGTATCTTAGGGACAGATAGGAGGAGAAGGGCCATCTACTAGATTTAAAAGCCCAGGAAAAAGAAGTGAAAAGTCAAAGAGGTTCTCAAAAGAGAAAGATCAACCAGAATGTTTTCAAACATGAACCAGTCATATTTTCTCAGTTACTTGGGCTATATGCTCAATACCGGAAACTGAGTGGTAGATCTAAAAGAATGAAAAAATAAATAATATTCTTTGCCTTTCTCTTCTTGTCCTTTTTGTTGCTTTTCATAATATTCAGATATTTGTTGCCAGAAAGAACTTGTAGCCTTTTATCTAGGTCTCTCCCTAATCCCATCAAATGAATACACACACACACACACACCCTCATACATATGCATACACATCTACATGCACACATACTCACATGCACCCATATATATATATATATACTGTGTCCAGTTATTTAGCATCCATATATTATTGTGGTCAAAATAGCTCTTTGGAACGCTGCACTGTTAGTTTCCTTCACACACCTTAGATACTTCGATCGTGTATGGAAACAGTGCCAGGAAGGCTCAGTTTATGGATGAAGTCAGCCCACCTTTGCTTTTATGGCTCCAGCACCATTGCTATTGCCAGAGATTCTTGTTGTCACTTTGCCCCAGCTATTAGGTGCTCAGTTCTAGTTCAAGCTTAATAAAGCATATCATCTGCCACCTTATTTATTTCCTTGAATTTCTCAGGTAGAAAGGACAGGTGGTATTTCTTCCTGCCAAAGAAGAGGAAACTGAGGGTCAGAGGGGTTTAAAGACCTGGCAAAGGCTCCATGCAATAGAGTGGTAGAGCAGAGATTAGCTCAGATATCTGTGCCCACGGGCCACACTTCACTAGAAAAAGAGAACAAGAGAATCAGAAGTGAAGAAAATAGCAGTCATAATTGTAGGTGGGATGGATATAATTTTATAGGTCTGATCTCATTTTCACTGATAAGTTGTGGGACCTTTCTGGTGACTTTCATATAGTAGTGACTTGACTTTGGTCGAGCGCACTTGTAACTCCAGTAATGGAAAAAAGAATCATCTAAAGCCCTTCCCAGGGTTGTCTTGTGAGTTTCAGGCTCTTTCCTGTTAGCTGGTTCTCACTGTGAGAAGGTGCATTCTGCCCCTGGGGAGCAGACTCCTTTGAGATGGGAGAAGAGCGCTGCAATAGTTGCTATGGCCATAGTTCATGTCACTGAGTACTTCCCCCAGCAGGGAATGAATACACAATTCTGCTCGGTGCTGATTGAGCAATGCCAAAGCATTTATATTTCGTAAGAATTAAATAACACAAACTGTGTTTCATCCTTGACCTGCCCTTACAAATTCCCAGCTCAGTTATCTATGCAGGTAATGAGAAACACTGTAGGTGGCTTGGAGGACAATATTTTGCCCCAAGAAGTGGTTGCTTGCTTATGTGTTTCACCACTGTCTTACCATCCATGACCTTGAATCAGTCCTCGACCTTTCTGTGTGTTGCTGTCCTCATGTCCTTCTTGATAAAAACATTGTATGTTGAAATTCAGTAATACCGGTGAAATTACAGCTTTCAAAGCAGGAAGGTGTGCCATGTAAATTCATAGTGTTTAAGTGTTTGTTGGTTATTCCCATATAGTCCTATCAGGGTCATCATTAACAGAATGTGGTGGAGAGGAGAAAGTCTTTGTGGCTTGATGTTTTCCTTGCCTAAGGGTTGTTAATGAAAAGTAAGCACAACATATATTCTGCCAGGATTAAAGAGAAAAACCCTCTGTTAGTCGACTGGCACAGGTAACCTGAAATTGAATTGAAGGTTTGTTTCTGTCTTCTGAAAGCCAAATACTGTTAAGCAGGAAGATTCTTTATAATAGCATTTTGCTGTTGCAAGATCTCTGAATGACCCAACTTTTGTGAATCAGAAGCCCCGAGGAAAAAGTGGGCTTACTGTTACAAGCCCCAGGGTGCACATCAGCAGGACATGTACCAGCTAGAAATCAGATCAGAGCTTAGCACCACCTCCTCACAGGTGTGGACATCACTAGCCTCATAATCCTTAACTCTTATCTGCAAGAAATGGAGCCATGTCTGCCTGCCCTCCTGTTGGGAAGGTAAAATGAGAGGACTTGTACTACTAATATAGACAAGCTCTTGCAAGGTGTCGCCGTGCCAAGCACTGCTCTAGAAGCTTTACAGAAGTAGCACATTGAATCCTGCAAAACAACCCCACGAGGTAGATGCTGGTGTCTCCCCATTTTGCAGATGAGCAAAGTGAAGCACACAGAAACTAAGTGATGTGCCAGACAACGAACAGAATTGGGATTTGAAATCAGGCAACCTGATTGGTCTGCACACTTAACCACCCCTCTCATCTGGAAACAGTAATGTTCTGTTAAAGTAGAGAAGATGAAAAGTAAATGTACATCCCATGAGGGTCTTCTATAAGGACTAGAACTCATAGGTATAAGGCTAATAATAGTGAATTGCTATTATTCACGAATCAAAAGAACAGAGGGCTAAATCCTCTACAGTCGTATTCATGAATGCTTCCTAGTTATAAAGGCTTAACATCAATAAGGTATAATGGACAAGATGTGTCAACTGGCAAATACAGTTTCATCAGTCATTTTTTTAAATATAATTTATTTTATTATCATTAATCTACAAATACATGTGCAATATTACGGTTATTAAACTACCCCTTCATCAGGTCCCCCCCACCAACCCCATTACAGTCACTGTCCATCAGCGTAGTGAGATGCTATAGAATCACTACTTGTCTTCTCTGAGTTGTACTGCCCTCCCCGTGCCCCCCCAACATTATATCTGCTAATCGTAATGCCCCTTTTTCCCTCTTATCCCTCCCTTCCCGCCCATTTTCCCAGTCCCTTTCCCTTTGGTAACTATTAGTCCGTTCTTGGGTTCTGTGAGTCTGCTGCTGTTTTGTTCCTTCAGTTTTTTTCTTTGTTCTTATACTCCACATATGAGTGAAATCATTTGATACTTGTCTTTTTCGGCTTGGCTTATTTCACTGAGCATAATACCCTCTAGCTCCATCCATGTTGTTGCAAATGGTAGGATTTGTTTTCTTCTTATGGCTGAATAATATTCCATTGTGTATATGTACCACCTCTTCTTTATCCATTCATCTACTGATGGACACTTAGGTTGCTTCCATTTCTTGCTATTGTAAATAGTGCTGCAATAAACATAGGGGTGCATCTGTCCTTTCAAATTGGGCTGCTGCATTCTTAGGGTAAATTCCTAGGAGTGGAATTCCTGGGTCAAATGGTATTTCTATTTTGAGTTTTTTGAGGAACCTCCATACTGCTTTCCACAATGGTTGAACTAATTTGCATTCCCACCAGCAGTGTAGGAGGGTTCCCTTTCTCCACATCCTCGCCAACATTTGTTGTTGTTTGTGTTTTGGATGTTGGCCATCCTCACTGGTGTGAGGTGATATCTCATTGTGGTTTTAATCTGCATTTCTCTGATGATTAGCGATGTGGAGCATCTTTTCATGTGCCTGTTGGCCATCTGAATTTCTTCTTTGGAGAAGTGTCTATTCATGTCCTCTGCCCATTTCTTAATTGGATTATTTGCTTTCTGTTTGTTAAGGTGCATGAGTTCTTTATATATTTTGGATGTCAACCCTTTATCAGATACATTTTTTATGAATATATTCTCCCATACTGTAGGATGTCTTTTTGTTCTACTGATGGTGTCCTTTGCTGTACAGAAGCTTTGCAGCTTGATATAGTCCCACTTGTTCATTTTTGCTTTGTTTCCTTTGCCCGGGGAGATATGTTCATGAAGAAGTTGCTCATGTTTATGTCCAAGAGATTTTTGTCTATGTTTTTTTCTAAGACTTATGGTTTCATGACTTACATTCAGGTCTTTGATCCACCTTGAGTTTACCTTTGTGTATGGGGCTAGACAGTAGTCCAGTTTCATTCTCTTACATGTAGCTGTCCAGTTTTTCCAACACCAGCTGCTGAAGAGGCTGTCATCTCCCCATTGTATATCCAAGGCTCCTTTATCAAATATTAATTGACTGTATATGTTTCGGTTAATGTTTGGATTTTCTATTCTGTTCCACTGATCTGTGGGTCTGTTTTTGTGCCAATACCAAATTGTCTTGATTACTGTGGCTTTGTAGTAGAGCTTGAAGTCAGGGAGTGTAATTCCCCCTGTTTTATTCCTCCTTCTCAGGATTGCTTTGGCTATTCGGGGTCTTTTGTGGTTCCATATGAATTTTAGAATTATTTGTTCCAGTTCATTGAAGAAAGCTGTTGGTAGTTTGATAGGGATTGCGTTGAATCTGTAGATTGCTTTAGGTAGTATAGCCATTTTGACAATATTTATTCTTCCTAGCCAAGAGCATGGGATGCATTTCCATTTGTTAGTGTCCTCTTTAATTTCTCTTAGGAGTGTCTTGTAGTTTTCAGAGTACAGGTCTTTCACTTCCTTCGTTAGGTTTATTCCTAGGTACTTTATTCTTTTTGATGCAATTGTGAATGGAATTGTTTTTCTGATTTCTCTCTCATAGTTAATCATTAGTGTATACGAATGCAACAGATTTCTTTTTTTTTTTTTAATTTAATTTACTTTATTATCATTAATTTACAATTACATGTGCAATATTACAATTATTAAACTACCCCTTCATCAGGTCCCCCCCACCAACCCCATTACAGTCACTGTCCATCAGCGTAGTGAGATGCTATAGAATCACTACTTGTCTTCTCTGAGTTGTACTGCCCTCCCCGTGCCCCCCCAACATTATATTTGCTAATCGTAATGCCCCTTTTTCCCTCTTATCCCTCCCTTACCGCCCATTTTCCCCAGTCCCTTTCCCTTTGGTAACTATTAGTCCGTTCTTGGGTTCTGTGAGTCGGCTGCTGTTTTGTTCCTTCAGTTTTTTTTCTTTGTTCTTATACTCCACATATGAGTGAAATCATTTGATACATGTCTTTTTCGGATTGGCTTATTTCACTGAGCATAATACCCTCTAGCTCCATCCATGTTGTTGCAAATGGTAGGATTTGTTTTCTTCTTATGGCTGATAATATTCCATTGTGTATATGTACCACATCTTCTTGATCCATTCATCTACTGATGGACACTTAGGTTGCTTCCATTTCTTGGCTATTGTAAATAGTGCTGCAATAAACATAGGGGTGCATCTGTCCTTTTCAAATTGGGCTGCTGCATTCTTAGGGTAAATTCCTAGGAGTGGAATTCCTGGGTCAAATGGTATTTCTATTTTGAGTTTTTTGAGGAACCTCCATACTGCTTTCCACAATGGTTGAACTAATTTGCATTCCCACCAGCAGTGTAGGAGGGTTCCCTTTTCTCCACATCCTCGCCAACATTTGTTGTTGTTTGTGTTTTGGATGTTGGCCATCCTCACTGGTGTGAGGTGATATCTCATTGTGGTTTTAATCTGCATTTCTCTGATGATTAGCGATGTGGAGCATCTTTTCATGTGCCTGTTGGCCATCTGAATTTCTTCTTTGGAGAAGTGTCTATTCATGTCCTCTGCCCACTTCTTAATTGGATTATTTGCTTTCTGTTTGTTAAGGTGCATGAGTTCTTTATATATTTTGGATGTCAACCCTTTATCAGATACGTTTTTTATGAATATATTCTCCCATACTGTAGGATGTCTTTTTGTTCTACTGATGGTGTCCTTTGCTGTACAGAAGCTTTTCAGCTTGATATAGTCCCACTTGTTCATTTTTGCTTTTGTTTCCCTTGCCCGGGGAGATATGTTCATGAAGAAGTTGCTCATGTTTATGTCCAAGAGATTTTTGCCTATGTTTTTTTCTAAGAGTTTTATGGTTTCATGACTTACATTCAGGTCTTTGATCCACCTTGAGTTTACCTTTGTGTATGGGGCTAGACAGTAGTCCAGTTTCATTCTCTTACATGTAGCTGTCCAGTTTTTCCAACACCAGCTGCTGAAGAGGCTGTCATCTCCCCATTGTATATCCAAGGCACTTTTATCAAATATTAATTGACTGTATATGTTTGGGTTAATGTTTGGATTTTCTATTCTGTTCCACTGGTCTGTGGGTCTGTTTTTGTGCCAATACCAAATTGTCTTGATTACTGTGGCTTTGTAGTAGAGCTTGAAGTCAGGGAGTGTAATTCCCCCTGTTTTATTCCTCCTTCTCAGGATTGCTTTGGCTATTCGGGGTCTTTTGTGGTTCCATATGAATTTTAGAATTATTTGTTCCAGTTCATTGAAGAAAGCTGTTGGTAGTTTGATAGGGATTGCATTGAATCTGTAGATTGCTTTAGGTAGTATAGCCATTTTGACAATATTGATTCTTCCTAGCCAAGAGCATGGGATGCATTTCCATTTGTTAGTGTCCTCTTTAATTTCTCTTAGGAGTGTCTTGTAGTTTTCAGTATACAGGTCTTTCACTTCCTTCGTTAGGTTTATTCCTAGGTACTTTATTCTTTTTGATGCAATTGTGAATGGAATTGTTTTTCTGATTTCTCTTTCTGTTAGTTCATCATTAGTGTATAGGAAAGCAACAGATTTCTGTGTGTTAATTTTGTATCCTGCAACTTTGCTGAATTCAGATATTAGTTCTAGTAGTTTTGGAGTGGAGTCTTTAGGGTTTTTTATGTACAGTATCATGTCATCTGCAAATAGTGACAATTTGACTTCTTCTTTACCAATCTGGATGCCTTGTATGTCTTTGTTTTGTCTGATTGCTGTGGCTAGGACCTCCAGTACTATGTTGAATAACAGTGGAGAGAGTGGGCATCCTTGTCTTGTTCCGATCTTAGATGAAAAGCTTTCAGCGTCTCGCCGTTAAGTATGATGTTAGCTGTGGGTTTGTCATATATAGCCTTTATGTTCTTGAGGTACTTGCCGTCTATACCCATTTTGTTGAGGGTTTTAATCAGGAATAGATGCTGAATTTTGTCAAATGCTTTTTCAGCATCTATGGAGATGATCATGTGGTTTTTCTTCTACTTTTTGTTGATGTGGTGGATGATGTTGATGGATTTTCGAATGTTGTACCATCCTTGCATCCCTGGGATGAATCCCACTTGATCATGGTGTA
>JAVSCE010009340.1:0-43557 GCA_032199065.1 Smutsia gigantea
GAGCATGGGGGTTAGGAAGGGTCAGGCTTAGGGTGTAAGCGAAGCTTAAAAGGATTATCAGTTTTTTTCACGTGCCAGGACTCATCTTCCTCTGCCTTTTGTGCAGCTTTTAGGTGGGAGGCGTGGATTCAGGTGGCTATTCCTTCGACCTTTACTGCAGATGGGGTTGTCAGCAGGACTAGGTAGGGTCTTTTTTACTGAGGCTCAAGACTCTCAACACGGTGTCTGCGTATGTAGACAGCGTCTCCCACTTGGAAATGGTGAGGGACGGTGGTGGTCTCAGTGGAGTAGGCCTCTTTCAGTGGTTCCCATGCCTGCTGGCGAACTACTTCTAGGGCTTTTAGGTGAACAAACAAAGGTTGAGAGAGAACAGCATCAGGGTTATGCACCTTTCTTACTTCTACAAGGGGGGGCGGTCCCCCACACAAAAGCTCATAGGGGGTTAGTTTAAGATGCCCTGGGTGTTCCTTACCCGGAACAGGGCAAAGGGAAGGAGAGCTGTCCAGTCATTCCCGCCGGTCTCTAAGGCTAATTTAGTTAAGGTCTCTTTTAGAGTTCTGTTCATTCTCTCTACCTGTCCTGAGCTTTGGGGTCTATATGCACAATGTAATCTCCAACTAAACCCCATTTGTTTGGCCAATCCCTGACTTACCTGAGCAACGAAGGCGGGCCCATTGTCAGATCCGATTACCTTGGGGATTCCAAACCTGGGAAAAATTTCTTCTAATATCTTCTTGGCCACTATGTTGGCAGTTTCTGTCTTAGTTGGGTATGCCTCTACCCATCCTGTGCAGGTATCTATAAAAACTAGTAGATATTTATTTCCATATTTGGCAGGTTTTATTTCAGTAAAGTCTATTTCCCAGTAAGCCCCAGGTCGATCACCCCGCAATCTTCGTCCAGGGGGGGGTCAGTTGGAACCTGCATTCGTCATGGCACAAGGAATACAATTTTTAACTACAGCATTAACAACTTCAGGAAGTCCAATTACATAGTAGGGGGATGATTTTACTGTCTTTTTCAGGTGTTTAGTTCCCAGATGGGTGAGACGGTGGAGCTGTTCCACATATTCTTTAGCCTCCCTCTGGGGGAATATGATTTTCCCATCTTCTGTCTTTCTTAATCCTTGAGGCGTCTCTATAGTATACCCTAGGCGATTCATGACTTGGCAATCTTCTCTAGTATACTGGAATCCCTCAGGGCTGGGCTCTGTCTCATAGTCACTCATTGCTGGCAATATTGGGGTTCCGTGAGCAGCTTTCTTTGCTGCCTGATCAGCCAACTGATTTCCTTTAGTTACCTTATCGGTGGCTTTTTGGTGCCCAGGGCAGTGTATGATGGCCACCTTTTTAGGCAAATGCACTGCTTCTAATAGACTTAGAATTTCCTCTTTATTTTTAATTTCTTTACCTGCCGATGTCAGTAATCCTCTCTGCCGATAGATGGCACCATGTACATGTGCTGTGGCAAAGGCATATCTACTATCCGTGTAAATATTGATGACTTTCCCCTCGGCTAGCCTTAAAGCCTGTATCAAAGCTATGAGTTCTGCCTTTTGAGCTGAGGTCCCTTCTGGTAGACTGCTTGCCCATACTGTTCGCTCACCATCCACTACCGCAGCCCCAGCCATTCTCTTACCTTTAACTACAAAGCTGCTGCCATCCGTGAACCAAGTGGTACCATGAGGCCAGGGGGTGTCTGTGAGGTCACTTCTGACACCAGTTTCCTCGGCTAGTATGTCTGCACAGGTATGAACAACTGGCTCTTCAGTGTCCTCAGGCAATAAGGTAGCGGGGTTGAGGAGGGCAGGCTGGCCAAAGGTGATTCTCTCCGTCAGCAATAAGCTTTGGTAGTGGGTTATGCGAGCATTCGTCATCCACCGATCAGGAGGCTGGCGAATAACACTCTCTAGGGCATGGGCAGCAATTACAGTCACCTGTTGTCCCATAGTCAGTTTGTCAGCGTCCTTGATCAGGATCGCGACTGCTGCAATGGCCTTTAAGCAGGATGGCCATCCGCTGGCCACTGGGTCCAGTTTCTTTGACAGTATGCCACCGGCCTCTTCCAGGGTCCCAAGGCCTGGGTAAGAACTCCCCTGGCTACTCCCCCTCTCTCATCTACATACAGGGTAAAAGGCTTGGTCAGATCCGGCAAGCTCAAGGCTGGTGCTGAGAGGAGGGCTTTCTTAATTTCATCGAAGGCCTGTTGGTGTTCTTTTTCCCATTGGAACTTTACCCCTTCCTTGGTTAGAGGGTAGAGGGGGGCTGCCAAGGTAGCGAAGCCTGGGATCCAAAGTCGGCAGAAGCCAGCAGTGCCCAGGAATTCACGTACCTGTCTAGATGTCTTAGGTACTGGAATCTGTGTGACAGTCTTCTTCCTGGCCTCAGTCAGCCACCTTTTCCCTTCTTTTAAAGAGTAGCCTAAGTAGATCACCTCCTGTTTACATAGCTGAGCCTTTTTAGCAGAGGCTCGATATCCTAACCGTCCCAGCTCGGAGAGGAGGCTTCTAGTCCCTTCAAGACAATCTTGATAAGTTTTTCCTGCTAAAAGCAAATCATCAACATACTGGAGGAGAGTTACCTTGGAATGTGCGGCCCGAAAGGGGGCCAAGTCCCGGTGTAGCGCTTCATCAAAGAGGGTGGGAGAATTCTTGAATCCTTGAGGTAATCGTGTCCAGGTCAGTTGTCCTGTCTGCCCAGTGTCAGGATCTCTCCACTCAAACGCAAAGATGGGCTGACTTGATGGGTGTAATCTCATGCAGAAGAAGGCGTCTTTTAAGTCCAGCACAGTATACCAGCCCCTTTCTGGGGGGAGAGAGCTGAGAAGGTTATATGGATTGGGCACCGTGGGGTGAATGTCTTGGACTCTCTTGTTCACTTCCCGCAAGTCCTGGACTGGCCGGTAGTCCCCTGTACCGGGCTTTTTGACAGGTAGCAATGGGGTGTTCCATGGGGAGCGGCATGGCACCAGGATTCCTGACTGTAAGAGTCTCTGAATATGGGGGCGAATGCCTAGTCTGGCCTCCTGGCTCATGGGGTACTGGCGCACTGCTACTGGGGAGGCACAAGCCTTCATTTCTATCACCAGAGGCGGAATCTGTTCTGCTAAGCCCGTTCCCCCTGTTTCCGCCCAAACTTGGGGAAATTGTCTCAACCAGTCCTGCATATCTTCAGGGACTGACTTTTCAGTAAATATCCGATATTCTTCTTCCAATTTTAAACTTAAAACAACTGTGGGAGCTTTCTGCAAGGTGACTTTAGGCCCCGATGGGGAAAAGAAAATTTGAGCTCCCATTTTGGTGAGGAGGTCTCTTCCTAACAGGTTGGAGGGGCAGTTAGGTATAACTAAAAATGAGTGGGTTACCCGTCCCACACCTAGATCTACATTTCTTCGGGTAGTCCATGAATACAGTTTTTTTCCTGTGGCGCCCAAGACTAGGGACTGTTTGTCTTTCAATTTCCCCAAGGGTTCTAGTAACACAGAGTGTTCTGCCCCGGTATCGACCAGAAAGTCCACTGGTTGCCCCTCCACCTGTAAGGTTACCCTGGGCTCGGGGAGGGGATCCGAGCCCCGTCCCCTCTAATCTTCTTCATTTAGGGTTAACACATTTGGGTTTTTGCCTCTCCTTCTCGGGCACTCTCGGGCCCAGTGCCCTCTCTCCTTGCAGTAGGCACATTGATCTTTGTCAAGGGGTGATCTGCCTATATTTCTTGTTGTCTTCTGGCCCCTGTTGCTCAGGTTCCCTATCTGCCTAGGCTTTTGAAATCCTCTTTCTTTCTCTCCTACCACTGTGGCCAAAATTCTAGATAAATTTTTCTCCTGTCTTCTATCTCTCCTTTCCTCCCTTTCCTCCCGTCTTCTGTCTCTCCTATCCTCCCTTTCCTCTCTCTCTCTCTTTTGCCTTTCTTCCTTCTCTTCCTCTGTCTCTCTTTTGTGATACACTTTCTCAGCTTCTTTCACTAGGTCCTGTAAAGTAAAATCCTGCAATCCTTCGAGGCGCTGCAGCTTCTTTTTGATATCAGAAGCTGATTGCCCTATAAATGCCATAGCTACGGCTGCCCGCTGCCCCTCAGAGGTAGGATCAAAAGGAGTATAGTGCCTATAAGCCTCCATGAGGCGCTCAAGAAAAACTGAAGGCGGTTCAGCGGGCCCCTGAAGAATTTCTCTTACCTTAGCCAAATTAGTGGGCCGTCGTGCAGCCCCCTTGAGACCTGCCACCAGAGCCCGGCGGTAGACAGTCAACCTCTCCCTACCTTCCGGAGTGTTGAAGTCCCAGTTAGGTCGAGTCAGCGGGAATCCAGCATCTATCACATGAGGAAGTTGGGAGGGTTGCCCATTGTCTCCTAAAACATTTTTCCGTGCTTCCAACAGGATTCTCTCTCTCTCTTCTGTGGTGAAAAGAGACTGCAACAGTTGCTGGCAATCATCCCAAGTGGGTTGGTGGGAGAACATGAGAGACTCCATCAATCCTGTAAGACCTGCAGGGTTTTCTGAGAAGGAAGCCTGATTAGCTTTCCAATTATATATATCTGCAGAAGAAAATGGCCAATACTGCATGGGTTGGACTCCGGGGGGCGGCACGGGTGGGCCATAGACTCTTAGTGGGAGAGTAACAGTAGAATCTGGCCCATCCCCAGGAGGGGCCCCTGTTCGACTCCTGGTACCCGCCGCTGGACCCCCTACTGCTGCTGGTACAGGGGGGGCATTGGGCCCTTCCCCGCCTCTTCCTTGCACTACCGGCTGAGCAGGTTGTGGCTCAGGGGCTGGAGCAGGTTCTGCCGCCTGCCCAAGATAATATGGGGGAGGATTAGATTCCAGCCATTCGGGAGGGGATTCTACTTCAGGATATATTTTAAGTTTCGGAGTTTTTGCAGCTCTGCCTTTATTTAGTACTAACACTTGAGACTTTGGTTTCTTGGGTTCGTGGACCCAGGGCTTTACCCACGTAGGAGGATTATCTACCAAATTCTGCCAAACCATAATGTAGGGTTGGTGGTCGGGGTGAGAATCGGGTCCTGGCTGAAAAACAAGATTTTTAACTGCAAAAATTAATTCTCTGTTAAAAGTACCCTCAGGAGGCTAACCGGCATTGAAGGCCGGCCATTCAGTTGAGCAGAGGGTCTGCCATTGTTCTTTCTTAACTTCTACAGACAAGTCATGAGCCCTTTTCTTAACGTCCGTCCAGTGGTCTAATGTCAGAGTCAGGGGAGTCGTCACAGTCTGTCCCATTTCAATCGTCTCCAAATACACAAAAACAGCAAGACACAAAAGGACAAAAGACACCAACAAACACTTTCCTCCTCTCGTTTTCCACAGACACGAGAGGTATTCAGATGACGGAGTGTCCCTCCGTTGAATCCGCTCAAACCGGACTCTTTCCCTTTCCAACAGACGGGCGGAAAATTCCCCCGTTTCACACCCTGGGGCGTCCCCCAGGGTTGCAGCTTGTGGCCTCTGACACGTCTGCCTTACCACAGCCCTCCGTCCCCTTACGGGAGCGGCGAGCGGCTGCAAAGATGGGCCCGGTGGGGACTCGAACCACCACCGGGACCGGCTGCAAAGATGGGCCCGGTGGGGACTCGAACCACCACCGGGACCCTTACAGGCGGGGGACTCAAACCCCCCCTTCAAACGGGCCCTTTTCACAACACACACACCCAGATATCTAACAGAACAAATAGGCGCCGGCGCACACAGACACTTAAGGATCCTTTGCTTACCTCCAAGTGGGTCTCTGGAGAATAGGGTGGCCGCAGATCCCGGACGAGCCCCCAAATGTAAGGCCCGGAAAACAGGCCCTGCTCAGCCCCGGGATGGACGGCAACCCAAATACTCACAAGAGACCAGTCTTGATGCAAACAGCAAGAGGTTTATTGATTTCACCAGCATGCTGGGGTCAAGACTCATATCTCACGCAGGAGCAGAGTCCGACCCCGAGCAGAATTTTACAGGAGGTTTTAAAGGAAAAGGGACCACAACCAGGGGGAGGTGAGGGGGAGGTCTGCTGATGATTTGATAGCAAAAATATTTCCATTAGAGTCCCCCCACAGGGCTTCAACATTCTTAACTTTTATCATTACAGTTGATCAGTTTCTGGAAACGTATGTACCCAGGTCTGTTTTGCAACCTATTGTGCCCAGGTTTGTTTTTATGACTCAGGCCAAGGGTCAGAGCTTACTTAAAATTTTCCTATTCCTTCAGGTGGTTTCGGGGAAACTGAAACTTAGGCCTTCTGATTTCTGAGGCTTTCTGAGGCCTGTCATGGCGTTAGTTTGGTCCTTTCATTCCCTCCTCAACCTATTTCCTTTATTTGATCTGAATAACTGAAGCAATTTCAAACAAACCACAGGAAAAATTATAGTGAAAAATGGGGTGCTGCTTATTTTTTTCCTGGAAATTTGAAACTAAAAATAATTTTATAGTAGCAGAAAGACTATTTCATCTTGTAGAAGTATATCTTAAAAGCATTTTGAGAGTGCTTATTCAGACATGTCTCAAGAAAAAAAATTTCCTGTTCCCATTTTGAATGAAAAAATACAGAATAATGCTCGACTATAATAGTGGCTCTTTACTAGGCTGTATTTTATCTCCAATATTGTTCAAATTTAACAAAATCAAGTGCATCTACCAATTCAATTCCATGTGAATGTTGATTCTGCATGTTTTCATTTTTACCAAATTTTACTTGACACAGAAAACCATTTGGCTTTTAGCCTGCAACAGCTTTCTTTCATGATTGTCATGTATTAAAATATGGTTCACTTCCTAACAGGTAGCTAAAGATTGTTTTTTAATATCTCTCAGAAGAAAAAAAAATCCCCCCTTCTTAAACTGCAGAAGTTGAAATTGCAGGGAAGTTTTTCCATGCCTGTGAATCTGAGTCAGGGAACAATTCCATCAAATATGTTAAAAAATGACCTCATTGCCTCTAGATGGCATACTAGCATTATTTTTTCTTAGCTTTAGGAAAGTCCCTGCTTTTCAAGCACCAGGTAACAAAGGCACCTGCTTCCAGTTCCAAGAACCATTCAATTTTCAAATACTTTTTTTTTCTGTGTGTTTTGAACTTGCCTTGGACTTTTGCTAGTTCCTTTTGAATCACATTTATGTAAACATGCCTCAATGTGCAGACATTGTATGTGAATTATTTGTAAACATACTACTGTTTACACCTTAATAAATTTTATGTACGTGTACACAAATCTAAAATCAGTTATCGGCATTTACATGCTGAATCTGCCTAAAAGCGTTACCCGTATAAATAAAATGTAAATATATAAATATAAACAAGTTTATTTCATGTAAATTCTCGACTGATAAGTGTTATATAAGCAAAATATTAACTTTCTCTATAAATTTTATTTTTTATGGATTATGAAGCTTTCCTTTGGCCTACCATTTATGTGAAGGGGATAGGAATTTGAATGTCAAAAACAATGACAGAAAGGGCATTAAGAGTATGTCCAGTGATTTCCTAATGCATGACTTCTCTATCAAAAAATAATGCAAAAACTCTCAGTTGGACTGTACAGCATTTAATATTCGCTTTTTAAAGTCAGTTTTGTTTCACAATAACATTTAAAGAAAGAGGTTAATTTTTAATATATTTTTAGTTTTCTAGGGTTTTTAAGATAGAACTTAAATTCAATTTTTTAATCAGTCAGTATGCCATCTTGAAATACAATTTTAGCTGTTGGAAAATTTCAGGCTGGCTTATTCTTAGTGATTGTAACAAATAAAGTTAGATACATTAGAATCAGTAATATTTGCATTGTATCATAAAATGATTTTTGAAAATATTACATTCTCTAGACTTAGGGTATTCTATACCCAGAAGTTGTATAATCATTGTATCTAATAAAACATTTCAGTGAAAAAGAGCCACCTCCTGAGGTTATGACAAGAAGATTAAACTTGACAATCGTGATAAAATGTAGCAGGAATTTCTCACCTTTAAAATGCTCTTTGTCATTGCTTCTAACCCTAAGATTCTATGAAATTCCCAATGATTCTCTGTATTTCTCTCCAGAACTCATGAGTACTAATTCGATGATATTTTCTGGAGAAATAATTTAATTATGTATCATGTCTAACGGTCTCCTTATTTTAATTTTCATAAAATTTATGTGAATGGGAAAATATTTGCTAAGCACATAACTGAAAAGAACTTGTAGCTGGATTACAACGAAGAACTCTGAAAACCCAACAATAAAGATACAAGCAGTTTAATCAGAAAATGAGCATCATACATTACACTGAAGATAGACAGATGGCAATCATCATGTGAAAAAGTGATGAACATATTAAACATTAGGGAAACAAAAGTTTTAAAATATTAAAGCCAAAATAACATAACACTATCTCCCTATCAAAATGGCTAAAATACAAAAGACTGATAACCCCAAATGCTGAAGAGGATGTAGAGAAACTGGATCACTGACAGTTTTCTGGGGGAAATGTAATATGTATGGTACAGCCACTCTGGAAACTATTTTGGCAATTTCTTATAAAAATAAACTTGCAATTACCATATGACCTGACAATTGCACTCTTGGATATTTATGCCAGAGAAATGAAAACGTATGTTCAATCAAAAACCTGTACATGGATGTTTTAGCAGGTTTATTTGTATAAGCCAAATGTCTGTTTATGGATGAATGGTTAAACAAAGTGTGGTACATCCATAGCATGGAATACTATTCAGTAACTAACTAACTATTGATACATGGAACCACCTGGATGAATCTCCAGAGAATTATGCTGAATAAAATCATAAAAGATCAGATAATGCAGATTCAATTTATATAACATTCTTGAAATTAGAGCATTGCAGAAATAGAAAATAGATTGTTGCCACAGGATGTTAGGAATGGGAAAGTGGGTATAGTCTTACAGGAGCACCACAAGGGAGACTCGTGGTGATGGAACTGTTCTATCATTTGAATTGTGGTGATAACTCCATGAATCTACACATACAACGATATTGAATGGAAACACACACATGCACACACACATACACACACAAACATGAAAAACTGGTAAAATTAAATAAATTCTATGGGTTGTATCAAGATCAATTTCCTGGTTGTGATACTTTACTATAGTTATGCAAAATATTAAAATTGAAGGAGGCTAAATAAAAAAGGTCACAGGTTCTCTGAACTATTTTTTGCAACTTCCTGTGAATATACAATTATTTCAAAACAAAAAGCTGTAAAACTGATGTGTTTATTTCACCCAGGGATTATTCTGTGCTAATCTCCCACAAATTAAACTAATTTCTATTCTAAGGCTATAATTGTTATTATGATAATTATATAATTGATTATAAAAAGAAACATAATTATTAGATACAAAGTGTGAAATGTAGAAATGTTTTGTTTAAATAATTTTCTTAAAGCATCTGTACTTCTCTTAAGTCATTTAACATGTCTGACATTCTATGACTATTTTTATTTAGTAGTTTCTTAAGATTCTGTTTCCTTGTCATATATGAAGTATAGTGCATAATTTTTTTCTTCTCCATTTGATCTAGATTATGTTATTTAGTTCCTATGCCTAAGAAACTCAAAAATAGTAAAATAAAAAATGGAGAAATGTAATATGTGACAACTTGCATATAGATTTTTATGATCCTGGCAGAATTCTTAATGGACCTTTCTGTAAAGGTTAATTTTATATGAAAATAAATTTCTCATAGAATACCTTTGGTATTACTAGAGATTTCTTAAACAACTTTCTACCAAAATATAGAGGGTTACCTAAAAAAAAATTATAATTCTCTAAGACCTGACTGAATAACAGCGTCATGGCAACGGCAACATTATGGCTTTACAAATGAAAATTTATTCTGAGAAAGACTTAAACTTCAACATTTTGGCTCTTTTATGATTCTAGAATGAATCTCCTTTGAGACTGCTCTTCCTAAACTAAGGATATATTCTGGGCCAAATTCATCAGTTTGAAAGCAATTAAAAATCTTTGACCTATTTACAGATTTCTTCAGGTTTTCTCAGTTTTCATTTTATTCTGTTTTTCATGTCTTTCCACCCTGAGAGTCTCTGGGCTGAGCTTTCCAAACTTTCTGACAAATAGCTGCTTGCTCAGAATATGAGCTACTATATATGTGACTCAGGGTTAAGCAGTCAGAAGACCAGAGTGGCATTTATTAAGCATCCTTCTGTACTGTGAAAGGAAGGTTTGAGCTGGGTGTTTGGGTTGGGAGAATAAAATGGATAAGAAATGTTTCAAAATGAGCAGAATAGTTTTTCAGTGTTGCACGTTACACCATGGATTGGGCCAGACAGTGAAATTTTTCCATGTTAGACAAAAACTCTATAATTTAAAACCTTTAAACATTATGGCAAGATCATTGGACTTAGAATCAGGAGATCTGGGTTAGAGTACTGGCTTTTTAATGTCCCAGCCTTATGATCTTGAATGAGTTAATCCCATGTTCTTTAATATTCTCATGTATAAAATGAGGACTCTAGTACTGTCATAAAATGGCTTTCATGAGGATTAAGTTAATGTATATGTGAAATAAATTTTCAAAATATTAAGGTCTATTTAAATATAAGATATTATTGCTCTTTAGCATTCATTAGAATTTAATGTATCTAAATTTCCATGGCTGTGAGTGTGTGTGTATTGTGTGCATGTGTGTGTGTGTGTGTGTGTGTGTGTGTGTGTGTGTGTGTAAATTTGCTTCCTGAAGGCTGAGAACGGTCTCCCCCATCCACTTTCAAACCAATATATATCCATAACCCAACACATGGAAGGCACTTAAAAATGTACATTAAATGAATGGATTAATGAGCTTCAAGAAAAAAGAATGCTAAAATCTAAAAGATTCATTTATTCTCATTTAGCTGGCATCAGGATAAGAATAAGCACAGAAACTTTTAGACCAGCTCCTGAATTATAGCCCCTCCTAAGTGAAATTAAGTAATTTTAGAAATGATGTAAATGTTTTTTAAGTGTCATTTTAGTGGTACTGGCATAGATATGAGCATCAATCATGATATTCTTCTGCTTATAACCCTAAGTAACTTCTACTGCTTAGAAAATAAAATCCAGTTCTTTAGTTGGCACTAACCTTTTCAAATGAATTTTTCCCTACTCCCATTCTCGTCTCTTTTAGATATTTCCTATATCTCCTTCCTTCCCTCCTCTACTGTCTCTTTGCCAATGTCCAGGCTTCATCCTCACTGTGGAGTGCCCTTTAACTTTCTATAGAATCAAATCCTGCCTATCTGTCAAAGTCTGTCTCTAATGGTGTGTCTTCATGAAGCTCATGCAGATTCCTGCATAAATATCCACTTTATGTTTGCCCTCGTGAAACCCTTATCATCTCCTAGTGTAGGTGGTAAATTTCTTGATAGAAGATTCTATGTCTGATTTATCTTTGTGTTGTCAATATTACCTTCCCTGTAAATATACATTATTATATTTTCATTGAGCAAATTTAATGCCTATGCATTACATGCTTTTGCTTGTAAACAACTTGCATTTATCAGTAATTGTTATTTACAATAAGAACCTATAGGTGTCCATGATTTGACATATTCGTCATTATTAGGCCTAATTGATTTTAGCAAAAGGGCAAGGTAATTCTATTGGGAAATGATGGTCTTTTTAATAATTGGATACCACATGCAAAGAAAAAAGGAAAGAAACAAAAAAAGGGAACTTGGATTATTTCACCAGTAACAAAAATGAACTCATAATGGTTTATAACTTGAATGTAAGCCCCCAAATTATAAAACACATGAGAAAAATCTTCGTGATTTTGAGCCATTCAAAGAGAGTTTAGATATGATGACATCAAAAGCATGACCCATAAAAGAAAATAAATGGGAAACTGAAATTCATTTAAATTAAGAATTAAAGTTTTGCCCCTAAAAAGACACTCGTAAGAAAATAGAAGTGGCAAACCAGAGAATTAAAGAAAATATATGGGAATCATATATCTGATAAAGGACTTGTATCCAGAATATATGATACAACTCAGTGAGACAAACAACCCAAATAAAAATAAGGACACAAGATTTGAATGGGCATTTGATCATATGGGTAGCAAATAAGCACATGAAATATTATTCAGCATTGTTAGTCATTAGAAAATTCAAATTAAAGTCCCAGTGAGATACCCACCATATCAGCTAGAAAGGCTAAAATTAAAAAGACGGAGAATACTAAGTATTGTCAAGAATATAGAAAAACTACAACCTTGATACATTGTTGGTGGGAACATAATAGAGCTATTTTGGAAAGCAGGTTTATCATTATCTTAATAATTTTAAGCACATGCTTACCATGTTACCTAGCATTTATACTTCTATGTATTTACCTAATAGAGATGAACACAAATATTCACAGATTTCTGTGTGAATGTTCATAGTAACATTGCTCATAATAGCTCCAAACTGAAAAGACACCAAATGTTCAGATCCAGTTAATGAATAAACAAAACGAGGAATGTCTTTACAATGGAGTATTTGGTGATTAAAGGGAACAAAATATTGAGGCATGTAACATTTATGAATCTCAAAAACATCTTCACTGGAAAAATATGTGTGAAATGGCTATGTATGAAGTTCCTAGATAATATAAAATTATAGAGACAGAAAGTAGATCAATGGTTGCCTGGTCCTGGGAACAGAGTTTGCCTGCAAATTGGCGTTCTAGAACTTTTTCAGGGTAATGGAAATAATTTAAAGCTGAATTGGAGTGTTGTTTATAAAAATATATCTAATTTTTTTTTACTGAGTGGCAAACTGATAATGGGAGAATTTCGTTTATAAATTATATTTCAGCAAAGTTGGAAAGAGAGAGAAGGAAAGAAGGATTATATATATATATATATATATTTTTTTTTTACTACAACTTTTTAAATTAAGGTATTATTTTGTAAATGGTAGGGTTTATTTCTTTCTTATGAATAAATGTATTCCATTGTATATACGTACCACTTCTTCTTTATCCATTCATCTATTGATGGACACTTAGGTTCTTCTATATCTTGCCTATTGTAAATAGCGTTGAAATAAACAAAGGGGAGCATATGTCTTTTTGAATCTGAGAACTTGAGTTCACGGGTAAATTCTTACGAGTGGAATTCCTGAGTCAAATGGCATTTCTATTTTTAGTTTTTTGAGGAACCTCCATACTGCTTTCTGCAAACGTTGAACTAGCTTACATTCCCACCAGCAGTGTAGAAGGGTTCCACTTTCTCTACATCCTCACCAGCATTTGCTGTTCTCAGTCTTTTCAATGCTGGCCATCCTAACCAGTGTTAGGTATTATCTCATTGTGGTTTTAATTTGCATTTCCCTGATAATCAGCAATGTGGAGCATCTTTTCATGTCCCTGTTGGCCATCTAAATTTCTTCTTTGGAGAATTATCTGTTCATAGCCTCTGCCCATTTTTTAATCGGGTTATTTGCTTTTTGGTTGTTGAGGCATGTGAGCTCTTTATATATTTTGCATGTTAACCCCTTGTCAGATATGTCATTTACAAAGATATTCTCCCACACTGTAGGATGCCTTTTTGTTCTCCTGATGGTGTCCTTTGCTGTACAGAAGATTTTTAGCATGATGTAGTCCCATTTGTTCATTTTTTCTTTTGTTTCCCTTGCCCGAGGAGATGGGTTCAGGAAAAAGTTGCTAATGTATATATTCAAGAGATTTTTGCCTATGTTTTCTTCTAAGAGTTTTATGGTTTCATGAAATACATTCAGGTCTTTGATCCATTTGGAGTTTACTTTTGTGTATGGGGTAAGACAATAACCCAATTTCATTGTCTTTCATGTAGCTGTGCAGTTATGCCAACACCAGTTGTTGAAGAGGCTGTCATTTCCCCATTGTATGTCCATGGTTCCTTTATTGTATATTTATTGACCATATATGTTTGGGTTAATATCTGGACTCTCTAGTCTGTTCCATTGGTCTATGGGTCTGTTCTTGCGCCAGTACCAAATTGTCCTGATTACTGTGGATTTTTAGTAGAGCTTGAAGTCGGGGAGAATGATCCCCAGCTTTATTCTTCCTTTTCATGATTGTTTTGGCTATTCAGCATCTTTGTGGTTCCATATGAGTTTTAGAACTATTTGCTCTAGTTCATTGAAGAATGTTGTTGGTATTTTGATGCGGATTGCACTGAATCTGTAGATTGCTTTAGGCAGAATGGCCATTTTGACAGTATTAATTCTTCCTATCCGTGAGCATGGGATGTATTTCCATTTAGAGGTATATTCTTTAATTTTTCTCATGAGTGTCTTGTAGTGTACAGGGTATAGGTCTTTCACTTCCATTGTTAGGTTTATTCCAAGGTATTTTATTATTTTTGATGTAATTGTGATTGGAATTGTTTTCCTGATTTCTCTTTCTGCTAGTTCATCTTTAGTGTATAGGAATTCAACAGATTTCTGTGTATTAATTTTGAATCCTGCAACTTTGCTGAATTCAGATATATCTAGTAGTATTGGAGTGAATTCTTTAGGATTTTTTATGTACAATATCACGTCATCTGCCAACAGTGATATTTTAACTTCTTCTTTACCAATCTGGATGCCTTTTATTTCTTTGTGTTGTCTGATTGCCATGGCTAGGACCTCCAGTACTATGTTGAATAAAAGCGGGGAGAGTGGGCATCCTTGCCTTGTTCCTGCTCTTAAAGTTAAAGCTTTCAGCTTCTCACTGTTAAGTATGATGCTGCCTGTTGGTTTGTCATATTTGGCCTTTATTATGTTGAGGTACTTGCCATCTATATCCATTTTGTTGAGAGTTTTTATCATGAATGGATGTTGAATTTTGTCGAATGCTTTTTTGGCATCTATTGGCATGCTAATGTGGTTTTTGTCCTTCTTTTAATTGATGTGGTGGATAATGTTGGTGGATTTTTCTTTTAATATTGTACCATCCTTGCATTCCTGGAATAAATTCTATTTGATTATGATGGATCATCTTTTTGATGTATTTTTGAATTCTGTTTTCTAATATTTTGTTGAGTATGGTTTCATCTATGTTCATGAGGGATATTGGGTTGTAATTTTGTTTTTTTGTGGTGTTTTTAACCAGTTTTGGTATTAGAGTGATGCTGGCCTCATAGAATGAGTTTGGAAGTATTCCCTCCTCTTGCACGTTTTGGAAAACTTTAAAAAGGATGGGTTTTAAGTCTTCACTAAATGTTTGATAAAATTCAGCAGTGAAGCCATCTGGTAGAGTGGTTTTGTTCTTAGGTATATTTTTGATTATCAGTTCAATTTCATTGCTAGTAATTGGTCTGCTCAGATTTTCTGTTTCTTCCTGTGTCAGCCTTGGAAGGTTGGATTTTTCTAGAAAGTTGTCCATTTATTCTAGGTTATCTATTTTTTAGCATATAATTTTTCATAGTATTCTCTAATAATTCTTTGTATTTCTATGGTGTCCATAATGATTTTTCCTTTATCATTTTGGTTCTGTTTATGTCAGTAGACTTTTTTCTTGATAAGTCTGGCTATGGGTTTATCTAATTTGTGTATTTTCTTGAAGAACCAGCTCCTGCTTTTATTGATTCTTTCTATTGTTTTATTCTTGATTTTATTTCTGTTCTAATCTTTATCATGTTCCTCCTTGTATTGACTTTGGGCCTCATTTGTTCTTCTTTTTCTAGGTTCATTAATTGTGAGTTTAGATTGTTCATACGAGATTGTTCTTTCCTGATGTAGGCCTGTATTGCAGTATACTTCCTTCTTAGCATGGCCTTCACTGAGTCTCACAGATTTTGTGGTGTTGAATTATTGTTGTCATTTGTTTCCATATATTGCTTGATCTCTGTTTTTATTTTGTCATTGAACCATTGGTTATTTAGTAGCATGTTGGTAAGCCTCCATATGTTGGTGAGCCTTTTCGTTTTCTTTGTGTAATTTATTTCTAGTTTCATATCTTTCTGGTCTGAGAGGCTGGTTGGTACAATTTCTATCTTTTTAAATTTACTGGAGCTCTTTTTGTGGTCTATTGTATGACCTACTCTTGAAAATGCTCCATGTGCACTTGAGAAGAGTGTGAATCCTGCTGCTTTTGGGTGTAGATTTCTGTTGATGTCTGTTAGGTCCATCTCTTCTAATACGTTGTTCAGTGCCTCTGTCTCCTTATTTTCTGTCTGTTTGATCTGTCCTTTGGAACGAGTGGTGTGTTGAAGTCTCCTAAAATGAATGCATTGAGTTCTATTTCCTTTAATTCTGTTAGTATTTGTTTCACATGTGTAGGTGCTCCTGTGTTGGGTGCATATATATTTATAATGGTTATATCCTCTTGTTGAACTGACCCCTTTATCATTATGTAATGTCTTCTTTGTCTCTTATTGCTTTCTTTGTTTTGAAGTCTATTTTGTCTGATACAAGTACTGCACTCCTGCTTTTTTCTCCCTATTAGTTGCATGAAATAACTTTTTCCATCTCTTCACTTTCAGTCTGTGTATGTCTTTTAATCTGAATTGGGTCTGTTGTAGGCAGCATATAGACAGGTCTTTTTATTTATCCATTCAGTCACTCTATGTCTTTTGATTGGTTCATTCAGACCATTTACATTTAAGGTGATTATCGATTGGTATGTACTTTTGCCATTGCAAGCTTTATATTTGTGGTTGCCAAAGTTTCAATGGTAACTTCCTTACTGTCTAACAGTCTTACTTAACTCACTTAATATGCTATTACAAACACAATCTAAAGGTTCTTTTTTTCCCTCCTTTTTCTTCCTCCTCCATTCTTTATATGTTCAGTGTCATATTGTGTACTCTTTGTCTATCAATTGACTGTCTTTGGGGGTAGTTAATTTAATTTTGAATCTGCTTAGAAATGAATTGTTCTACTTTCTTTACTGTGGTTTTATTTCCTCTGGTAACAGCTATTTAGTCTTAGGAAAATTTCCATCTATAGCTGTCCCTCCAAAATACACTGTAGGGACAGTTTGTTGGAGGTAAATTCTGTCAGCTTTTGCTTATCTGGCAATTGTTTAATCCCTCCTTTAAATGTAAATGATAATCTTTCCAGGTAGAGTATTCTTGGTTTGAGGCCCTTCTGCTTCATTTCATTAAGTATATCATGCCACTCCCTTCTGGCCTGTAATGTTTCTTTTGAGAATTTTGATGATAGCCTGATGGGATTTCTGTATTATGAGATTTTTTTTCCTCTCTGGCTGCTTTTAATAGTCTGTCCTTATCCTTGATCTTTGCCATTTTAATTATTATGTGTCTTGGTGTTATCTTCCTTGTGTCTTTTGTGTTGGGATATCTCTGCACCTCCATGGCCTGAGACTATCTCCCTCCCCAGAGTGGGGACGTTTTCAGCAATTACCTCCTCACTGACACTTTCTATCCCTTTTTCTCTCTCTTCTTCTTCTGGTACTCCGATAATGTGAATATTATTCCATTTAGATTGGTTGCACCGTTCTCTCAATATTCTTTCATTCCTAGACATCCTTTTTTTTTCCTCTGCCTCAGCTTTTGTATTCCTCTTCTCCAATATCTATTCCATTTACCATCTCCTCTGCTATAACTAATCTGCTTTTAAATCCCTCCATTGTATGTTTCATTTCTGATACTGTATTCCATAATGATTGGATTTCCACCCAGAATTCTTCCCTGATTTCTTGAATGCTTTTCTGTACCTCCATGAGCATGTTTATGATTTTTATTTTGAAATCTTTCAGGAAGATTGATGAGTTCAGTTTCACTTGACCCTTTTTCTGGTATTTGCGGAATTTTAGTTTGAACCAGGTTCCTTTGACGTTTCATATTTTTATGTGGTGCCCTCTAGTACCCATAAACTCTACTCTCTGGAGCTGCTCAGCCTCTAGAGCGATGTCAGGGGTCATGGGGAAGTGACACTTTTGTCTAGGGGGAGGAAAGAGCTGTTTCCTGCTTCTTGGCTTCTGTACCTGCCTCTACTGTCTGAACCAGTGGGCCAAACACACAGGTGTAAGCCTCTGTGCTTTGTGTTTGTAGCTGCTGTAGGCGGGGCTTCCCTCTGGCTGGTCTGGTGCCAGGGTAGGGGCTGCCGGTTTTCGAACCATTGCAGGCTGGCTGCGAGGAAGGTGCAGAAGGCTACGTATTATGGTGGGGTACCTTGGAGCTGTGAAGCCAGCCAGGGGGATGGAGCATCTGAAGTTCCTGAAAGTTCCCAACCTGCTGGGAAGAGTGCACCAAAACAATTTTGTCCACCTGTCCTTTCTTCTGAGCAGTGAGCTCTGTGCACTCCTTGCCCCTTTAGCAGTCCTCTTGCAGTTAGGAAGTCTCTCAGACTTCCCACCTTTCTTTTGCCCCAGAGCAGCCAGATGTGGATCCCTGTTTTCCACAAGCGACTGGAATCTCGGTCTCTCCAGGTATTCTGCCTTTCTTAGCTTTCCATCCCCACTAATCTACAGAGCACCATGCAATTCAGGTTTGTGCTCCCAGAGCAGATCTCCAGGGCTGGATTTTCAGCAGTCCTAGCCCTACACTCCCTCCCCACTCTGTTTCTCTTCCTCCCACCAATGAGCTAGGGAGGGGGAATGGCTTGGGTCCTGCTGGACCACTGCTTTGGGACATTACCCTGATATGTGAGGTCTGTTCTTTTCTCCAGGTGTATGCAGTCTGGCACAGCCTTGTTTCGTCTTGCTCGTTCAGGATTAGTTGTATTAATTATATTTTCATATTATATGTTTCGGGAGGAAGCTTGTATCTCACCTCTCACACCACCATATTTAATCTCTCTAAAAGGATTATATTTTATTTATATTTTGATAACAGGAAATTTCTTTAAGGAAATGACATTTAAGCTTAGCTATAAAAGATGAACAGGGAGAGTTCCGGGAAGATGGCAGTGTGAGCAGGGCAGTGGAAATCTCTCAAAACTATATAAATCTACAAAAATACAATACAACTACTCCTAAAAGAGAGACCAGAATTTACAGCACAGTGCACAGCCTGCATTGCACCTGAGAGGACTTGGCACCCCACGAGGTGGGTAAGACATGGAGCTGTGTCCCGATGGGATCCGAGCACTCCCCCATCCCAGCGCCCCAGCAGGAGGAGAAAATTCAGAGCGGGAAAGGAGTGGAAGAACAGGCCCAAGAAATAACTAGCCCCGGTGATCTGTGCAGGGAACACTGACACATCATGCAGTGCATTGGATATTGGAGAGGCAGAAGGTGCAGGTCATGAGCTGGGAATGCGCCTGGGTCCGTGCAATCGGCGCCCTGGGACAAGAGAAAAGCATGTGCTGTTTTTAGCGGTCTTGGAGAGACGGGAGGCCCAGCGAGGGAACACAATCGCCCCGGCACGCTTAGCCCAGCGGGCTGGGAGTCCTGAGGAATTTCAGATGCCTTAGCTGGTGACTGGGAAAAGGTAGCCACACTGAAAATTTACACAGAGAACAAGAGCCTCCCATTCGTTCCCGCCTCGGCCAGAGCTACAAAGGGCAGTGCGGCTGCGGCTGCAGAATAGTGGAACAACAGCGCCACATACAGCATCCTTACAGAACCCACTCCGGGTGGGCGTCTTTTTATTTTTCCTTTCCTTTCTTTTATTTTCTTTTCTTCCTTTCTTTTTTTCTCTTTTCTTCCTCTTCCTTCTATTTTTTTTTGTTTTTATTTGCTTTTCTTTTTTTTTTTTAAAGTCTTAAAGAGCCCAGCTGACATACATGGCACCTACAAGAGACCACTTCTATCGCCATGAAAAGACAGAGGAACATGGTACAGACAAAGATGACCCAGACCCAGACAACACCTGAGAGGGAACCTGAACACTAGGATATGCAGAATCTTCCTGAAAAAGAATTCAGAATAAAAGTCATAACCATGCTGATGGATCTACAGAGAAATATGCAAGAGCTGAGGGAGAAAGAGAGGGAATTCAGGAAAGACAATGCAGAAATGAGACAAGCCATCAACGGTCTAGGCAGCAGACTGGACGAGATGCAAGAAACTGTTAATGGAATAGAAATCAGAGAACAAGAATACAGAGAAGTTGAGGCAGAGAGAGATAAAAGGATCACTAGGAATGAAAGAATATTAAGAGAACTGTGTGACCAATCCAAACGGAACAATATTCACGTTATAGGAGTACCAGAGGAAGAAGAGAGAGAAAAAGGGATAGAAAGTGTCTTTGAAGAAGTAATTGCTAAAAACTTCCCCATGCTGGGGAAGGAAATAGTCTCGCACTCAATGGAAGCCCACAGATTTCCAAACACAAGGGACCCAAGGAAGAGAACACCAAGACACATAATAATTAAAACGGAAAAGATCAAAGATAAGGACAGAGTATTAAAGGCAGCTAGAGAGAGAAAAAAGATCACCTACAAAGGAAAACCCATCAGACTATCATCAGACTTCTCAACAGAAACCTTACAGGCCAGAAGAGAATGGCATGATATATTTAATGTAATGAAACAGAAGGGCCTCAAACCAAGAATATTTTATCCAGCACGATTATCATTTAAATATGACAGAGGGATTGAACAATTTCCAGAGAAGAGAAAGCTGAGAGAATTTGCCTCCCATAAACGACCTCTACAGGATATCTTAAACTGACTGCTCTAGAGGGAAGCACTGCTAAGTCTAAAAAGATGTCACCAGAGAAAATTAAATCATAGCAAAGAAAGCAGACCATCAAAATACTAACTAAAGGCAAAGATTAAAACACCTAGTATATAAAGAATGGAGGAGGAAGAATAAGAAGGGAGAGAAATAAAGAAACTTCAGACTGTGTTTACAATAACTCAGCAAGAAAGTTAGGTTAGAGTGTTAGATAGTAAAGAAGAACCCTTAAACATTTGGTAACCACGAATCTAAAGCCAGCAATGGCAATAAGTACATATCTATCGATAATCACCCTAAATGTAAATGGACTGAATACACCAATCAAAAGACACAGAGTAACAGAATGGATAAAAAAAAAGACCCATCTATATGCTGCCTACAAGAAACTCACCTCAAACCCAAAGATATACACAGACTAAAAGTGAAGGGATGGAAAAAGATATTTCATGCAAACAAGGAGAAAAAAGCAGGTGTTGCAGTACTTGTATCAGACAAAATAGACTTCAAAACGAAGAAAGTAGCAAGAGATAAAGAAGGACATTACATAATGATAAAGGGGTCAATCCAACAAGAGGATATAACCATTATAAATATATATGCACCCAACACAGAATTAAGGGAGGAAATAGACAGCAATGCATTCATTTTGGGTGACTTCAGCACACCACTCACTTCAAACAACGGATCAACCAGACAGAAAATAAGTAAAAACACAGAGGCACTGAACAACACACTAGAACAGATGGACCTAACAGACATCTACAGAACTCTACACGCAAAAGCACCATGATACACATTCTTCTCAAGGCACATGGAAAATTTTCCAGAATAGACCACATACTAGGCCACAAAAAGAACCTCAGTAAAGTCAAAAATACTGAAATTCTACCAACCAACTTCTCAGATTATAAAGGTTATAAAAGTAGAATTAAATTTTAGAAAGAAAACAAAAAGGCTCACAAATACATGGAGACTTAACAACATTCTCCTAATTAATCAATGGGTTAATGGCCAAATCAAAACAGAAATCAAAAAATATATGGAGACTAATGACAACAACAACAAAAGCCACAACTTCTGCGGGACGCAGCAAAGGCAGTTTTAACAGGAAAGTATATTGCAATTCAGGCCTATATAAAGAAGGAAGAACACTCCCAAATGAACAGTCTAAAGACACAATTACTGAAATTGGAAAAGGGAGAACAAATGAGGCCCAAAGTCACCAGAAGGAGGGACATAATAAGATCAGAGAAGAAATAAATAAAAGTGAGAAGAATAAAACAATAGAACAAATCAATGCAACCAAGAGCTGGTTCTTTGAAAATATAAGCAAAATAGATAAACCCCTAGCTAGACTTATTAAGACAAAAAGAATCTACACACATAAACAGAATCAGAAATGAGAAAGGAAAAATAAAGACAAACCCGACAGAAATACAAAGAATTATAAGAGAATATTATGAGAATCTAAATGGTAACCAGCTGGAAAACCTAGTAGAAATGGGCAACTTCTTAGAAAAATACAATCTTTCAAAACTGACCAAAGAAGAAACAGAAAAACTAAACCGACCAATCACCAGCAAGGAAATTGAAGCAGTAATCAAAAAACCACCCAAGAACAAAACCCCCGGACCAGACGTATTCACCTCCTTATTCTACCAGACATATAGAGAAGAAATAACACCCATTCTCCTTAACGTTTTCCAAGAAATAGAAGAGGACGGAATACTTCTAAACTCATTCTATGAAGCCAGCATCACTCTAATACCGAGACCTGGCAAAGACCCCACCAAAAAAGAAAACCAAAGACCAATATCCCTGATGAATGGAGATGCAAAGATACTCAACAAAATATTAGCAAGCCAAATTCAAAAATACATTAAGGGGACCATACACTATGATCAAGTGGAATTCATCCCAGGGATGCAAGGATGGTACAACATTCAAAAATCCATCAACATCATCCACCACATCAACAAAAAGAAGAAAAAAATCCACATGACCATCTCCATAGATGCTGGAAAAGCATTTGACAAAATTCCGCATCCATTCATGATTAAAACTCTCAACAAAATGGGTATAGAGGGCAAGTATCTCAACATCATAAAGGCCATATATGACAAGCCCACAGCTAACATTATACTTAACAGCGAGAAGCTGAAAGCTTTTCCTCTAAGATTTGGAACAAGACAGGGATGCCCACTCCCTCCACTGTTATTCAACATAGTACTGGATGTCCTAGCCATGGCAATCAGACAAAACAAAGAAATACAAGGCATCCAGATTGGTAAAGAAGAAGTCAAATTGTCACTATTTGCAGATGACATGATATTGTACATAACAAATCCTGGAGACTCCACTCCAAAACTACTAGATCTAATATCTGAATTCAGTAAAGTTGCAGGATACAAAATTAACAAAGAGAAATCTGTTGCTTTCCTATACACTAATGATGAACTAACAGAAAGAGAAATAAGGAAAGCAATTCCATTCGCAATTGCATCAAAAAGAATAAAATACCTAGGAATAAACCTAAAGAAGGAAGTGAAAGACCTATACTCTGAAAACTACAAGATATTCCTAAGAGAAATTAAAGAGGACACTAACAAATGGAAATTCATCCCATGCTCTTGGCTAGGCAGAAAAAATATTGTCAAAATGGCTATACTACCTACAGCAATCTACAGATTCAACGCAATCCCTATCAAAATGCCAACAGCTTTCTTCAATGAACTGGAACAAATAATTCTAAAATTCATATGGAACCATAAAAGACCCCGAATAGCCAAAGCAATCCTGAGAAGGAGGAATAAAACAGGCGGAATTACCCTCCCTGACTTCAAGCTCTACTACAAAGCCACAGTAATCAAGACAATTTGGTATTGGCACAAAAACAGACACACAGACCAGTGGAACAGAATCGAAAATCCAAACATTAACCCAAACATATACAGTCAATTAATATTTGGTTAAGGAGCCTTGGATATACAATGGGGAGATGAGAACCTCTTCAGCAGCTGGTGTTGGAAAAACTGGACAGCTACATGTAAGAGAATGAAACTGGACTACTGTCTAACCCCATACACAAAAGTCAACTCAAAATGGATCAAAGACCTGAATGTAAGTCATGAAACCATAAAACTCTTAGAAAAAACATAGGCAAAAATTTCTTAGACAAAAACATGGGCGACTTCTTTATGAACATATCTCCCCGAGCAAGGGAAACAAAAGCAAAAATAAGCAAGTGGGACTATATCAAGCTGAAAAGCCTCTGTACAGCAAAGGGCACCATCAGTAGAACAAAAAGACATCCTACAGTATGGGAGAATATATTCTTAAATGATGTATCCAATAAGGGGTTGACATCCAAAATATATAAAGAGCTTACCCACTTCAACAAACAAAAAGTAAATAATCCAATTAAGAAATGCTCAGAGGACATGAATAGATACTTCTCCAAAGAAGAAACTCAGATGGCCAACAGGCACATGAAAAGATGCTCCACATCACTAATCAGAGAAATGCAGATTAAAACCACAATGAGATACCACCTCACACCAGTGAGGATGGCCAACATCCAAAACACAAACAACAACAAATGTTGGTGAGGATGTGGAGAAAAGGGAACCCTCCGACACTGCTGGTGGGACTGCAAATTAGTTCAACCATTGTGGAAAGCAGTATGGAGGTTCCTCAAAAAACTCAAAATAGAAATACCATTTGACCCAGGAATTCCACTCCTAGGAATTTACCCTAAGAATGCAGAAGCCCAGTTTGAAAAAGACATATGCACCCCTATGTTTATCACAGGACTATTTACAATAGCCATGAAATGGAAGCAGCGTAAGTGTCCATCAGTAGATGAATGGATAAAGAAGAGGTGGTACATATATACAATGGAATATTATGCAGCCATAAGATGAAAACAAATCCTTCCATTTATAACAACATGGATGGATCTAGAGAGTATAATGCTCAGTGAAATAAGCCATGCCGAAAAAGCCAAGTATCAAATAATTTCACTCATATGTGGAGTATAAGAATAAAGAGGAAAACTGAGGGAACAAAACAGCACCAGACTCACAGAACCCAAGAACGGACTATTAGTTACCAAAGAGAAAGGGACTGCGGAGGATGGGTGGGAAGAGAGGGACACTGGGGAAAAAGGGGCATTATGATTAGCAGATGTAATATTGGGGGGGCACGGGGGAGGCTGTACAACTCAGAGAAGATAAGTAGTGACTCTATAGCATCTCACTACACTGATGGACAGTGACTGTAATGGAGTTGGTGGGGGGGACCTGATGAAGGGGGTAGTTCAATCACCATAATATTGCACATGTAATTGAATATTAATGATACCAAAATAAATTATTAAAATAAATAAATAAATAAATAAATAAAAGATGAACAGGAATCAAGAAATGTAGAGAGTATTCTATTATGGGTAGGAAATATGACACAAGAAAGAGAATGATTCTTTCACCTGACTAATGAATGGCTACTGTTTCCAGATTTTGGTGGCAGAAAGGATGAATAATAAGGGAAGACACTAGAGAATTAAACAGGAACAGGTCCTATAAAGCATGAAGGAGGCATAAATAATTACTTGTTGAGTGGATGAATAAATGAATCATGTAAGGATTGGAAACTTCAGTGATAAGAACTTGCAATTTCTCAGAATCTTTATGATTTGAACTATTACCTTGTTAGAAATATTTTTTCTTCCCATGTTGACTCCAAAACTTTTTTCCTATAGTTTATATCCTCTGATTCTCTTTCTGTAAGTCTTGGACTGTACAGATGTCTTGTGCTTCAAATGATTATATAATGCAAGCATGACACTTTATGGTCACCAGGATATAGTCCACTCCTTTAACTGTTCCTTACCCAACTCATTTTACAGATCCTTTACTATTGGAATGATGGTAACTTTGATGTGTCTTCTCTCCCTGTTCAAATATAATCCTAAGAACTGAGAGCAATTTTCACACCGATTGAAGCCAGCAGTGAATAGAGCAGCTCAGTCTTCTCTCTGTAGTTACTGCCTGATATTAATAGAGTCCATGATCAGAGTAGTTTTTTAATGACCCTATTGTTGTCTACAATGGTGCTCAGTGTCAAATAAAAACCTTTTCTTTCTTTTTAACATACGCTGTTTCAGCTCAACCACTTCTCTCAAGTTTTACCATAAAATTAAATATCAAAACTTTATCTTTATATTTATCTCCATTGTTTTTTGTAAAGATGTGTTTGATATATCCAGACTGAAAGATTTTTGGATTCTCATTCATAATATATCATTTATTGAGCAACTATACTTGGTAATTGTGGTAAATAAGGAGGTGTGGTGCTTGCTGTCAAGGAGCTCATATGCTAGTGTCCTTGCATTAATTTAATCAGATTATTTTTTTCCTAGCTTGATCTGGGCTCTTAAAGTAAAGATTTTGAAGTTAATGGTGGAATACTTCTGAAAACTTTTCACAAAACTGACTTGAATAAGCTGATAAGTACTATGTCATTCAACTAGCAGAGTAATTATTCCTGAACTTTCAAATTCACGCTGAATTCCAGGTACATTGTACCTTCCATCTTTCCCTGTGCCATTGCTTCAGTTCTGAGGAGGAAGTGAATTTAATGTACTATTATGAGATAGAAGATTGGAGTTAGTGCATCTTCCTCCTCTAGGACATGCAATCACATTGCCCGAAATCAGAGTCCCTTTTGTGATAATGTTAAATTCATTGGCTTGTAGAATTAGCAGTGGTATGGATAATAATAATAGTTGACATTTACTGACCAATTACTAGCTTTCATACTTAGTATCTAGTGTTTAAATGAATTCATTTAATTTTCACACTCTCTTAATGAAGTAGTTCCTACATGATCTTCATTTTATGTACCAGGAAACAAAATCATAGATCATTAAGTAACTTGCTAAACTCTTACAGCTAGTAAGAGCTGCATTTATTCCCAGTCATTCTTAACTGGCATGTTATGCCACCCTTCTTGAAATTGGAACCATTACATCTTCCATCTAATGTGATGCCTCATTGCTTGTCTACGGGTTACTTTAGGAAGACAGAGTTGCTAGTGAGTGAGTCATGAATTTTAAAAGATGGTTTGCACAAAGAATGAGTACTTTAATTAAAGTCTACTCTTATTACTATCCCTTGCCTTTCTGCAAGTTTTGATCTGTATGGTAATACCCTCTTTTTTGCACATTTGCTAGATGACCTGTAGCCTAAGCTTACATTTTGTAAGCAAGATGTTAGTTAAGAGCAAAAGAGCTGAGTAAAATTAACTTGACACCACTGCCCCCACTTCTCCAAATATCATAGCCTCTTCAAGATTTCTGTAAATCTCCAGTGGACTTACATTCTCAAGATTACCTTGTCCTACCTTTTTTCTACCCAAAAGAAGTTGAACTATCTCTGACTTCCCACAAAAATCACATTTGTTCAAAGCATTTTAAATCAAAGAGATTTATTGAATATGTTTTGAGATAGTGTTTACACATTTTAAATGGAATGGTAGACATGACGAATCATGGATTTACATGAAACTAATGAAGCTGAAGCTTCATGGGTCTTTCTTACAGATGTTTCTTCTAAAGATGTGTCCCTGACTTGAAATTTGAAAATTGGAGTTCTCTTTCTCTTAATGAGAAATCAAAGTGATATAAACACATCCCTAAAAAACTTAGATCTGTTTCTGGGCATCATTATTGTTAATTTCTTTCAGCTGTCCTTCCACCATGGAATTTTCTTTGTCCTTGCTCCCCAGTTTTTCCTATATTTCCCCATTTTTAAGTTCTTTCTCTTCCTCCTGCTTTCTTCCTTTTTTCTCTGGACAAAACCATTTTCTTATTCTAATTTGGATGAATTTAGTTCCCTCCACCAATGTTCTGGTATCCAAGTGGACTTGCCTCAAGCAGGCTATTTTTCTCAAGGATAGGTACTGCAGGAAAAGGAATTATCATGCCAACTCATAAGATAAAAAGTTTTCTCTACCACATTACATAGATTTTATGTCCATTCCCTCTCATTATTGACTACAGACTTTCTAACTTATTTCCATACAAATACCTGTTTTTGATCTAAACAGGTCTGTTTCTTATGAAAAGAGTATAAGTGTCCATTGCTCTTTTTTGATTTTAAGCCACATTTTTGCCTTTCTAAGTGAAATCTATAACTTTGCACCGATTCTCTTGTTTATAATTCCAAATTCATTTTAGTGCTCATTGATAGGTGTTTTGGGTTAAAAGAACTATTTCCATTTCCTCACCTATTCTATTCACATGTGAATCATTTCTTATAGTTTAAGCTCCCAATCTATTTTCCTCTAGTAGATTCGAATGAGGTCTCAATCTTCTTTTTGGATCATGTAGACCACTGTGAGAATGTGATTAAAACTATAACCTTTGTTTTTAAGTATACACATAATATAACTTTTGTTCTACAACATGAGGGGTGTTACCTACTCTTTGAAGCCCACCCAAGAACTCTCAGGCTCATAGATAGACTACTTATCTTTGTAGTACAGTTACTATAACCCAGAATATATGCTGAGTCACGTTGAAAATATATTTTTACCCTCTGTAGTTTCAGTTTTCTTGTTATGTTCTTTGAGATCTTTTTGAGGTGTTCTGCATGAATGCAATGTTGTATTACTATATTCTTATTTTGTAGAGAGGGCAGTATGCAGTTGGGTGAAGTCTCCTGTAGGATTTTTTTTTTTAATTACAGAACAAAGTGACTCTTCTCTTTTAAAACACATTAATGGTTGAAAAAGTCATTAGGATATGAATGTGGATATCACAGGGATTGATGTACTACAATTGGAGCTGTTTTATTAATGAAAGTGAGATTATCATAGAAATGAATTATATCACCATAAACTTGTAACACACAGTGGGATCCATTAGTATATCAATGGAAATGATGTGATGTTATCAAAGAAAATGGGTTTTGTCTTAATGGAGAATAAGAATGAGCAGAACATACAGCTGACTTATAGAAAATTCTAAGAGGACTTGAAAGCTAAAACCACCTCTATATCTTAAAAGTCTTTCTAATAGATTTTATTATTAAAGACAATTGCATTGAGATAATGATATTTATTATATCAGCTAGTAAAGGTGGAAATTAATTACTACAAGATTGCTAGTTTCTACCTATCTTTTAATATGTGCAGAATTTTTGCTGATATATAGACGTGTCTTCTATGCCTGCATCTATCATGACAGCCTAAGACTCTGATGATATAAATTCCTTTCTCTGAAAGTCATTCAAGTCCCTTGTTTAGAAAAGTGGCTTTTGAAATAAAAGTTAGGGTATAATCATTATATTAAAAATTCATCTTTTATTTCTTGTGATGGCAATTAGAGTGTAATTATAACTTGCCTTCTATATTTAAAAATATATGAATGAAATTTCTTAAGATGAATACATAATAATTAGTTGGAAACCTGCTTGACTAGGTTCAGTGTGTGAGCTATGACAGAAATGAGGAATTATTGACCCTGATGAGAGAAACCTCAATGAAAAGTCCAGTAAACTTTGACCTAAAGATCTCTGAGAAGTCTCACCCACCTAAGTATTATTTGGAGTTTATGATTTTACCTTACTGTCATTGTGGAATTGACTCAGATCTTGAACTGAAGGAAATCTCACATCTCATTCTAGAAATAACATCTTCATGTAATTTCATATTTTCATTTTTGCATTCTGGAAAACAAAAAAGGCTATACAAAGAAAATGCATTTTCAGTGTTTAAGAATCATGTATGCAAAACATTGAAAATTAAAAAAAGACAATATGTAATCTGTTCATTAAAAAATTTGGAAACTCATAAACTAATGCTAACAACTGTAGGGAAAATATGCATGACAATTTTATATAAACAGATTATGATTTCTAGAAACCAAAGCAGAATGTTTCATGAAATGATCAGTTGATATTTATTAAATTGGCACAATCATGTATAAAGCAAGGAAAGCCTTCTCTGAGTTTACAGGACAATCATTTAAATAGATACTTGAAAGGTGGTGTCAGTGCTAAGTGATAGAGAATACAGAAGGTGATAGAGTATGAGCATCTTAGTCTAAGAATTCTGAGATTGCTACTTGCTTGTCCCCTGTTATATCTTGACACAAATCACAGTGCCTTGAACATTGCAGATATTGAACAAATACTTATTAAGTGAATAAATTAAGATATTATGTCTGCCCTCAGTTATGTGCTAGTTTTCCTTTTTCCTTTGGATGAGAGAGGGTGAGCTAGGGAGAAGAGAGTAAGGTGTGACACTCTTTTTCAGGCAAAGGGTACATCCTGAGCAAAGATACAGAGATAGAATAGTGAATGGTTTGTTCAGGAATTGAAGTAGTCATTCACTTTATTTCAATGATCAAATAATTTGTAAAAGATGTTGGAATTCAGTTTTATGTTGGACTTAAGGCCCCTCTGACCTTCATGTGACATGAGCCATTACTTTCCATGAAAGGTGAATTTTTTAAGGTTAGGTTCAATCTTACTCTTTGTCTAGCATATGTTGTTGTATACCAGGAGCTTGACTTCATTATAGCTGGAGGGGAGAAGGTCATGATTCCCACTCTGTCATGCCAGAGAAAGTCTGAGTGTGACATGAATGATATTCACAGAGGAAGGAGGAATTATACTGAACTGAATCTTAAAATTCTTACAAAATGTTTTAAACTATTGAAGGCTCAGTCTCCTGTAAATTGGGGAAGAGCTGCTGAAATAGCTCTCCATCTCTTGTCCCTGTTCCCCACCACTGCTTTTATACTAGAATAATGCCAGGAAAGAAAACAAGCATGTGCTCTCAGCTGCACTAAAAAGGCCACTTTCAGTTTCTATGTTTTTAAAATACGGCAAAAGTGATTTAAGCAAATTATTAGTCACAGTGCGAGGATATGACAAATTATAGATGAAAGTGAGAAACCCCTCTAGGGGAGGTTTATAATAAAATTGTCAACACTCTCTTTAAGAAGCCCAGCTGGAAGCAGCTACAGTCTCCATGATCACTAGCCTCAGATTGTCTTTTATCTCCTTTATTGAAGCACTAACATCAACCACAGGTGGTAAGCGGTAGCCAATTAAGCTCCCACTTTCAAAATGAATAGCATTATGCAGTCTGACAGTCTCAGACTTGGCCTGTGTCTGGTAACCATTAGGCCGTTGTTACTTTGTCTTTTTCGCCAGAGGATACTTTAAATTCAGCAGCCAGAGCTGACCAGGGAGCCCATCCATCTCTCCTCCCCTCTCCCAAGGAGCTGCCATCAGGGGAGTGGTGAGCATTACCCAGAGCACTTTTTCCTAGAGCCAACTCAACAGTAGTGCTGGCTTCCTGATCCTGCCTCTGATTTCTGGGTGTGGATGCAGTGTCCATGTAAAGTCTGGTGGATGTGCCAAAGGGAACATAAATATAGAGCTATCTTAGGTTCATATGTTTCTTGCTTGAGATTCCTGAGGCAGAATGTATAAATACCCCATTTAATTAGCTTCATCATTTACCACTTCCTGAAGCCATTTTGATTAATAAGACTGAGTGATTTACAGTTAACTCAAAAGTTACATTATAGTTAGTCTTCATATTTATCTCATGGTGCTTTTAGTTTTAGTTAGACTTTGTGGTTGTTGTTAATTAACATAAATGCATCATTTCAAGCTGTGTCTTCACCAGCAGAATTTTGGGTGACTGCAGTAATCTATCAGCATTCCCAAGACACCCCCGCACTCCTGCATTCCACCTCTGTTCCACCCTGTACTCTTGTGGAAGATTAATCTTTTGTTAAATTTTATGTCTGGGAACTTTAAAATTTTTCCATATTTCTGCTACCTTCAATCTAATGTAATTTGGGGAGTAGGTGGCAGTGGATCAGAAGGTAAAAGTCCTGTGTTTGGCATCAATGACCTGCTTCTTAAGTTTTTTCTCCTTTTCTTACATATCACTGTATTTCCCTCATTAAAAAAAAATGTACTTTGACCACTGCCAGCCCCAATTCTCTCTCCCTTGATAAATAACTTGCAGTCTTTTTCTGACAAACTACACTTATAGTTCATGGGCAATTATTTCATATTCCAAGATGATTTCAAAAAGAACAAGCTTACATCTGTCATTTAAAAATTTCCACACATTTTGCATGATATGCCATAATATACACCTAAAATAACATTTCAAGTCACTTGCCTTTCAGTCAAGGTCTAGAATTTGCATATTTGTTTTGTGGATATTTGAAAAGTCACACATATTCCTTATTATTATTTCATGAAGGATAGAGTCTTCAGTTTGAGAGGATGGTCTTTACATTGCTCACTTCTGTAATGTGTGTCTTGTCCTTCCTGTTTATTCAAATCAAACCAATCTCCCACTTCTCTGAAGCCTCCCTGGTCCCCTTTGGGCTTTATAGGTCTTCCCCTAATTTTAGCTCTTAAAATACTAAATGCTGCACCACAAATCTTTCAGGCATCTGATTTGAAAAAAAGAAGGAACCCAATTGTTTACTGCCTTGTAACATTCCACCTGATTTAATCATGCTTTCCCAGTTAGACTGTAAATTCCATAAAGGCAGAGGTTGTATCTTACATTCAGTGACTATTGCCAGTAATACTTAACACTCTCTGAGTATGAAGTAGGTGGTCAGTAAATTTTTTTTGAATCAATGAGTGTTTGATTGTGAAGAGTTTCTCCATTACTGGCAAGAGAGTTGAAAAGGTTAAAATCATTGATATGCTGTTCTGATAGTTGGACTGTCTTTTTTATAAAGCAAGTTACTATGGTTATTATGGGTAGAATACTTCAAAACTCCAACCTTTCATCAGAGGAGTGATAAAATGTGCTTTCATTTGTTTTTTTCTAGTTAGTTTTATTTAATTTCTTTTTCATGTGCTAAAAGCTCTTACTAATGACAGTAACTTATATAACTTACTGTATTGAGGGGCAAAGTTGAATGCAAGGGCAATATAAATAATTTTTACTCTGATTCCTTTGATCATTACTTTTTTCTGAATCCTTGTTATGTTTGTTCTTTCCACACCATTTATTAGTTGGCTACATGCTCTATTTCCTTGGATACTTTTTATACTGAATTAGTCCACTTTGTAAGACCAGAAACTGTTCTTGGAAACACTTGTGCACCTCATGGTGCTGGGGACCCTAAATATTTGACTGATTGGTGTTCCAACCTGAGCCTAAACACAACTGAGAAATGAATACTATACCTACAGAGTAAAGTGCCAGAAGGCTGATCTCTTATTTTGTATTCAATTTGCATTTCATAATAATACTATGACCTTGTATGTGTATATAAATGTTTAAATTTTCAAATGCTTTCAAATAATAATTTTAATTCATCCTCTGGTATTTTATCCTACTGGTTCCTAACCTTTTATGATAACAGTGCCTCTGGTTGGTTTTATAAGCTATACATGACACTTGTAATTCAGTTTCTGTTTTCTTTTATGTCAGAACAGTTTACAATCTTTTTTTATGGTAGACTTTTGCTTTCAAAAATCAAATACCATTTCCCTCAATTTTGTAATTTAGAAGGTTTTCTGTAGGCATTTAAATATTTTTACCACCCGACAAATTTTCCTAGTGCATCCACTGATAAATTGTAACCTACAGGGTTTATACATCCCTTCACTGGAAATTATACAACTTGTTGTACTACTGATGCAAAGCTTGTACCATAAGAAACACATCTATCTATCTATCTATCTACTGATATATCTATCTTTGTATGTATCTACCTATCATCTATCTACCCATCCATCCATTATCTGTCTAATCTGTCACTGATCATCTGTCCCTCATTTCCTGTGACGTGACTCCCAGAGCTAAAAGACTGCATAGATATCATCCTTCTTTAGTGCCATATCCTTCTATTTTCCTCCTTCCTCATTCAAAAAAATCTTAGCTTCTTTGAAGTATATACAACTTACTACCCTCAGCTTCTACCAATCTCCTGATCACTCTCTCATTCACTGCAACAATTAGCTCCCAGTTCACTACAATCTCTTCTGTACTCCTTTAATAGTCATTCATCAGTAATCACATGGATGACTCATCTAACACACTGGCCTTCTAAATCATAAATGTCAGTTCCAAAAATCTGTTCCCCACCTACCCTGACCGTTGATGCCTTGGTCATCTATATCGTAGACCCTCCCACACCAGTGATTACATCAGTTCCTGTTCTTCCAATTCATTTACTCAGTAATTCCCAATTCCAAAACATTTAATCCAAACTTCATATCCATTTTACTTTCCATTCTCCCTCTCTTTCTTTACTTTCTTTATGATCACCAGAGAATCCCCACCTCACCTGAATGACTTCTGTAACATTATCAACTTCTTTGTCTTTTTCTTCTATTTCCTCAACTGTCAAAATCCCAAATTTGATTTCTACCAAATTATTTTCCTTCTTTGTAGCTGCCCTGGAGAAGCTGAGTAATTAAAAAAAAAAAGAAAGAAATCACACAATACTATATGGCATTTACAATAAAGAGTATTTAATTTTTTTAATGTTTGTAAATCATGTGTTATCACATTTTATGTGATTAAAATTTGGAATAAATAATCATAGGTTTGAGATACATTTGTATCCTTTATTTTTCCTGCAGAGTTTAACAAATGTCGTCAAATATTTGCCAGCATACCGCCGCAAATATACATATTGTATGTAGCATACCTAGAAAAGGAGCTCCTGATAGCCCCTCTTTGCAGCCTGCTCCGTAATTACTCCCCGAGTCTTCTCTGTCCTGGTGAATGATATAATCATTCAATTGGAAAATCCTAAAAGCTAGGACTCTTGCTGTTACCCATTTTTCTTGTCTTCTATATCCAAATAATCAAGTACAGCCATCTTTACTTAATATAAATTACTCTCCACTTCCATTGCCATCATCTTAATCTAGAACAGCATTATTGATTTTATAGACTATTGGAAAATTCTAACTAGACTACATTCTTCCAGTGTTGCCCCCTGTATTCTCTATTCACCCAGTACAGTGATGTTTCAAAAATGTAAATCAGAGCACATCACTTCCTTGATTAACACTTTAATGACTTCTCATTGTCTATTGTAAGAACTAACATCTTACTCAGATAGATGCTCATGGGCCACAAGGCTTTTCATCTTGGCCATAGTATATTAGTAATGGTATGAAAGATACTAATACACCACATGTAACAGGAAACTATTATTAAGCAATATGGTCCTGTTGATGTCTCCCTCTCAAAAGGGGTGGGACATTTAATGCCAAACCTGAATTAAATATTGGAATTCACAAGTCTACTGCTTTTCTATTGCTCAGGTTGGATTCAATTGTAACAGCAGATGCTTCTTCAATTTTTCTCTTGGCTTAGACTATCTTTGGCTGCTTTGCATGAAAGTGAGTTTTTCACCAGAGGTGGTATTAGAGCCACCTCTTATATTTTGGGTTTACTTTCTCTTTTTGCAGAGGTATAACCACAGAGCCTTCTATAGAGCTGACTTTGGTTCATTAGGATGTGTGTGTGTATGTGTGTGTGTGTGTGTGTGTGAGAGAGAGAGAGACAGAGAGACAGAATGCAAAAGAGGGAGAGAGAAAATGAACTCAAGTCTCTCTTGCACAGTGACCATTAAAACCTTACACTATACAGATCCTGCTTACCTATTTGGCTTCTCCCAACATTCTACCTCTCACTTACTATGCCCCCTCCCCATTTTAAATATAGTTTGTTCTCTTTGAAGGGCTTTTTCACTTTGATACTATTTATGTTCTTTGTCCAGAGCTGAAGAATGGAACATCATTTCCTGAATATTCTGTGCATCTGGTTCTTTACCTTTCAGATAACAGTTCAAATATAATTTTCTAAGAGAGTCTTTCCTAGATGTCCATACCTAAAATAACCTCCCTTAACACCCACACTACTGTCAATCTATCATCTAGTTTGTTCTTTTTTGTCACTTATTCAATTCTGAAATTATTCTGTTTATCTGTGGTATGTTTCCCACACCATAATACAAGCTTTATGAGGGTGACAATTTTGTCATACAATTCCCCACAGTGTTCCCAACATTTGCATGTAATAGGCAGCTAATTAAAATTGTTGAATGAGTGAATGAATGAGTGAATGGGGAATAGCAAATGACATTAAAGTCAGCATCCTCAGGAGAGAGTCCTTGTAAGAAATTATGTTCATGAAAGAGCACTCTGAGATAATGGAGATGTCAAGGTTTGGGTTGGATGCAGAGTCACAAGTGGCATGAGTCATGGGCAGGTGCATGTTTATTTAGTCACTGAGATACCTTCTCAATCACCTGCGCATGATTTCCCTCTCTTCCTTGTACAGGTCCTAGAGACTCCATGTGCTTGTTTCCCCTCTGACGATGACACTTAATCACACTGCACACTGTTGTCTGAAAGCAATATTTTAGCTCTTTACTTCCATTCTTCCTCTAAAGACATACTTATAAGTTCTATCCATTTTAGGGATTCCCCTATTAGTTACTCAAGGAAGTCAATATGGCATTCCACAAATAAACTATAGAAGAATATTATGGAAATCAAATAATCTCACAGAATTGCTTGGTGAGCTTCATAAATCAATCCATCATGCTTCCCTTGCAGATGTGATTTTTTATCAAGGTGAGAATTTTATTATACTAGTGGGACAACTATGAATCAGTAAGGATTCAACCATTTATGTATTTCAAGCTGAAAGGGATTTGATAGGGAAAATGAAGGCCTTATAAAACCACTGGAAGGGCCAGAGTAGTGAATGTCAGAGAACGTGGCATGAGCCCTTTCAGGTATGGTCCAGAAAATTAGGAAGTTGATGCTGTCCTCTCTTCAGAAATCATTGGGAAGCCTCTTCATATGGCTATAGTTTCCCAGCCACATTCAGGTGGGTACTGTCAGCTGGGAACTTAAAGTAGGTGACACCTGGAGGCCACTTCATAAAACCTTGATTCTGCTGAAGTCCATGCATGCATTCACCATCCTTTCTGGAATGGATTCCGCTTCTTTTCTACTACCACGTCACACACAGTTACCTTACTGGCAGAATGTAATCACCTTTCAGCTCTGGAAACAAGGACGACTGGGAAAGATATTTCCCAGGCATCTAGTCCCTGACATTCAAGGAAGAACCTAGAAAGTGCTAGGGGTAAATCCTGGTTGCCAAAACAGACAAACAGTAGTGAAGTTAAGATAAATAAACATCGCCCTCCTCACTTTCAGTTGAATGGTACCTTAAGCAAAGCAAAACAGATTCCCTGAGAACACAATTTTCTTCTCTAGGGAATTCTAATTAAATGATCCTCCTGCTACTGAATGTCTGATTCTGACACAATTCCTCATACCCATTTTCTCTGTTTTTCTGACATACAGCAAAAATGGTAAGACGATTTTTTGAGGAAAAGTGAAAAGGTTAAAGGGCCAAATGGAATTTCCATTGATTCTGGACAATGGTTGCCCTTTGAAGACTTAAGAAAGAAGCAAAAATATTGTTTCCTACATTATCCTACTTGAAAACCTAGCTGAGGAGAGAAGATTAAAACACACAGCACACACTGAGAGCAAATATGCTGCATGATTATAGCAAATTTGATTTGTAGTTTGTCTTACAACGAAGGAAATATTAGTAGGTTTGGAATAATGGAAGAGGAATTACCATCTGAGACTTAAAGATCGCCTGTACTTGGAATGAGAGTGAGAAAGAGCATTCAGAGTGCCTGGGTGGAAGGAGAATGACAGGAGCCATGAACAGTAGAAGGGTTACCAACAGCTGCTTAAAACAATTTCTCTGTCTCAAAATTTTCCCCTGCCAATTCATAATTCATAACAATTACCACCTTGACACATGAAGGCCATCATTTCTGTGCTTTCAGGGATTTACCCAGAGTTATGCTAATTTCATGTAAGCTTTGAGTCTTCCTTTCTCTTTCCCTGTTGGAAGAGCATATCGAAAAGTAAGTGAAAAATAATGTTGAGTAACAGTGACTTCCAGTGCGAAATTTCCAGTCAGAAAACAAGTGAATTATTGACAAATAATTGAGAGGGCTGTTCATTTGTTTTAATATAATTTTTAAAGAAAAAGCTTCATGAACATTGTTACTTTATTAACGAATAATTTTTTAACATGATTTCATGTTTTGGAGAAACATCTGTGAGTTTTGATACTGGAATTGAGTGAGGATGGCTTTTCTACCCAGATGCTAGAGATAGACACAAAATGCAAATCTGGTTTCATTACCTGTATAGAAATCATTCAATGGTTTCTTATCATATCTATACTTAACATGTCATCAAAATCTTGTCCTCGGCCCATCTCTTTGCCTTCACCTTTCATCTTTCTATATGGTATACTTTACGCTCCAGTAATACCATAGCAGTTGGCTGCGTTCATTATGCTGTTTCCATCACAGTCTTCTCTAATGTTCTTCCTCTGTCTAAAAAGTCCTCCCCAAACCTGTTTTAACCTGCATAAATTTTCCTTATCCTTAGAAAGATGGCTTAAGTATCAGTTGCTACAGAACACCTTCCTTAACCTTTTGCATGTCCCCATGATTTCATAGAAACCCGATTGTACTTTTACCATTGTGCTTTCCATAGTTCACTGGCATTACTTGTTTGCTTTTCTGTCTTCGTCACTAAAATATAAACTGTGAGAACAGTAACGATGTCATATTGGAATTGACCATTGTATTCCCTGTACTTAGCAAAATGCCTGTATATAATAGAATCTCGAATTAAACTGAATTATTGCAAATATGGGACAATGATCTGATGGACCACACAGCTAGATTAGGGAGGTTAGTAATACCAAGCTCTGAAATTTAGGCTACGTGCAATGGAAAGCCACCTTGATTTTGTGACTTTGTACTAAGCATTTAAAAATGTTCTATTTATGCTTAATTTCTTCAATTATCTTGGGAGGCAGGGATATTGACACTTTATAGATATTATAAATAACTGATTCTCAGAGATGATAAGTAACTTTGTCAGTATCACAAAGACCCCCCAAAAATTGAGTGGGGCTTTAAACTAAAATCCGTCTGTCTTAAAAGTCCTTCTATATCATGTTAAACAATATAAGGGAAGCAATTGATGCAAATGGTTATTTGATATAATCACTCATTTACTGATTCCTCACTAGAAGTAGTGTAGGTCATTGTTTAAAGCTTATAGACAATGCAAGTGAGCCCAGGTTTTTCTATTCCATGCCACTTCTTTGGCCTACAAGAATCACGCCTCCATAGAAAGAGCCAATATAACACACAGCCTATTGCATTAGGTGAGGTGCCATTCAAAGTGCGGCTGGCAAATACTTCTGCCAAAGGAAATTTCAGTATAAAAGTGCTGCTGAAGGCTATCGAGCAACCTATTTGTAAGGACTATCTGAAGTCATTTTTCTTTTCATTCTGTTTCACCAGAGGTAGCTAATCCTTTAGTTCCTGTATTGTTTTTCTAGTCATTCTTAGAATGGTAGGTTCACACAGTGGTTGCCTGAAATGTTCTTAGCTGAATTCTTGTGCTGTTCTGCTCTGCTTGTGTCTTGGTGATGTTGTACACCTGAAACTAATGTAATACTGTATATAAACTATACTTTAATAATAAAAAAAAGGAGATAGAGGGTGAGATGTGAACCTGAGCTCAGTGAGGTAGGGTTTGGTTTAAACAGACTACCTCATAAACCTGTAGGAAGCATTACTGAAGCCACTTTCTTAAGTTTGAGTGAACAAAACTGGATATAAGTCCTGCTTTATATATTCCTGTATTTCTCCTTTCATAGCATTCGTTACCCTTGTTTTTTTTATTAACTTCTTTATTACCTTCTAGATTCTAAATTCTTTAAGTACAAAAATCTTATCTGTCATTCAGTACTTTGTTGCCGCATCTGACATGGTTCATGACAGAATAAGCACTCAAAAAAATAATCATTCAATGAATGACTAACTTATGAAAATTCAATTTTTTGATTATTGCAAAGTTTTCCACTATGTTAAAACAAAACAAAACAGAACAAAATCACCTACGGCCTTTAGAACAGTGCTATTCAAACCTTCACATACATCTGCATCACCTGAGGATATTGTTAAAATGGAGTCAGCTTTAGGAGATTTGGGGAATGGTCTATGGAGGGAAAATGAAATTATTATTGCCAGGACGACCACCTGGTCCACTGCACACACGCAATGCTATCTCCTGCTTAGGTGATAACTGGCCTACTGTGCAGGTGCATGCTTACACGTGTGTTGGCAACGAGCCATTACTGTCCATTGTTGCAGAAAGACATCCACCCAGTGCTCTATGTGGATTGTGGTCTGCAGGCTTGCTGCATGGGGATGCGACAGATGTGATCTAAGCACTAACTGGCTGTCCTGAGGGTAAAGCTGGGTATGAACACTTTTCCCAATGCTCCGTTGTCATTTTTCCATCTTCCTGAATCCCAAGTGAACTTGCCCAGAGCTGAAATCTGGAGCTACAGCCTGGAATCCTGTATTTGTAACAAGATCCTAGGTGATGCCCTCAGACCACGTTTTGAATAGCAGCTGTTAGAACAGCACAACCATCACCTCATATACTCAAGTCACTGCTACTCCAATAGTACATATTAGCTAGCTGGCTTACCTGGCTTTCCATCAGAAATTCAGCCATTTTCAGATAGATAAATGTCCCAGGCTGATCAGCCCTGAGCACACCATACAGAGACTCCTTCCAAGAAGCAACTCAATTGCAAGAGACTGCCTTAGTCACTGTCCCTGTGATATGATGTAGGGCTCAGATCAGAGATTCTTATTTATTTCCTTTGTGTCACTCTCTCAATACAAATAGTGCAGCTCTCCTGTCTCCTTTATACCTTATTGTAAGCTGCTTTGAAGGACCTTCCAACATAAATTTTGTGTGCATGATATAGCCCATGTTTTATGTTGGATCATCCTTAAAATACCCTACTAAATAACAAAAAAATCTAGCCAGATATTTTAGAATAATATAAAAGCCAGCAAACAGGGTCAATACATGCAAACTTCATTTTGTTTATGGAGATTCTCCTTCTGTACAATGGGTATAGATAATAGGCCCCAGGTGTTACTGTGACATATAAATGAGATAATGTACATATGGTATCTAGCTTAGCTCTATAATGAGCTCAATAAGGGGAGCTATTCAAATACTTTAGTCATGATCATTGTTTAATTTCATTATTCTTGCCCTGAGGTATATCCAGTGCTACTTAATAGAGACAATTTATGGATTCCATTTGGGTTAAAGAACACTTTTTATACAAACTACTTAAATAAGAAATTCCTAAGTTCTTTTTCTAACCTCAACCTTAACCCAGGCTATTTACTGACCACCTTCTAGTTTATTTTCAATAGAAGAGGAATAACCCCTCACAACATTAAGTTCCCATCAGGTGTTTTTCTTTTTTAATCTTTGAAAGTATTTAAGAAATGACATACTCTTTTTTCCAATTAAATATTTTCTGAGCTCTGTCAACTCTCTTTCCACCTTTTTAAAAGGTGCTTCTGTACCTTTTTTCTTATATTTTCTATCTTTTTAAATATAATTTATTTTATTATCATTAATTTACAATTACATGTGCAATATTACGATTATTAAACTACCCCTTCATCAGGTCCCCCCCACCAACCCCATTACAGTCACTGTCCGTCAGTGTAGTGAGATGCTATAGAATCACTACTTGTCTTCTCTGAGTTGTACTCCTTCCCCGTGCCCCCCCAACATTACATCTGCTAATTGTAATGCCCCTTTTCCCTCTTGTCCCTCCCTTTCCGCCCATTTTCCCAGTCCCTTTCCCTTTGGTAACTATTAGTCCATTCTTGGGTTCTGTGAGTCTGCTGCTGTTTTGTTCCTTCAGTTTTTTTCTTTGTTCTTATACTCCATATGAGTGAAATCATTTGATACTTGTCTTTTTCGGCTTGGCTTATTTCACTGAGCATAATACCCTCTAGCTCCATCCATGTTGTTGCAAATGGTAGGATTTGTTTTCTTCTTATGGCTGCATAATATTTCATTGTGTATATGTACCACATCTTCTTTATCCGTTCATCTACTGATGGACACTTAGGTTGCTTCCATTTCTTGGCTATTGTAAATAGTGCTGCAATAAACATAGGGGTGCATCTGTCCTTTTCAAATTGGGCTGCTGCATTCTTAGGGTAAATTCCTAGGAGTGGAATTCCTGGGTCAAATGGTATTTCTATTTTGGGTCTTTTGAGGAACCTCCATACTGCTTTCCACAATGGTTGAACTAATTTGCATTCCCACCAGCAGTGTCGGAGGGTTCCCTTTTCTCCACATCCTCGCCAACATTTGTTGTTGTTTGTGTTTTGGATGTTGGCCATCCTCACTGGTGTGAGGTGATATCTCATTGTGGTTTTAATCTGCATTTCTCTGATGATTAGCGATGTGGAGCATCTTTTCATGTGCCTGTTGGCCATCTGAATTTCTTCTTTGGAGAAGTGTCTATTCATGTCCTCTGAGCATTTCTTAATTGGATTATTTGCTTTTTGTTTGTTGAAGTGGGTAAGCTCTTTATATATTTTGGATGTCAACCCCTTATTGGATACATCATTTAAGAATATATTCTCCCATACTGTAGGATGTCTTTTTGTTCTACTGATGGTGTCCTTTGCTGTACAGAAGCTTTTCAGCTTGATATAGTCCCACTTGTTCATTTTGCTTTTGTTTCCCTTGCCCGGGGAGATATGTTCATGAAGAAGTTGCTCATGTTTATGTCTAGGAGATTTTTGCCTATGTTTTTTTCTAAGAGTTTTATGGTTTCATGACTTACATTCAAGTCTTTGATCCACCTTGAGTTTACCTTTGTGTATGGGGCTAGACAGTAGTCCAGTTTCATTCTCTTACATGTAGCTGTCCAGTTTTCCAACACCAGCTGCTGAAGAGGCTGTCATCTCCCCATTGTATATCCAAGGCACTTTTATCAAATAGTAATTGACTGTATATGTTTGGGTTAATGTTTGGATTTTCTATTCTGTTCCACTGGTCTGTGGGTCTGTTTTTGCGCCAATACCAAATTGTCTTGATTACTGTGGCTTTGTAGTAGAGCTTGAAGTCAGGGAGTGTAATTCCCCCTGTTTTATTCCTCCTTCTCAGGATTGCTTTGGCTATTCAGGGTCTTTTGTGGTTCCATATGAATTTTAGAATTATTTGTTGAGTTCATTGAAGAAAGCTGTTGGTAGTTTGATAGGGATTGCATTGAATCTGTAGATTGCTTTAAGGTAGTATAGCCATTTTGACAATATTTATTCTTCCTAGCCAAGAGCATGGGATGAATTTCCATTTGTTAGTGTCCTCTTTAATTTCTCTTAGGAGTGTCTTGTAGTTTTCAGGTACAGGTCTTTCACTTCCTTCATTAGGTTTATTTCTAGGTATTTTTTTTTTTTGATGCAATTGTGAATGGAATTGTTTTCTGATTTCTCTTTCTGTTAGTTCATCATTTATTGTATAGGAAGCAACAGATTTCTGTGTGTTAACTTTGTATCCTGCAACTTTGCTGAATTCAGATATTCGTTCTAGTAGTTTTGGAATGGAATCTTTAGGGTTTTTTATGTACAGTATCATGTCATCTGCAAATAGTGACAATTTAACTTCTTCTTTACCAATCTGGATGCCATGTATGTCTTTGTTTTGTCTGATTGCTGTGGCTAGGACCTCCAGTACTATGTTGAATAACAGTGGAGAGAGTGGGCATCCCTGTCTTGTTCCCGATCTTAGACGAAAAGCTTTCAGCGTCTGCCGTTAAGTATGATGTTAGCTGTGGGTTTGTCATATATAGCCTTTATGATGTTGAGGTACTTGCCCCCTATACCCATTTTGTTGAGAGTTTTAATCAGGAATGGATGCTGAATTTTGTCAAATGCTTTTCAGCATCTATGGAGATGATCATGTGGTTTTTGTTCTTCTTTTTGTTGATGTGGTGGATGATGTTGATGGATTT
>JAVSCE010009341.1:0-237469 GCA_032199065.1 Smutsia gigantea
AGAGGAAAGTATATTGCAATCCAGGCCTATTTAAAGAAGGAAGAACATTCCCAAATGAATAGTCTAAAGACACAATTACTGAAATTGGAAAAAGAAGAACAAATGAGGCCCAAAGTCACCAGAAGGAGGGACATAATAAAGATTAGAGAAGAAATAAATAAAATTGAGAAGAATAAAACAATAGAAAAAATCAATAAAACCAAGAGCTGGTTCTTTGAAAAAATAAACAAAATAGATAAACCCCTAGCCAGACTCATTAAGAGAAAAAGAGAATCTACACACATAAACACAATCAGAAATGAGAAAGGAAAAATCACGACGGACCCCACAGAAATACAAAGAATCATAAGAGAATATTATGAGAATCTATATGCTAACAAGCTGGAAAACAAAGAAGAAATGGACAAATTCTTAGAAAAATACAACCTTCCAAGACTGACCAAGCAAGAAACAGAAAAACTAAACAGACCAATCACCAGTGACGAAATCAAATTGGTAATCAAAAAACTACCAAAGAACAAAACCCCTGGGCCTGATGGATTCACCTCTGAATTCTAACAGACGTACAGAGAAGAAATAACACCGATTTTCCTTAAAGTTTTCCAAAAAATAGAAGAGGAGGGAAGACTTCCAAACTCATTCTATGAAGCCAGCATCACTCTAATACCAAAACCGGGCAAAGACCTCACCAAAAAAGAAAATTACAGACCAATATCCCTGATGAACGTAGATGCAAAAATACTCAACAAAATATTAGCAAATCGAATTCAAAAATACATCAAGAGGATCATACACCATGATCAAGTGGGATTCATCCCAGGGATGCAAGGATGGTACAACATTCGAAAATCCATCAACATCATCCACCACATCAACAAAAAGAAGAACAAAAACCACATGATCATCTCCATAGATGCTGAAAAAGCATTTGACAAAATTCAGCATCCATTCCTGATTAAAACTCTCAACAAAATGGGTATAGAGGCAAGTACCTCAACATCATAAAGGCTATATATGACAAACCCACAGCTAACATCATACTTAACGGCGAGACGCTGAAAGCTTTTCATCTAAGATCGGAACAAGACAAGGATGCCCACTCTCTCCACTGTTATTCAACATAGTACTGGAGGTCCTAGCCACAGCAATCAGACAAAACAAAGACATACAAGGCATCCAGATTGGTAGAGAAGAAGTCAAATTGTCACTATTTGCAGATGACATGACATTGTACATAAAAAACCCTAAAGACTCCCCTCGAAAACTACGAGAACTAATATCTGAATTCAGGAAAGTTGCAGGATACAAAATTAACACACAGAAATCTGTTGCTTTCCTATACACTAACGATGAACTAACAGAAACAGAAATCAGAAAAACAATTCCATTCACAATTGCATCAAAAAGAATAAAATACCTAGGAATAAACCTATCGAAGGAAGTGAAAGACCTGTACTCTGAAAACTACAAGACACTCCTAAGAGAAATTAAAGAGGACACTAGCAAATGGAAATGCATCCCATGCTCTTGGCTAGGAAGAATAAATATTGTCAAAATGGCTATACTACCTAAAGCAATCTACAGATTCAACGCAATCCCTATCAAACTAACAACAGTTTTCTTCAATGAACTCGAACAAATAATTCTAAATTCATATGGAACCACAAAGACCCCGAATAGCCAAAGCAATCCTGAGAAGGAGGAATAAAACAGGGGGAATTACGCTCCCTGACTTCAACCTCTACTACAAAGCCACGGTAATCAAGACAATTTGGTATTGGCACAAAAACAGACCCACAGACCAGTGGAACAGAATAGAAAATCCAAACATTCACCCAAACATATACAGTCAATTAATATTTGATAAAGGAGTCTTGGATATACAATGGGGAGATGACAGCCTCTTCAGCAGCTGGTGTTGGAAAAACTGGACAGCTACATGTAAGAGAATGAAACTGGACTACTGTCTAGCCCCATACACAAAGGTAAACTCAAGGTGGATCAAAGACCTGAATGTAAGTCATGAAACCATAAAACTCTTAGAAAAAAACATAGGCAAAAATCTCTTGGACATAAACATGAGCAACTTCTTCATGAACATATCTCCCCGGGCAAGGGAAACAAAAGCAAAAATGAACAAGTGGGACTATATCAAGCTGAAAAGCTTCTGTACAGCAAAGGACACCATCAGTAGAACAAAAAGACATCCTACAGTATGGGAGAATATATTCATAAAAAACGTATCTGATAAAAGGTTGACATCCAAAATATATAAAGAACTCATGCACCTTAACAAACAGAAAGCAAATAATCCAATGAAGAAATGGGCAGAGGACATGAATAGACACTTCTCCAAAGAAGAAATTCAGATTGGCCAACAGGCACATGAAAAGATGCTCCACATCGCTAATCATCAGAGAAATGCAGATTAAAACCACAATGAGATATCACCTCACACCAGTGAGGATGGCCAACATCCAAAACACAAACAACAACAAATGTTGGCGAGGATGTGGAGAAAAGGGAACCCTCCTACACTGCTGGTGGGACTGCAAATTAGTTCAACCATTGTGGAAAGCAGTATGGAGGTTCCTCAAAAAACTCAAAATAGAAATACCATTTGACCCAGGAATTCCACTCCTAGGAATTTACCCTAAGAATGCAGCAGCCCAATTTGAAAAGGACAGATGCACCCCTATGTTTATTGCAGCACTATTTACAATAGCCAAGAAATGGAAGCAACCTAAGTGTCCATCAGTAGATGAATGGATAAAGAAGATGTGGTACATATACACAATGGAATATTATTCAGCCATAAGAAGAAAACAAATCCTACCATTTGCAACAACATGGATGGAGCTAGAGGGTATTATGCTCAGTGAAATAAGCCAAGCCGAAAAAGACAAGTATCAAATGATTTCACTCATATGTGGAGTATAAGAACAAAGAAAAAATACTGAAGGAACAAAACAGCAGCCGACTCACAGAACCCAAGAACGGACTAATAGTTACCAAAGGGAAAGGGACTGGGGAAAATGGGCGGGAAGGGAGGGAGAAGAGGGAAAAAGGGGCATTACGATTAGCAGATGTAATGTTGGGGGGGCACGGGGAGGGCAGTACAACTCAGAGAAGACAAGTAGTGATTCTGTAACATCTCACTACGCTGATGGACAGTGACTGTAATGGGGTTGGTGGGGGGGACCTGATGAAGGGGTAGTTTAATAATCGTAATATTGCACATGTAATTGTAAATTAATGATAATAAAATAAATTATATTAAAAATTAAAAAAAAAAAAGAAATAAGGGCATTACCTAATAAGTTAATGGTGACAAATGCTCTGGAAAAAAAAAAATAGAGAACAAAGTAAGAGAGTTTGGGAACATTGTTGGAGGGCCAGGATTGAACTTTAGTAGAGTAGTTGATGTATGCTTCATTGAGAAGTTAATATTTGACAAAGACACAAGGGGATAAGGATGTGAGCCATGTGGATATCTAGAGGAAGAATATATTGAGCACAGAAATCAGCTATTACAAAAGCCTTTAGGTAGAAGGGTACCTGTCATGATCAAGAAACAGCAGGAAGCTAGTCTGGATTGAATAGGGAAAATGAAGGGAGAGAGAAGTTGAATTTAAAGAGGTAACTTGGGGGAAGGATCTGTAGGGCCTTTGTATTGACTTTGGGTGTTACTCTAAGGAAGATTAGAAGCAGTTGGAGGGTTTTGAGCAGAGATTTAACGTGATATAATTTAGATTTTAACACCTAGGCTGTTATGTTGAGATTAGACTATAAATGGAAAGGATAGAACCGGTATAGACCAGTTAGTAAGCTTATGTAATTATCTCGGGAGACATGATGAAAAGTAGTTGGACTCTGTACTTATTTTGAAGATAATGCCAACAGACTTTTCTGGTGGTTTGGATGGGAGAGTGAAAGAAAAGGAGTAGTCAAGGGTGATTCAAAAATTTTTTACCTAAGCAACTAAAGGGATGGGGTGGCTGTGTATTTGTTGTAGAAGACTCTGGATAGAGCAAGTGTTGTGGTCAGGGACAGGAGCTCAGTTGAAACATGTGAAAATTTTACATGGAAATGTGAAGACATAAGAATCTGAAAATTAGGAGTCAGACTCAGGTGAAAGATATAAATTTGGAAATTGTCATCATGAGATGGTACATAAAGCCACGGAACAGAATACTGTGAACAAAGCATTGAGTGTTCAAGGAAAAGGAAAATGACATACAAGTTACAACTGGGGACATCCCTATATAATATGTCAAGAAGAAGTCGAAGAACCAGTAACAAAGCCGGGTAAGGAATGGCCAGTAAGGTAGGAGGATACCAAGACAGTAAGACACCTTGAAATTCTGCCTTAGAAACTCCATGAGGGAGTGATCAGCCTGTCTAATACATCCAGTGTGGAAGTCACTGGTGACATTGACAAGAGTAGTTTTACCAGAGTGGATAGGGATTAAAACCCACGTGGAGTGGGTTAAGAGGAAGAGGAAGAATAGAAACTGGAGTCAGCAGGTATAGACTTCTCTTCTGAGGAATTTCCCTGTGAAAGGAAGCAGAGGCATAGGGTGGAAGCTGTACAGGGTCAAAGAGGGTTATTTTTCAAAGTTGGGGAGGTAAGAGCATGTTGTATGCTAATGTAAATGGTCCAGTAACCAAGAAAATACTGATAACGAAGGAGGAAGGGGAGAGAATTGCTTGAGTGGTAATCCTATGTAAGTAGGCAGCAATGAGGTCTGAGGTGCAGATAGAGGAGCTGCTCTTAGCCAGAAAACAAACAGTTCATCCTGAGAAACAGGGGGAGAAGTAAGAGCATAAGAAACAAATGCTGGTAGGTGGGCACACACTGGGTAATATGTAGGAATTATTTTATTGTTTCATTTTTTAAGATAGTACTTAACATTTTGGGGTTACATAATATGTGCTAAAAACTGGAAAATATTGCCTGTATTATTTAATTCTTGCAACACTCATAGGAGTAATTCTACACGTTTAATGAATAAACAAGTAGAGGTGAAGCTACCTGTGTACTAGTCCAGAGGCCCAGCCTGCATTCGCACCTTGGTGGGTGGTTGAGTTGAAAGTCTTCCCTCTTAACCACTGTGTTGCATTGTTTCTGTTCTTTCCAAGAAAAAGCATCTCCAGTCTTATTCTGACCAGATAAGTTTTGCCATCATGCTTTTAACAAAGTATTAGTTTATCATATGCACATGAGTGATATTATGAGGTAACTCCATGGAAGTCAATTCTTTGGCATCTCTTCAAGGTTTACTATGGAAACACACCTAATGTGAAAATTAAAAATTGCCATGTATTGATAATTGCACCTGAAATATTACTTAACTTTCTCATAAAAATGATAATGCTCACAGCCACAGAGCAATTGGGATAGACAGAAAAGAGATTCATATCTCCCTCTGGAAACTTTAGGGCATGTGGTTATTGAATGAAATGACCTGAGAAATGTTTACATAATGTTTGTAATGCTAATGGACTCATTTCTAATACACCTGGAAGGTGCCAAGATCAGCAATGCTTGCCTACATCCTCAGCACTTATAAGTCAAATCTGTTTACATGAGACTTTATTGTATTTGTTGAATTTTTTTTAAATAGTGTGCTATATTCCACTCACCTTGAATTTCACCTGAAAAGTATTACACTCACCAAGTTCATGTCCTGATAGAAGTGTATCTCCTCTTCCCTCCTCTGGATGCTTGTGCTCTAATCAGGCTTTAGGCAATTCAGTATCCTCTCTCTTCTCAGTCTTTGATACTGGGCAAAATTTAAATGACAGGTAACTCTCTGATGTAGAAGTATCGGTCATTTCAGGTTGTTCAGTGACCTGTGGCCTATGTAGCTTATTCCTAAATGCTCACCATATTTGTTGGCCAGAATCCTGAGGTTATAGGTTTTAAGGCCAGAAGGCAAAATGAGCCCAATGAATGTGTGTAACTCCTCCCAGTTCAGCATAACCTCCAATTCAAAACTTTTGTGCTACAACAAATACAGAGATTGTTTGATTAATGGATTTAGTTCCTGGAAATTCTCTTAGCAGAATTTATTTAAGGCTTTCAACTTTGTGCTTTGAAATGAGAAGTTTGACCAGGATATCAGTTGATGCATTTCCTTTGCTATTTTTCTAAGAGCAAGAATGGAAAGTTTTATTGCACTGTGTTCTCAGGCTGGCAGGATTTAAACAAACAAGGTTTCCTTGACATGAGAAAAGGTTGCATCTGTTCCTCTCATTGCAGTTTGTCTGGAGTTGAGCAGGACACTCATTTCTTATTTTTTAATAATTTATTTTGGTATCATTATTCTACAATTACATGTGCAATATTATGGTTACTAAACTACCCCCTTCATCAGGTCCCCCCCACCAACCCCATTACAGTCACTGTCGATCAGCGTAGTGAGATGCTATAGAATCACTACTTGTCTTCCCTTAAGTTACACAGCCCTCCCCATACACCCCCAACATTACATTTGCTAATCGTAATGCCCCTTTTTCGCTCTTATCCCTCCCTTCTCACCCATCTTCCCCAGTCCCTTTCCCTTTGGTAACTATTAGTCCATTCTTGAGTTCTGTGAGTCTGCTGCTGTTTTGTTACTTCAGTTTTTTTCTTTGTTCTTATACTCCACATATGAGTGAAATCATTGGATACTTGTCTTTTTCGGCTTGGCTTATTTCACTGAGCATAATACCCTCTAGCTCCATCCATGTTGTTGCAAATGGTAGGATTTGTTTTCTTCATAGGGCTGAATAATATTTCATTGTGTATATGTACCACTACATCTTTATGCATTCATCTACTGATGGACACTTAGGTTGCTTCCATTTCTTGGCTATTCTAAATAGTGCTGCGATAAACATAAGGGTGCATATGTCTTTTTCAAACTGGGCTGCTGCATTCTTAGGGTAAATTCCTAGGAGTGGAATTCCTGGGTCAAATGGTATTTCTATTTTGAGTTTTTTGAGGAACCTCCATACTGCTTTCCACAATGGTTGAACTAATTTGCATTCCCACCAGCAGTGTAGGAGGGTTCCCTTTTCTCCACATCCTCACCAACATTTGTTGTTGTTTGAGTTTTGCATGATGGCCGTTATCACTGGTGTGAGGTGATATCTCATTTTGGTTTTAATCTGCATTTCTCTGATGATTAGTGATGTGGAGCATCTTTTCATGTGCCTGTTGGGCATCTGAATTTCTTCTTTAGAGAAGTATCTATTCATGTCCTCTGCCCATTTCTTAATTGGATTATTTGCTTTTTGTTTATTAAGGTGCGTGAGTTCTTTATATATTTTGGATGTCAACCCCTTATCAGATACGTCATTTATGAATATATTCTCCCATACTGTAGGATGTCTTTTTGTTCTACTGATGGTGTGCTTTGCTCTACAGAAGCTTTTCAGCTTGATATAGTCCCACTTGTTCATTTTTGCTTTTGTTTCCCTTGCCTGAGGAGATATGTTCATGGAGAAGTTGCTCATGTTTATGTCCAAGAGATTTTTGCCTGTTTTTTTCTAAGAGTTTTATGGTTTCATGACTTACATTCAGGTCTTTGATCCACCTTGAGTTTACCTTTGTGTATGGGGCTAGACAGTAGTCCAGTTTCATTCTCTTACATGTAGCTGTCCAGTTTTTCCAACACCAGCTGCTGAAGAGGCTGTCATCTCCCCATTGTATATCCAAGACTCCTTTATCAAATATTAATTGACTGTATATGTTTGGGTGAATGTTTGGATTTTCTATTCTGTTCCACTGGTCTGTGGGTCTGTTTTTGTGCCAATACCAAATTGTCTTGATTACCGTGGCTTTGTAGTAGAGGTTGAAGTCAGGGAGCGTAATTCCCCCTGTTTTATTCCTCCTTCTCAGGATTGCTTTGGCTATTCGGGGTCTTTTGTGGTTCCATATGAATTTAGAATTATTTGTTCGAGTTCATTGAAGAAAACTGTTGTTAGTTTGATAGGGATTGCGTTGAATCTGTAGATTGCTTTAGATAGTATAGCCATTTTGACAATATTTATTCTTCCTAGCCAAGAGCATGGGATGCATTTCCATTTGCTAGTGTCCTCTTTAATTTCTCTTAGGAGTGTCTTGTAGTTTTCAGAGTACAGGTCTTTCACTTCCTTCGATAGGTTTATTCCTAGGTATTTTATTCTTTTTGATGCAATTGTGAATGGAATTGTTTTTCTGATTTCTGTTTCTGTTAGTTCATCGTTAGTGTATAGGAAAGCAACAGATTTCTGTGTGTTAATTTTGTATCCTGCAACTTTCCTGAATTCAGATATTAGTTCTCGTAGTTTTCGAGGGGAGTCTTTAGGGTTTTTTATGTACAATGTCATGTCATCTGCAAATAGTGACAATTTCACTTCCTCTTTACCAATCTGGATGCCTTGTATGTCTTTGTTTTGTCTGATTGCCGTGGCTAGGACCTCCAGTACTATGTTGAATAACAGTGGAGAGAGTGGGCATCCTTGTCTTGTTCCCGATCTTAGATGAAAAGCTTTCAGCGTCTCGCCGTTAAGTGTGATGTTAGCTGTGGGTTTGTCATATATAGCCTTTATGATGTTGAGGTACTTGCCGTCTATACCCATTTTGTTGAGAGTTTTAATCAGGAATGGATGCTGAATTTTGTCAAATGCTTTTTCAGCATCTATGGAGATGATCATGTGGTTTTTGTTCTTCTTTTTGTTGATGTGGTGGATGATGTTGATGGATTTTCGAATGTTGTACCATCCTTGCATCCCTGGGATGAATCCCACTTGATCATGGTGTATGATCCTCTTGATGTATTTTTGAATTCGGTTTGCTAATATTTTGTTGAGTATTTTTGCATCTACGTTCATCAGGGATATTGGTCTGTAATTTTCTTTTTTGGTGAGGTCTTTGCCCGGTTTTGGTATTAGAGTGATGCTGGCTTCATAGAATGAGTTTGGAAGTATTCCCTCCTCTTCTATTTTTTGGAAAACTTTAAGGAGAATCGGTGTTATTTCTTCTCTGTACGTCTGTTAGAATTCAGAGGTGAATCCATCTGGTCCGGGGGTTTTGTTCTTGGGTAGTTTTTTGATTACTGATTCAATTTCGTTGCTGGTGATTGATCTGTTTAGTTTTTCTATTTCTTGCTTGGTCAGTCTTGGAAGGTTGTGTTTTTCTAAGAAGTTGTCCATTGCTTCTAGGTTTTCCAGCCTGTTAGCATATAGAGTCTCATAATATTCTCTTATAATTCTTTGTATTTCTGTGGGGTCTGTTGTTATTTTTTCTTTCTCATTTCTGATTGTGTTTATGTGTGTAGATTCTCTTTTTCTCTTAATGAGTCTGGCTAGAGGTTTATCTATTTTGTTTATTTTTTTAAAGAAGCAGCTCTTTGTTTCATTGATTTTTTTCTATTGTTTTCTTCTTCTCAATTTTATTTATTTCTTCTCTGATCTTTATTATGTCCCTCCTTCTGGTGACTTTGGGCCTCATTTGTTCTTCTTTTTCCAATTTCAGTAATTGTGTCTTTAGACTATTCATTTGGGAATGTTCTTCCTTCTTTAAATAGGCCTGGATTGCAATATCCTTTCCTCTTAGAACTGCCTTTGCTGTGTCCCACAGAAGTTGTGGCTTTGTGTTGTTGTCATTATTCTCCATATATTCTTTGATTTCTGTTTTGATTTGATCATTAATCCATTAATTAATTAGGAGAATGTTGTTAAGTCTCCATGTATTTGTGAGCCTTTTTGATTTCTTTCTAAATTTATTTCTAGTTTTATACCTTGGTGATCTGAGAAGTTGGTTGGTAGGATTTCAATATTTGTGAATTTACTGAGGTTCTTTTTGTGGCCTAGTATGTGGTCTATTCTGGAAAATGTTCCATGTGCACTTGAGAAGAATATGTATCCTGTAGCTTTTGGGTGTAGGGTTCTGTAAATGTCTGTTAGGTCCATCTGTTCTAGTTTGTTGTTCAGTGCCTCTGTGTCTTTACTTATTATCTGTCTGGTTGACCTGTCCTTTGGAGTGAGTGGTGTGTTGAAGTCTCCTAAAATGAATGCCTTACTTTCTATTTCCTCCTTTAATTATGTTAGTATTTGTTTCACATATGCTGGTGCTCCTGTGTTGGGTGCATATATATTTATAATGGTTATATCTTCTTGTTGGACTGACCCCCATATCATTATGTAATGTCCTTCTCTATTGCTACTTTCTTCGTTTTGAAGTCTATTTTGTCTGATACAAGTACTGCAACACCTGCTTTTTTCTCCTTGTTGTTTGCATGAAATATCTTTTTTCTTCCCTTCACTTTTAGTCTGTGTATGTCTTTTAGTTTGAGGTGAGTTTCTTGTAGGCAGCATATACATGGGTCTTGCTTTTTTAAGCATTCTGTTACTCTGTGTCTTTTGATTGGTGCATTCAGTCCATTTACATTTAGAGTGATTATTTGTAGATATGTACTTATTGCCAGTGCTGGCTTTAGATTCGTGGTTACCAAAGGTTCAAGGGTTTCTTCTTTACTATCTAACAATCTAACTTAACTTTCTTGTTAAGTTATTGTAAACACCATCTGATGTTTCTTTATTTCTCTCCCTTCTTATTCTTCCTCCTCCATTCTTTATGTGCTAGTTGTTTATTCTTTGCCTTCAGTTAGCATTTGGATGGTCTTCTTTCTTTGCTATGATTTTATTTTCTCTTGTGACATCTTTTTAGCCTTAGGGGTGCTTCCCTTTAGAGCCGTCCATTTAAGATATCCTGTAGTGGTGGTTTATGAGAGGTAAACTCTCTCAACTTTCGTTTGTCTGGAAATTGTTTAATCCCTCCATCATATTTAGATGATAATCATGCTGGATACAATATTCTTGGTTCGAGGCCCTTCTGTTTCATTATGTTAAATATATCATGCCATTCTCTTCTGGCCTGTAAGGTTTCTGTGTAGAAGTCTGATGACAGTCTGATGGGTTTCCTTTTTAGGTGATCTTTTTTCTCTCTCTAGCTTCCTTTAATACTCTGTCCTTATCTTTGATCTTTGCCATTTTAATTATTATGTGTCTTGGTCTTGTCTTCCTTGGGTCCCTTGTGTTGGGAGAGCTGTGGGCTTCCGTGGACTGCGAGACTATTTCCTTTCCCAGCGTGGGAAAGTTTTTAGCAATTGTTTCTTCAAAGACTCTTTCTATCCCTTTTTCTCTCTCTTCTTCCTCTGGTACTCCTGTAATGCGAATATTGTTCCATTTGGATTGGTCACACAGTTCTCTTAATATTCTTTCATTCCTAGAAATCCTTTTATCTCTCTCTGCCTCAGCTTCTCTGTATTCCTGTTCTCTGATTTCTATTCCATTAACAGTCTCTTGCATCTCATCCAGTCTGCTGTTAAGCCTGTTGATCGCTTGTCTGATTTCTGCATTGTCTTTCCTCACTTCCCTCACTTCCTCCCTCAGCTCTTGCACATTTCTCTGTAGATCCATCAGCATGGTTATGACTTTTGTTCTGAATTCTTTTTCAGTAAGACTGTGCATTTCCATCCCTTCAGGCTCCCTCTCTGGGTTTGTCTGGTTGATATTAGTCTGGACCATATTCCTCTGTCTTTTCATGGCTATAGAAGTGGTTGCTGGTAGTTGCCACATATGTCAACTGGGCTCTTTAAGACTTTAAAAAGAAAAAGAGAAAAAAAAAGAGAAAGAAAGAGAAAAAAGACAGAGAAGAAACAACAAAAAAACAAAACAAAACATTAAAAAAAAACGCCCATCGTAGATTCTGTGGGGATGCTGTAGGTGGCGCAGTTGCTCCACTATTCCACAGCCATGGCCACGCCGCTCCACAGGGCCCTTTCTAGCTCCACCTCGTGGGGTGTCGTGTCCTGTCAGGTGTAGCTGCACGCTGTGCGCTTTTCTGTGTATTCTGGTCTCTCTTTTAGTAGTAGTTGTATTTGCTGTATTTTCCTAGTTTTATATAGTTTTGGGAGGAGATTTCTGCCGCCCTGCTCATGCTGCCATCTTCCTGTAAGTAGCACACTCATTTCTAATACACCTGGAAAGTGCCGAGATCAGTCACTGACCCTGGGTCATAGCTCAGTGGATACTAAAATGATTACATTTTAAGATGCATGTTTATCCTTAGTGTGACTATGCTCAGGGCCTTTAAGACTGCTCTGAGTAGAGTTGCAGGAAGGCATAGCATTCCTGTGTGATTCCCTCTGAGGGTTAACATGAAATTTGTCTCCATTTACCCTACCTAGTACCCATTATTTCTATATTTGGCCTTGCTTCTTAGCTTTTGGCCCTCTTCTCACCCATGCTTTGTACCTTCCTGTTTCTCTCCCACTCCTGCTTATCCCACTCTTTATCTCTATTATGATGACCACCCACCAACTTTCCCACTGGTTTTTATCTCATGGCTTCACGCTCAGCATTCGTTTTCACTTTATTCCTGCCTTTTCCAACTCCCTGAGTCCTGTTAGCACCTTCCCATCCCTCCTCTCTTCCAGTCCCCCTTATGGCTGCCCAGTCACTTTCTGGCATCTGTCAGTGGGGCTTAACATCATCAAGCCAGGCACAGCCCGTCAGTCTCTGTTCCTATGAAGCCTCACTTCACGGGTATTCACTGCCTGCAGGCTGTGCAGCCGCCCTGACCTCCCTGCGCCTAGGCTTTCTTCAGGGGTTCAGTAAGTGACAAAACCAAGAATGAATACGATCTCATCTCTAAACTCTTAACTCTCTCGTCTCTAAACTCTTACCTCCTCTAAATGTGTTCTGTCATGTCCTAACTTTTACAGCACATATCAGACCCCTCTTAAACTGTAGTTATTATTTTATTTTATACCTCTCACCTCCCCTTCTGTATTTTAAGCTCCTTGAGGGTAGGAGCCATCAGTTATAAATGTTAGTGTTTCCCATAGGACAACTCATCTAAGAAGTTCTATCTAACAGATAAGTGTGTTCTCATAATGGTAGAGAAAAATGAGGAAACCTGATAAAAGGATGACAAGTTAGCACCTGTTGAAGTGATATAAATACATACAGATTTTTTTTTTGATTCCTGGACCAGAGCCAAGGGATGGGAGATGAAGGTGGGCAAAGAGTTAAAAAAGGCTCAGAGGACATTCTGGATGGCCTAGGGGGGCATTCTGGATAGGCAAGCCTCAGCAGGTGCCTTTCTTTCCCTGATTATTCATCTATTGTCTGATTAGCCTAGCTTCTTTACCCCACTTCCCTGGGATATGCCCAGATATTTGGAGGCATCTAAGGTCTATGGCCAACGTTGTTCATGTGTATTATACTCATATAAAGGAGTTTAGCTAGAAAACATCTGGAGAGAAAGCTTTATAATTTACAGATCTCTCCAAGTTCTGGTGTTCGCATTGTAAAAATTGTGCCTAAAAGGCGGCCATATCTGAGTTGATGTAAGACAAAGGCCCTCCAAAAGCAATAAGCACTCTGGGCAGGGATATTGAAATCCTTCTCCCATCCCCAGCTTCCATCCACAAATCAGTTGCCAGTTATGTGCTACCTGAGGTCTGGGCATGGTAGAAAAGCCTTGTGGGCTGTGAGCTTGGTGTCTGTTCTTCTCACAATCTTGGGGATTTTATCACGCTGCTTAGAGGCCGTTCTAATTGCTTGGCTTCACAGTTCATCACCTCCTTAGCTTAGTTGGATCCTAAGAGTGGGGCTCATTTCTTCTCTTACGCCTTGCATAAAGTTTAATGGGCATGCAGTCTTTTAACTGTTCTTTTACTCTATGTCTGGAAAGTTGTGATAACAAGCATGACAATGACGACAAGCTTGTAGTGGAGCTAACTATTTGAAATGAGCAAAGAAGACCAGCCACCTGAGAAGGAAAGGGCCCAGAGATCGGGGCGGAAGCATCAGGCGCTGCTGCGCTTGGGTAGCATTCAGCTCTTTTATTTTTCCCTCAAGTAACATAAGAGCCACTGAGCTCTGAGGACGTGACCGTCCCGTACAGGAAATAGGTGGTGTGTGGAGGAGGGGAGGGGACACCCAGCGGTTGTCCGTGAATCCTTCGGCGAGCATCCCCTGAATACGTTATCGAAGCAAGTCCCGGTCTGGAAAACAGGCTCTGCTTGGATGGCTTCCAGCACACTTCACAAAGCCCAGGAAAAGCTCAACTGAGTCATACACATTTTATGTTTTCCTGAGGAAAGACTTTGCTGGTTGTTATCCTGGTTAAGGAGTTTGAGCAAGTTTTTATAGAGACACTAAAACATTCTCTTCATTTTCCTCCACCACTGAAAGGAATCCGAGGGATAGAAATGAGGCTGGGGGCCTGTCAGTGCCTGCTGGGCCAGCCGGCTCCCAGAGAGGTGCTGGTACAGTGACTGTATTGCGGTGAACCCCTAGCCACCCAGATTCACTGGGTGCATCAGGAGAGAAAGTGTGTGTGTGTGTGTGTGTGTGTGTGTGTGTGCGCGCGTGTTATATAAAATCTTAGTTGAAATTTGAGGAAACTAAACTCAGAAGAGGGGATGTGAGCATTTCAGGATTTCTTCCTTTGTGCAGAATGAACACCACCATCATCCCTGCCAGAAAATGGCTTTACCACAAGGGCAAAGTAAATACCATGTGAATGGTGAAGTACAGAGAGACAGGAAGGTGAGGGGAAGTGACAGTGGTCTCAAAACTGTCAACAGTTACATCCTTTTTCTTTTCCCAATATTTTTAAAGAGAAAGCTTAGGCACTTGCTGTTGCTTTGTGAGAATGATTTGGAATGCTCACTGGAACAAAAAAGGCCATTTGTGGACTGACTTCAGCCTTTCTTCAGCCTTTCAGACCCCATTGTGTTTACTTCAGAGCCTGAGATTTATACTGAGTGAATTTTGACGGGGAACAAAGCCTGTAGTCATAGCAATTTGCATCTGCCAGTGTAGCTTTTCTTTATCTGCTGAACTTCAATTAATTGTTTCTTTTCAAGAAAAAATGTAATTTTAGCTTTCTTGCATATGCTTTTCCATGGAAAGCTTGCTACTCTGTTTAAGACATTCTACTTGCTCACAGACTTGTATTTTTCATATCCTTAATGAATGTTTTCTTATATTGTCATTCTTCTTACACTTTGGCCATGAAAAGCATATCTCTCATAAATGGCCACATTGGAATATTATTAGTATCAGACAAACATCTAACAAGACGGCTAGGTTTAAATATCAAGGTATTTCTCTTTTTTTTCGGTTTTTAGTATTAAAGTCATAGGACTAGAAATCAGACTTTTCTCTTTTTCTCTGATTGCATTTTTTTAGTAAGAATCAATTGGTTAAATGAAGTGCAAGGATAGAGTTAGAAGCGGGTGAAGACATTGTCCTGATGTGAAAAAAGAAATCTGCGAAGTTTCCTTTTTTAAAGACCTTCCAAAAAACCAATAGCTGTTTTTAATTTTAGCTACCAGTGCCTTTCAAAGGAAAAAAAGTATACACAAATTAAGTTTCCATTTTCTAACTAGAAAAAGCCTCTCATGCCCTTGACCAAGTAAGTTACTGACCACTTGACACAGGATATTGTGATACAGGGTGCCTGAGCGATATGTACATACTATGCAAATGCACAAAAAGTAGAAATCAGTTACCTGCAGAGGCAAAGGAGTTCCGTTTGAGCCTGATAAAGCAGCGCCACCTACTGCACCCAAGTTTTATTTTATTTTTGAGAATTCTTTCGTACAAACTGATCATTACAGACATAAGCACAAGACAAAATAGTTTTGCTCTCTGTTATCTTTTAAGATCTACGTCCGGGTCAGTTCATTGAAATAGTTGCTTTCCTTGTGTGCATATGTATCGGTGTACACATTCATATAAAGAATAATTAAGTAAGAGAATGGGAGACAATGGAAGATAAAAGAATACAAATATGAAAAAACATAGGAATATAGAATATTCTTTTTTTGGTGTCTATGGATGCGTCTTTTATACCTAAAATGAGTCTGGTGTACCTCCATCTGCCCTTTTACATATACTAATGACATAAAAATCAATAGTTAGCCGATGCTTATTTAAATTGAACCATGGTTCATACTTCATCCTAGGCTGCCCACAGGTGAGTCCTTTATTAAATGATTACTGATATAATAGACCTTCATTGAATTCCCCTTTCTCTAGTGTTTTTATTCCTATCATAACACTTAACTGTGTAATATTTTTAAATAACTCATAATGTTCCTAATGTATATTGCATTACAGCATCACATAAGCATTTACATAGAGTATTAACAAGAGCACATCTTTTTATTAAGTTGGGGCCATTAATTATCCTTTCAACCATTTTTCTTTATTTCATCTAGTCTATTATACCACACCACAAAGTAAATAAGTGAAAGATATGATACAATAGTGATTATGATTCTTTTCATCATTTCCTAGAACTCTTTCAAGGTCTTAACTCATTACTGACCACTCATAACTTAGACAAAGCTCAGACTTCTGTACAGAGAAGATCATATCATTTCAGATTGCAATTCCTAATTAATTTTTCAGCATGCACTCATTTCTATTAAATTGTATTTGTCCTACTACTATTAATTTATTTATCTGTTAATGGAGTGTCACACAGTCTAGAATGCATGATACTTGACCTTCAAGGCTTTCATTTTCCAAATAAATTGAAGTGTAACTTGTTTCTATAGTCTATGCCAAAGTCATAGTTATATAACTAAAACCTGTTAGAAATCTAGACATACAAAAAGCACAGATGGTGTCAGTTTCATACCCTGATTTGAAGAAAGTCTATTTGAGTTCCAAATACTGTTGAAACCTTGATTTTTGTCATACTTGCCTATAACTTAAAAGACTTTTGTTACATTTATTGTAACTACTCATTCAATTAAAACTGAACAATATCTGCTATATGTTAGACACTATGCTAGGTTATAGAGATTCAGTGTTTAAAACATAAATTCCTTCCCTTCATGAGCTCCCTTTCTTGCAGAACAGTGTGTGGCTAGTTCTAAAACAGTAAGGGTAAGGAGCTTTGGGCACAAACGGAAATGAACTCAACTCAAGCTTTAGTAAATGGAAGGGGACAAATCAAGAATTCCTGGAAGAGAAGAATCCTGAATGAGTCTGCAGAGAAGATGAAGTGTTTGTCAGTAAGATGAGTAGAGGAAGGGCACTCCAGGGTTAGAGATAGGCCTTGCAAAGACACAGGTGAGACAGCAGCCCAGGTCTGGGGAACAGCCTGGGGAAGGTTTGTTCAGTTTCCATGGGACTCAAGACTGCAAGTGAAGTCGTTCCAAGAGAGGTAAAAAAATGGAGGATCTTTTATACTGTTGGATTTTATTCTGAATGCTTTAGTGCTTTCAAAATATTTTAAGTGTGAAAGCAAGAGAGAGAGGGATGAGATTCTAACTGATTAGAGAGCCCCTCCAGCAGCACCCGCTGAGAAAGGGTTCTGAGTAGGATATGAGTGGAGGAAGAGGAATCAGTCAGGGTGTGGGAGAGAAGGGGGCTCAGGGAGACTGGTAAGCGACGAGGGGAGAGGCCAAGGGGAGGTGGATGTCAGATGCATCATTACAGTGGTGGAACTAACTTCATGACCAGGTAAATGTGAAGACTATGCAAGTCCAGGAAAACAAGTTTGGTGGTGCCCTCCACTGAGATACAGGCAGGGCCCAGAGGAGAGAGGAGACAAGTTCCACTACTGTAAACACATTCAGTCTCTCCAAGTGGAGAGATCCAGTGGGTGGCTGATTATAGACATCTGGAGTTCAGAGGAGAGATTTGAATCAGAGGCCTTGATATCTAATTTTTGTGAATTCTTAATGATATGTGTAATTTGACTAAAAAAATAATAGATTGGTTGCATCTTCCAAGACCTTCCTTCACCTATCCCACTGTTCTTCTGCCCCCGGCCTCCCCACAGAGGACTGGTACGAACAGTTGTATCCCCTCATCCTTACGCTGAAGGACTGCATGGGGGAAGTGGTGAACAGAGCCAAGCAGTCGCTGACGTTTGTGCTCCTTCAGGAACTCGCGTACAACTTGCCCCAGAGTCTGATGCTGACGCTGAGGAGGGACGTCGTCTTCAGCCAAGCAGTAGGTGCCTCTCGGGAGCGTGGCGCAGGGCTGGGATATTAAATATTACCCTTGGTGACATTAGAGGTCTTCTTCTGGTGGTTTTGTTTTTTAAGGCATCTTTTCCTTAAAGTCTTGGTACCCAGTATTTCTTAGTTATAGTAAATATGAGCCCAAGGGAAACAGTTTATGAGCCTTGGGTATTTCTGCAAAGAGGTGGCCATGTCTCTGAAATTACGTTGTTTCCCAGAGCAGAGTGTGTGAAGGAAAGGGTCACCCATCCTGTGGTCATGGTATGCTCTGCGCTCCCTCACCTTGCACAGCGGAAGGAAAGGGACAGCTGCCTTGCACCGCAAGTGGCAGCTAGGACTGGCAGAAGGGGTCTCTTGGCAACCCCTTTCTATACATTTCCCCATGAATCCCAGGCAGGGCCACCTAATTCCTCTTTTGTTTGCTTATAAAATAAGTTTATTGAGCAGTGAGGCTTGAATGGGAGATGTGACAGGGTTACACCAACCCTATCCATGACGTCAAGACCCACCTCCACACAGCAGCTGTGTTCGGGGCCTGCCTTGCCCCCTCCTACCCCTTTCCATGACTGAGTTTTATGGACAGACACATGGAGGGAACAAGACAGCCACCTTTCTCTCTAAACATTCCAGGCAAAGGCAATGTTATAACCAGACTGTGCCTGTTCCCCACTATTCTATGGGTGTGGCAAACAGAGCTCTGTGTCAGGTAGTATGCTCTGCCTTTTACATATTTCTTCGTCATGTTTTTTCAGTGACTACTATTGTTTCTATTCTGTGTGTGCAAAAATAATGATAATATAATATTTGGAGTGTCAAATAACTTTTTATGGTTTCACTGCTAAAAATGGCAGAGGCAGAATTTGCAGACTATCAAGCTGACTCCAGAGTCCACGCACTCCTCCCTTCACCAGAGTTGCCTTCCCTAAGCCTTCTTAGATCAAAGACTGTCAGCTGGTTCCAAAATGGATATATAATTTTTGTTATACATACTTGAAAATTTTTAATTAAATCTTTGATGCCTCTCAAGTCTTACATCTTTTTAAATTAAAGCTGGCTGACCCCAATAAATTTCTTCAACATTATATATTTTTTTTTAGCTTGCTGGATTGGTTTGTGGTTTTATCATCAAATTGCACACAAGCCTGCATGACCCTGGTTTCCTACAGCAGCTTCACACGGTGGGATTAGTAGTACAATATGAAGGACTGCTAAGTACATATAGTAAGTATTGCCTTAGTTCATGTTAAAATCATATTCCTGTTCATAAGGATATTTGAGCCATAGGTTCTTCAATTGAACATAAAAATGAGAAGTAAACCTTTATTGCATAAAGCATTGCAGAAATGATGTAATATTTAGTTCTTTGCTTCCATCCACCTTGTAACTGTACCTTTTCCCCCATTATATTTTGAAAATGGAATTATGGATTATTTCATAGTGGAGCCCTGAGCAGCAGTCTTCCTTTTTTAATGGAAAAGCCTCTGGGCCAACATAGCTTCAATGATTAGATCTTTAAAGTCCCACTCTCTAATGTCTAGAACTGCACTATTCAACACATAATCTGGTGTGGCTGTTGAATACTTGAAATGTGTTTAGTCCAAGTCAATATGTACCGTATGTGCACACACCAGATTTAGAAGACTAGTAAAAAAATAGTTTTGTATTAATAATTAATAGTTAATGACTTTATACTGACTTATGGCTGAAAATGTATTTTGCATTTATTGGGTTAAAGTAAAAATATATCATTATTAAAATTAGTATCACCTTTTTACATTTTACTCTTTTGAAAATATAACTACCAGGAAATTTTAAATTATATATGTGATGTGCATTATATTTCTATTGGCCAGTGCTGATTTAGAATCTTAGTGGATTATCTTCTTCTTAAGCTTTATTTGGCAGAATATTGAGATAAAAAACTAGCAGGAGTCTGGGTCAGTGATCTTCAATTCAGCATCTCTATTAATTTTAGAAATGAAATATCAGTCCTACTAATGAAAAGAGATCTGAACGATACTGTTTTTTAAAGAAGTTAAAATGTCTCTCTAGCCTTCCAGCAAATGTATATACTCTTCCTCTCCTTGACGGGTATGTGGACTGCTAGAGGGCATTGAAATGGTTCTTATTTCACTGATGAAAACCTTCAGCCTCTGAGGAAAAGCATTTAGAATGGTTCCACTGCTTTCAGAAACTCATTCACTAAAACGCTGGAACAGATTCCAGCAGGGAGGTGTAGTGTACCAAATGACATTTTCTCCAAATAGTATGTTTGTAAGCACACTCCTTTTCCCTTGTTTAGGTGACGAAGTCGGAATGCTAGAGGACATGGCTGTTGGCATTTCAGATTTGAAGAAAGTCACATTTAAAATAACTGAAGCCAAGTCCAGTGATGTCTTGCCAGTTATAACAGGGAGGCGGTAAGTGGTGCCCATTTCCAAATGACCAAGCTTTCTTTGTAAAGAGCAAGATAATCGTATTTACTCCTGACAAAGGAGCCAAGGAGAATTAAGGTTTGGTTTTGGAACTTTTGTTTTATTCTCTTTTCCTTTTTGGTGAGGGAAAAAAAGGAGATGACGTCGTAGGGGAAGATCTTGAAAAATTCCTAGAAATTTCATGAATGTTTGTAAATTGTATTGTAGTGAGCTAAGTATGGTAATTAGTTCTCCCTTGAAATATGAAGAATTCAGAATAATAGCAGGCATGAAAAGAACATTTTTGTTTCTATTACTATCTAATCCAAAGCTCCTCTGAATGTTTTTCCTTTGGTGAAATCATTTGGTTAATAGCATCATAATTCTTGAGATGACTTTATAGTAAATTCTGCTAAAAGCAGCAACATTTTAGAAAAGATGATTTTCTGTGTCAGGGGCATATACCACCATTTTTCTTAATTATTTTTAACAATTCACTGCCAGGCTGTAATTTCCAAGAATGGTTTTAAGTAAATAGCTTCAAAGGTCAATATATGATACACAAAATATCAGAAATAATAAAGAGAAATGATAATGTATATAATAGATCTCCAACCGAAGAATTATATACTGTGGTAAATCATTTCAGTGAGAAGTTCTCCATATTTTAACCATTTGGGTTAAATGCTGCATGAGAGTATTTGAAATTCAAAACATTCTCAGATAACACTGAAAAAAAAAGAATGTGCTAAAGAGCGAGTGCTTTTCATGCTAGGGAGAGATGGAGAAGATATTAAGTATAAAATTTCAAACTAAACTGTTCTCTTGTCCATAGTAAACATGTGATAATTATTTTAAATTTTGTTTGAAGGATGCTCAGAGATACATGGTTGAATGAAAGGTGACTGTTCCTTAAACATAAAGAAACATAAATCTTCATAAAGTTAAATATTTCATCTGCAAACTAATGCTTAATTTACCATTCACTGGAAGAAAGAGGAATAAAATTGCTCAAACACACACCTGGGAAACAGTACCACTCTATTACTATGAAGATTATTAGCAAAAGTGGGAAACACGCTTTTACAATTTGTCAGGGGAGCTTACCAGGCCATTAGTCTAGGCAGAGTGCAGGTGCTTCTTCTGAGGGAATTCCTTAGGCTCTATTCATAAGTTATGGTACAGATGGGAGAGGGATTTCTAGAAGGGCAAAGTGAGCAGCTTGGCAAATCCTCTCTCCAAAAAGCAACATTGCAGTTAGACAAAATTTTCTGAAACAACCACTTTAGAACTAAGAGAATAATTCAAATCATACACAAATCTAGAAGTACTTATTAATGAAAACCTAGTGAACATTGGATAAAACAGTTGGAGTCTGTGGCATTTTTGCCAAGGATTGCTTGCATCAACCCCAGCTCTGCCAGCACAGCTTTCCAAGGGTGAGGCAGGCTGGGAAGACGAGGAGCTTCACTACCAGAGAGGGCTGACTTGATTTGGATTAAAAGGCAGAAAAAAAGTGTACGCCTAAAAAGTTGTTAGAAACAGTAGTGTTTTAGAGAACAGAGGTGCCAAAGCGATTCAATGAAGAATGGAGTCTTCAAAAAACGTTGCTGTGACATTTGGTTATACATATGCAAAAAGAAGAATTTAGAGTCTCAATATACCCCATATGCAAAAAATAACTCACAATGGATCATAGGTCTAAAAAGGGAACTCAAACTATGAAACTTGTAGGAGAAAATATTTGTCTAAGTTGGGTTAGGTAAAGTTCTTAAATATGCCCCAAAAATCTAGATTCAAAAAATAAAGAACTTGATAAATAGGATTTAATCAAAATAATAAATTTTAAGCATCACAAATATCATTAAGGACGTGAAAATACAAGCCACAGATTGGGACAAATATATACAAATCATGTATCTGATAAGGGACTTCTACCCAAAATATATAAAGAAATCTTACAACCCAGTATTAATGAGACAAAAAAAACCTAATATAAAAATGGGCAAAAGATTCAAGCAGATCTTTTGTCAAATAAGATGCACGTGAAATATACTCAACATCATTAGTCATTAGGAAAATGAAACTTAAAACCACAATTAGATACCACTTTCACTTACAGTGCCATCGTCGTAATCAAAGTCAGGTAATAACAAGTATTGGTAAGGATGTGGAAGGCCTGGAAACCTCATCCATTGCTGGTGGGGATGTGAAATGGTCCTGCCTCTTTGGAAACAGTCTGGCAGTTTCTTAAAAAGTTAAACCTAAAATTGGCTCTTAGGTATATACCCAAGAGAAAATGAAACCATATGTCCACACAGAAACTAATGTCTGAATTTTGTAGCAGTGTTATTCATAATAGCCAAAATCATGAAGTAATTCAAGTATCTATCAGCTTGTGAATGTATAGAGAACAAGTGTACAGTAGAACATTACTTGGCACTAAGAAGGAACAAACTCCTGATCATACTACAACATGGATGATTTCAGAGTCATTAAGCTAAATGAGAAAAGCTAGAAACAAAAGGCTGATCATTTGGTTACATTTATTACATAGAAAAGTAGAATCTGTAGAAAAAGAAAACAGATCAGTGGTTTCCTGGGGTTGGCAGTGGGATTGAGGTTTGAATTCAAACAGAAATGAGAGATTTTTTTAAGGTGATGGAAATATTTTGAAACTGGATTAAGGTTGTGTTTGTACAACTCTATACATTTGCCAAAACTCTGAATTATACACGTAATGCATACACTTGCATTAATTCTATTTTAATAGAGCTGACAAAAAGTCATCAAAAATTCTATAATGTTTCACCTTCAGAACAACCTTTAAACTTGGACTGACTCATTGATTCTTCACATATTCCTCAAAGACTTAAACAAACAACAGCCCCCTATTAGGCAAGCTATTGCAAAGGGCACTGAAAGCAGTGTAAAACAGCAAAATGTGTCCATCCATCTGAGGGGAGTGCTAGCATCCCTGCTTGCTGGACTGATGGTATTTTCTGGTTCTCTGGTTGTAAGCTCAGGTAAGAAACAAATCTCAGAGCCAGTGATCCAGACTATGTTCAGCGATACTAGGAAACTCCAAAAATATTTCCACAAAGAGACTCATTAATTGCCCTGTGCTTCTCTTCCCAACCCCAGCACACTATATAGTTCTGGAAACAAATGGGTTTTCCTAAATTCTGGGCAGAACTCTCTATATTTCAGTACTTAATTCACACTGCATCAAAAGATGCGAAGTTCCAAAATATATAAGCACCTATTCTTGACCATATTTTGTGAATCCTCATTCAGATTTTAACACTCACATTAGGGGTCATTTTTAATGGAAATTTCCCAATGAAAAAATGTCCCTGTGATATGCTAATGTTGCAAAATGATCAAGAACCTCCAGAGGTTATACCTTAACTAATGAAACCATTACATTTCCATCAGGCTATTACAAAATATATTGGATATATTATTATTTAATAATAATACTAAAAATCAAGCCATGCTAAAAAATGTTACATATGATTTAGTTTATTAGTTTCACTATATTGAAAAACCCATCATTCAATTACTTTTCTCATTCTTGAGATTGAATGGGTTTTAAATATAACTAAATCAAGAAAATAAGTATAAGACTCTTATGCCTATGGCCCTGGTGTATAAAAAGGAACTAAACATTCTTCCCTTCATAAAGGAGCTCAGAAGAATGGAGAGAAATCAAACATATAAATACTTTTACATGCCAAGTAATTGAACAGTGAAGTGAATGAAATAATTATTGTAGTAATTAATAACAGAAAATAAGCAGATAGCAGCTAAAAACCTAAATCTGTGCTATATTTCAGCTTCTTACTGTTTTTTTCCAATGAATCTAAAATGACCTAAAAATGAATGAATTAAGCAGTGCATCTTCTTTTTGTCCTCCACTGTCTTCAGTGAACATTATGTGGTAGAGGTGAAGCTTCCAGCAAGAATGTTCGAGTCACTGCCTCTACAGATTAAAGAAGGACAGTTGCTTCATGTACATCCAGTACTTTTTAATGTTGGCATCAATGAGCAGCAAACTCTCGCTGAGAGGTAAGCTTCAGGTATAAGACTCATACTTCAATTTTTTTTAATTGTCATGGATATGCTGAGCAATTCCACATGTTCCTAAACATAACTTAGATTCCTGGGCTTACATTCCTTTTTATCAGTACCAAGTTATTTGATATGGCAAAGAAAAATATTCACATTTAAGGATTTCTGGCCTACATCAAATTGAAATGTGGCAAAATAAGGAGGAAAATACTGATGCCAATACCAAAATATTTACATGGATTAGTTTTCTTCATGTTTCCAAATACCTATGCATGTATATCAAATTCTAGAATGTTTTATGTTTATGTGTATTTCAACATTGTAAACCCAGCTTATTGTGTCAAAATTTTCTGGACCTAAAACACAATCTGTTTTTCCCTTTTGCTTTATTTACTAAAATAGTTGTTATAGGGGGATGTTAACACATATTTTCAAAAAAACTTGCTCAAACAGCAAATGATTGTATGTGATCCCATGAGTCACTGCAAAAACACTTTTTGAGCAGACAGAGGAATTACTATTGCACCTTACATGGTTCACACAGAGATTATCAAAAATGTAGATATGAGTTAAGGTTTACAGAACATATTCTTAAAGGAATTTGGAGAAAAAGTTACCATTGGCTGGAAAAGTTCCCTCATAGGCAAACTTTTGGAGAGTTTGATATGCTTTAGTATTTAAAAATGTTTTCTTGTCTATAATTCACTCTCCAAATGTCTCCTTCCCCCTGAGGTAGAAGTTTAAAAGCACCTAGCATATTCTTTGTCAAGACTTGACAAGTATGTTTTAGGCTTTTACCAAAGCAAAGTAAACGAAAAATGCCACTGCAGTCCCCTTGAACTTCAAAGATGGTCAAGGTGCTTATTTTTATCTATTATTTTTCAGTGTTTTCTCTTTCTCTTCCTCTCATCCACAAGATATTTCCTGGACAGGATGAGTTTTTCGTAATTCTCACTTGCCAGTTACAAAATTAGATGACAGCTTTGTATTGCATAGTTAATTTCAAACTGTGAAAGCTATTAATCTCTTTTCTTACGATTTGCATAAATCAGAATGAAATTTTATTCACTGTTATACAAGAAGTTTTCTTTGATAATTAAGCACTTTTGCAAATCAGTGTTTAAGATCAGATTACATTCCAGTCATCCAGTATATATTTGCCTCACAGCAAGCAGAATGGTTGAGGTGAATGATATTTGTGAACGTAAGTTATTCAAATTTGGAAATTGAAATAAAACAGCACTCTAAATAAATTGTCGCTTCTTTGGTACTCTAGAGTATAGAGTGTGTTGGATTTGAATTAATAATTTAAAGCCTCTGAGTGTAGTCTTGAGAGAGATGTGAGATGCTACATGTACAGAGTTCTCATGAAATAGTTAGCGTCATATAATAAAGCCCTCTATATTAGGTTAAGTTGCCATTCATGTCATTGTGACTACTTTAGTTGTTAGTCACATTATTTAAAAAATGTCCCTTCCCTTCTCTGACATCTTTCTTGCATACTAAAAAAATGTATTTTTTTCACAACTGAAAGCTGTATAAGATGCATAAGGCTTGAAAATGAGACAAAATGGCAAAGTAGAGAAAAACATGAAGAGAAGCAGAAAAGCTGGTACTCTCATATTAGCCAGCTATTAATTTGGGCAAATCACTTCCTCTCTGCTCTCTGAGCCTCTGATTGTGAATTTTGAGCTTTACCAGGCAATGTCTACATGTTAGGTATGCTGTATTATCCAGGTGTAATATTTTACTGCATATTTACCCATAGCCCAAATGCATGTTACGTATATATAAATGTAAATATATAAATGGATATATTTAGTAAATGAATTAAGTACTAATTAATCTACTTGGGCTACATGGACAAAATACTACAGACTGGGTGGCTTAAACAACAGAAGTGTATTTCTTACAATTCCAGAAGCTAAGTCCAAGATCAGGGTATGAGTTCATTTGGTACTAGAGCTCTCTTCAGCTTTCTCACTGTGCTGTCATGTGCTCTTTGTGTGTACACAGAGACAGCACAGCTCTCTGGTGTCTCTTTTCACAAGGACATTAATCCTGTTGGAGAAGGGCCTCACCCTTATGACCTCATTTAACCTTAATTATTTCCTTAAAGGCTTTATCTCCAAACACAGCTACATTGGGTGCCCAGCTTTGACATATGATTTCTGGGAGGACCCAGTAACACTAATATTACTTCAGCAAGAATGATACTTTTTAAATACTTGTTAATTATAATGTCTGAAAAAGAAGATCATTTTGGAATTTAGAGAAACTCTCCTGTAGATTTTCCTGGGCCTATTTCCCACGGTCCAGAAACTGAACATTCGCCGACACCACTCTGCTACACTGTGGGACACAGGGAGTACACGGAGTATCAAGAATGGAATGTGACCCTGTCCCGAAGGAACTTACCATCCACGAAGGAAGACAGGTCAACAAATAATACATTATACTTTTGACTCATGCAATGAACAAAACATGGAAGGGACAGGAATAGTGAAGGAAATAAAGAGATTCACAGATGGGACAGGATTTCCTCCACAAGTTTTCATAGAGTACATGAGCCTTCCGCAAGGCTTTGAAGGATAAATAGGAATTAATCAAGCTGAGAAGGAAGGTCAGACATTCTAGTCACAAGGAGAAATAGCATGCAAGAATCCTGAAGGCATCAGAATCCTGGTGGCAAAGGAGAAGAATGTAACGACATTCCCACAAAGAGTTTGGAAACCTTTGTCAAGTTAGATGCAAAACTAAGGAGACTGGACATTTTCCTTGCAGGGAGAGGAGAAGCAGTGAAGTCTGGTGAGCTGATATGATGCCAGCCACTGCTGGCACATAGTGGGTGTTAGATAAATATTTGTTGAAGGAATGAATGGTCTGATGAGGATATAAAGGATAGATTGGAAGGAAAGGAGACTGAGGCATAGCACTTGGATATTTAGGAAGCTTTATATCCAGTCTAAACTGGATATAATTAGCATATACTTAATATAAAATTACAGTGATAAAGAAGAAAGAAAGAGTACCAGAGATGTAAAAAGATCAATGAATAGTGGGCAGGGTGGGGAAAAGAGAGTGAAACAGAAGAATGCCTGGATTTCTTAACCTGAGTTAATGTCAGAACATCAGGCACATGTTTGTTTCTACTCAAAAGGAGGTGGTTTATGTTTGGGTTTTGTTGCATTTTAAATGGATGGGATAATCCATGCTGAAATTTTCATCTGACATCTAGAAATACAAATTTGGATGGAGACACATATTGGAAGCCATTTACATAGCATCCTTTTGTAGAGGCAAGTGGACTTTATGTTTAGACCTGAGAAATGTTTAAAGAAAACACAAGGGCAGTGATATGTAGGTAGAAAGTTTTGTGTTGAAGAAGGGGAAGAAGAATGCCAGTACAGAGACTGTCAGCCTTCATGGTGTGGACGTAAAGTCACGTCAGCAGAAGTGAACTACTCTTTGGGAGACTGTAGAGCTCTACACATGCCAACAGCAGTTGACGGCATCTGCAAGACTGTATGCAGGCCAGTTTTCAGTTCTGATCTTCTGGACCCCTTCTAAGGTGTCGTGGTGAAGAGGAAAATTGGAGGGATAAAACAGAGACAGGGGTTTTTTTACTCCTGTGGAGATATAGCCCTGCAGAGGTAGGGAGACAAACATAAACCAAGTATCAGTTATGCACAAGCACAGGGCTGGTGTTTTAGATTTGTTATTTCATTTAAGTTCGCTTTTGATGACTGTGAGAATATTTTGGTGTCTCAGAGGAGACTGGAATAGGTTTGAAATCACCATCATGCAATGTTGCTTAAAAAAAGAGATTTTTTTCCTTAGGAAACTATTACCATCTATTTAAAAAGTAGACATTAAAAATGTTACTTTCAGGTGCTATTTTATAACTCATAACTATTTTCTTTTTCTCTGTTCTAAGGTTTGGAGATGTCTCTTTGCAAGAAAGTATTAATCAGGAAAATTTTGAACTTCTTAAAGAATATTATACGATATTTATGGAAAGGATGCCTCCTGATTGTAAGTATGCCAGTTATGGAAAACAACAATAATTTCTTGATTATGATCTTGAGGAGAGGTCAGACACAGAGGGCAATGGAAGGAAGAAACATGAGGTGGGGATTCTGAGCCAAAAGGACTGATTGCTAAGGCGGCGGGGCCGACACCTGCCTCATTGCCCTCATTGTACTCTTGAATGTGTCCTGCTGTTCATGCTAGGACATTAATTTCAGTGCTGTTGGAAAATGCCAAAAGTTAAAAATAAGAAATTTATATTTAGAAATCTCAAGTAAGTCCAATAGAAAATTTTTATAATTCTTAAGCATGTAAAAGACCTTAATAAAGATTTAGGTTTCTGACTTATACATAAGTCTGAAGCTACATAAGATATATCACACATATATGGGAGAAAATTAGATAGAATGCAGGTTATACAGAGAATATGAAGTGATAAAAACTAAGGAACCAGCGTATTGAATATACTTATTGCCATGTTTATGTGAATGCTAACACACCCAAGCCTTCAGAAGTCTGTTTTACACTTTAGGGATATTTGGTGTTTTTCTTCCCATTGTTCAGTTCTGTAGTTCTTTTTCCCACAAAATTAAGCACATAACATTTGAGTGGTCCACAGAGTTGAGAATGTATGTGGAGTTCATCTAAAAGTAGTATAAATATGTTGAGACAGTGAGATATTCACTATGAGAAAAATAGGTTTTAATAAAGTAGGAAATATTTTAATATGTTTAACCAAAAGCCACAATAATAGTCTACCTGACACCTAATCACTGGCAATTTGTTCACTAATCTATAATCTGATACTAGTTTGAAATTTTTTAGGTGGGAGGGGGAGTTTTACAAAACACAGGGATCTTGCCTCAAAATATAATACCGTATGCTAGTCCATTTGTACATACATAGAAAATTTCGCCTGTATTTTTTATATTATTTTACTTCACGTAAAATATTTTTTAATGCCAAAATGAAATTAAGTACAGGGAGATGTTTTGGTAGCCAGCATACTTATGAATTTTAAATTTGTTAATTATTTGAAAAGTTAATATAAATGAAACTATTTTGCATTAGTAATTAATGAAAAAAGTTTATAATAACTTGGATATTGGTGGATCATTTTTTACAAGTTACTTAGAGCTTGAAAGTCATTCTCAGAATTTTTTAGAAACAATTTGATTTCTCTTTATACGTGCCCTTGCAAAGTGTGGTCTCTGGACCAGCAGCATCAATTACCGCCTGGAAACCTTTTAGCCATACTCTTCCCAGGCCTCTCTGTAGATCTATTGAATTTGCACCATAATTTGCGTTTTAATAAACCTTCCAGGTGATTTTTGATCCATTCTAATGTTTGAGAACCAGTGATATGCCATCCTTAATCAAAACATACGTTACATTAAAAAGTAGCTTGTTTACAAAGTCTCTGAAGTATTCTACTTATCCTATACATAAACAGTCACATCACCTAAAAAAGAAATATGTGTAATTGTTAAAGTATCATCTGATATATGAAATGTAAAATAATCCCTACATTCAAGTTACATAAACTCTTCATTGTAATATGTGTAAAAAAATTTGAGAGTGAAGGGGAATTCAAGATGGCAGCATGAGAGGTAAGACGGAGAGTTCCTCCCAAAAACACAAACAGTACAGAAATATAGTTAATTAATACAACTAACCTTAAGACAGCAATAGGAAAGAAGGATGCACAGGACTGCATACAGACCTCATGAACAGAGCAGACCTCATGAAACAGGATAACTTACGAAAGCCTTAATCCAGAGGTACCCAACCCTTTCCCCACCCAAGCTCACATGCGGGAGGAAGAGAAACAGAACGCAGGAGTGGGTGGAAGCCTGGGACTGCTGAACATCTAGCCCTGGAGATCTGCTTTTCGAGCAGAAACCTATAGTGTGTGGTGCTCTGGACGTTGGGGAGCTTGGACAGACGGAGTGCTTGAGACACTCACATTCCAGCCGATTGTGGAGGAGGGGATCCACACCTGGCCGCTCTGTGTCCGAGGAAAGGCAGGCAGTCTGAGAGGCTTCCTAGCAGTGAGAGGGCTGCTGAAGGAGTGCGGTTCGCATGGAGCTTGCAGCATGGGAGAAGAAAGAGGTGGACAAGGGTGTCTGGGCACCATCTTCCCAGCTAGTTGGGAACTTCAAGGAGCGTCAGGTGCTCCATACCCCTGGCTGCCTACTCAGCTCCGAGAACCCCCAACGTGACAAACAGCCTGCTGCACCTTCCTCCTAGCATGCCGGCACCGGGTTGCAAAATGGCAGTCACTGTGCTGGCGTCAGAACAGCCAGAGGAAGGCCCCACCTACAATAGCTAGAGATACAAAGCACAGAGGCTTACATATGTGTGCTTGGCCCACTGGCTCTGACACTGGAGACAGGCACCGCAGACGGGAAGCAGGAAACAGGTCTTTCCTCCCCCCAGGGACCAGCTCTGCTCCCCTATGACCCCCAACCTCACTCTAGGGACTGAGCAGCTCCACAGACTGGAGCATCAGCACACTAGTGGGCACCAGACACAAATACAATACGTCAAAAGAACATGGTTCAGACCAAAATCTCACAAACCCCAGAAAGAGGGCCAAATGAAACTGAACTCACCAATCTTCCTGAAAGAGTTCAAAATAAAAATTATAAACATGCTTATGGAGGTACAGAAAAATATTCAAGAACTCAGGAACAAATTTAAGTTGGAGAGTCAATCATTAAGAAACTCCATATCTGAAATGAAACATACAATGGAGGGATTTAAAAGTAGATTAGATGTAGTAGAAGAGATGGTAAATGGAATAGAAATTAGAGAAGAGGAATACAAAGAAGCCGAGGAAAAGAGAGAAAAAAGAATCTCTAAGAATGAAAGAATATTGAGAGAATTGTGTGACCAATCCAAACGGAAGAATATTTGCATTATAGGGGTACCAGAAGAAGACAGAGAAAAAGGGATAGAAAGTGTCATTGAGGAGGTAATTGCTGAAAACTTCCCCAGTCTTGGGAAGAAGATGGTCTCTCAAGCCATGGAGGTACACAGATCTCCCAACACAAGGGATCCAAGGAAGACAACATCAAGACATATAATAATTAAAATGGCAAAGATCAAGGATAAAGACAGACTTTAAAAGCAGCTATAGAGAGAAAAAAGATCACATACAAAGGAAAACCCATCAGGCTATCATCAGACTTCTCAACAGAAACCTTACAGGCCAGAAGGGAGTGGCATAATATATTTAATGCAATGAAGCAGAAGGGCCTTGAACCAAGAATGCTTTACCTGGCAAGGTTATCATTTAAATTTGAAGGAGGGATTAAACAATTTTCAGATAAGCAAAAGCTGGGAGAATTTACCTCCCACAAACCACCTCTATAGTGCATTTTGGAGTGACTACTATAGATGGAAGTATTCCTAATTCTAAATACATGTTACCCAAGGGAAGACAAAGAGGACAGACTATTATTCATAACATACAAAGAATGGAGGAGGAAGAAAAACGAGGAAAAAAAAAGAACCTTTAGGTTGTGCTTGTAATAGCATATGAAGTAAGTTAATTAGACTGTTAGATAGTAAGGGAATTACCTTTGCACCTTTGGTAACCATGAATCTAAAGCCTACAATGGCAATAAGTACATACCTATCTATAATCACCCTAAATGTAAATGGTCTGAATGCACCAATCAAAAGACATAGAGTTAATGAATGGTTAAAAAAACAAGACCCATCTATATGCTGCTTACAAGAGACTCACTTCAAACCCAAAGACATACACAGACTGAAAGTAAAGGGATGGAAAAAGGTATTTCATGCAACGAATGGTGAGAAAAAAGCAGGAGTTGAAGTACTTGTATCAGACAAAATAGACTTCAAAACAAAGAAAGTCACAAGAGACAAAGAAGGGCATTAAATAATGACAAAAGTGTCAGTCCAACAAGAGGATATAACTATTATAAATATCTATGTATCCAACACAGGATCACTTATATTTGTGAAACAAATACTAACAGAATTAAAGGGGGAAACAGAATACAATGCATTCATTTTAGGAGACTGCAACACACCAGTCACTCCAAAGGACAGATCAACCAGACAGAAAATAAGTAAAGACACAGAGGCACTGAACAACGTATTAGAACAGATGGACCTAACGGACATCTACAGAACACTCCATCCAAAAGCAACAGGATAAACATTCTTCTCAAGTGCACATAGAAAGTTTTCAAGAATAGTTCATATATTAGGCCACAAAAAGAACCTCAGTAAATTCAAAAAGATTGAAATTGTACCAACCAGGTTCCCAGATCAAAAAGGTATGAAACTAGAAATACATTACACAAAGAAAACGAAAAAGCCCACAAACACATGGAGGCTTAATAACATGCTCCTAAATAATCAATGGATCAATGACCAAATAAAAACAGAGATCAAGCAATATATGGAGACAAATGACAGCAATAATTCAACACTGCAAAATCTATGGGAAGCAGCAAAGGCCATGCTAAGAGGAAAGTATATTGCAATACAACCCCACCTCAAGAAGGAAGAAAAATCCCATATGAACAGTCTAAATTTACAATTAACAAACCTAGAAAGGAAGAACAAATGAGGCCCAAAGTCAGTAGAAGGAAGAACATAATAAAGATTAGAGGAGAAATAAATAAAAATGACAAGAATAAAACAATAGAATCAATGAAAAGCAAGAGCTGGTTCTTTGAGAAAATAAACAAAATAGATAAACCCCTAGCCAGACTTATCAAGAAAAAAAGAGAGTCTACACACATAATCAGAATCAGAAATGAGAAAGGAAAAATCACTATGGACACCACAGAAATACAAAGAATTATTAGCGAACACGATGAAAAATTATATGGTAACAAACTGGATAACCTAGAAGAAATGGACAGCTTTCTAGAAAAATACAACCTTCCAAGGCTGACCCAGAAAGAAACAAAAAATCTGAACAGACTGATTATCAGCAACAAAATTGAATTGGTAATCAAGAAGCTACCTAAGAACAAAACTCCTGGACCAGATGGCTTTACTGCTGAATTTTATCAAATATTTAGTGAGAACTTAATACACATCCTCCTTAAAGTTTTCCAAAGAATAGAAGAAGAGGGAATACTTCCAAACTCATTCCATGAGGCCAGCATCACTCTAATACCAAAACCAGGCAAAGACACCACAGAAAAAGAAAATTACAGACCAGTATCCCTGATGAACATAGATGCGAAAATACTCAACAAAGTATTAGCAAACCGAATATCAAAATGCATCAAAAATATCATCCATCATGATCAAGTAGGATTTATTCCAGGGATGCAAGGGTGGTACAACATTGGAAAATCTATCAACATCATCCACCATATCAAGAAAAAGTAGGACAAAAACCACATGATCATCTCCATAGCATTTGACAAAATTCAACACCCATTCATGATAAAAACTCTCAACAAAATGGGTATAGAGGGCAAGTACCTCAACATAATAAAGGCCGTATATGACAAATCCACAGCCAACATTATACTTAACAGTGAGAAGTTGAAAGCTTTTCCTTTAAGATCAGGAACAAGACAAGGATGCCCACTCTCCCCACTTTTATTCAACATAGGGCTGGAGGTCCTAGTCACTGCAATCAGACAAAACAAAGAAATAAAAGGCTTCCAGATTGGTGAGGAAGAAGTCAAACTGTCCTTGTTCCCAGATGACATGATATTGTACATAAAAAACCCTAAAGAATCCATTCCAAACTACTAGATCTAATATCTGAATTCAGCAAAGTTGCAAGATACAAAATTAATATGCAGAAATCTGTGGCATTCCTATAAACTAAAGATGAACTAGCAGAAAGGGAAATCAGGAAAACAATTCCATTCACAATTGCATCAAAAAGTATAAAATACCTAGGAATAAACCTAACCAAGGAAGTGAAAGACCTATACTCTGAAAACTACAAGACACTCATGAGAGAAATTATAAAGAAGATACCAATAAATGGAAACACATCCTGTATTCATGGATAGGAAGAATTAATATTGTCAAAATGGCCATCCTGCCTAAAGCATTCCACAGATTTAATGCAATTCCTATCAAAATACCAACAGCATTCTACAACAAACTAGAGCAAATCATTCTAAACTTCATATGAAACCACAAAAGACCCCAAATAGCCAAATCAATCCTGAGAAGGAAGAATAAAGCTGGGGGTATTATGCTCCCCAACCTCAAGCTCTACAAAAAAGCCACAGTAATCAAGACAATTTGGTACTGGCACAAGAACAGACCCATAGACCAATGGAACAGACTAGAGAGCCCTGATATAAACCCAACCATATATGGTCAATTTATATATGAAAAAGGAGCCATGTACATATGATGGGGAAGTGACAGCCTCTTCAACAGCTGGTGTTGGCAAAACTGGACAGCTACATGCAAGAGAATGAAACTGGATTATTGTTTAACTCCATACACAAAAGTAAACTCAAAGTGGATCAAAGACTTGAGTGTACGTCATGAAACCATAAAACTCTTAGAAGACAACACAGGCAAAATCTCCTGAATATAAGCATGAGCAACTTCTTCCTGAACATATCTCCTCAAACAAGGGAAACAAAAGCACAAATGAACACATGGAACTACATCAAACTAAAAAGCTTCTGTATGGCAATGGACACCATCAACAGAACAAAAAGGCATCCTACTATATGGGAGAATATATTTGTAAATGACATATCCGACAAGAGGTTAACATCCAAAATATATAAAGAGCTCACACACCTCAACACCCAAAAAGCAAATAACCCAATTAAAAAATGGGCAGAGGATATGAAGAGACAATTCTCCAAAGAAGAAATTCAGATGGCCAGCAGACACATGCAAAGATGATCTATATCACTAATCATCAGGGAAATGCAAATTAAAACCACAATGAGATATCACCTCACACCAGTAAGGATGGCCAGCATCAAAATGCCTAAGAACAACAAATGCTGGCAAGGATGCGGAGAAAGGGGAACCCTGCTACACTGCTGGTGGGAATGTAAAGTAGTTCAACCATTGTGGAAATCAATATGGAGGTTCCTCAAAAAACTAAAAATAGAGAATTCATTTGACCCGGGAATCCCACTCCTTGGAATTTTCCCAAAGAATTCATCTTCTCGGATTCAAAAAGACATATGCATCCCTATGTTTATTGCAGCACTATTTACCATAGCCAGGATATGGAAGCAACCTATGTGTCCATCAGTAGATGAATGAATAAAGATGAAGTGGTACATATACGTAATGGAATACTATTTAGCCATAAGAAAGAAACAAATCCTACCATTTGCAACAACATGGATGGAGCTGGAGCATATTATGCTCAGTGAAATAAGCCAGGTGGGGAAAGACAATTGCCAAATGATTTCCCTCATTTGTGGACTATAACAACACAGCAAAATTGAAGGATCTGAATAGCAGTGGACTCACAGACTCCAAGAAGGGACTAGTGATTACCAAAAGGGTGGGGTGTGGGAAGGCAGGTGGAGATAAAGGGAGAAGAGGATTGAGGTTATTATGTTTAGTACACATGGTGTGGAGGGTCACAGGGAAAACAGTGTAGCACAGAGAAGTCAAACAGTGAATCTGTGGCTTCTTACTACACTGATGGACAGTGACCGCATTGGGGTATGGGTGGGGACTTGATAATATGGATAAAAGTAGTCACCATATTGTCTTTTCATGTGAAACCTTCATAAGAGTGTATATCAATAGTACCTTGGAAAAAATTTTTAAATAAATAAATAAACAAAAACACTTCTATAAGCTACTAGTACAAGTTGTTCCATGTTTTGGAGTCACCATAACATCTCATACATGATTTATACCTCCTGACTTTGGTGGAAGGAGCAGATGAAATGCTTCTTTCTCTCCCCTTTCAATAGGAGTGACCAAATGTCAATTTATCACCTCCAGTCCCTGTTCTCTCCCTGATAGGACTATCCATCTCTTGCCCTTTTTCAAAACAAAGGAGGAGGGTATTGTCATGCAAGTCTATTAGAATGCTATCACTATGACCCGTCTGTTAGCACTCATTGTGGGCAGTGTAGCACTGTGAGCTAAGAAGGAGAAACAATCATGGCCTCTGATGCACTGTTGTAAACTATCTCCATAATAGTTGATATTGTTATGTCCGGATTGCAGTATCCTCAGAGACCAGAGACCATCAGGGAGACCGAGTCACGCATGCAAGAGCAAAGGGCGTTTATTATGGGCTTAAGCTCGGACTCTCAGCGTTTTCACCTAGGTAGTGGAGGTGAGCTGAGAGCCCCGGACAAAGGCGGGCAGTATTTTTATGGGCTTTGGGAAGGGGGAATTACAGGAAACTGGGACATAGACACAGCAATCCAATCATAATTACACAACATTATTGACAACAGTTCTAGCCACATATGTCATTTAGAGCATTCGTTACTTTTGGCGGGATCCAATCACAATATTTAAGGTATCTTTGAAATTAACCAATTACAGAGTGAGCCTAGGGTCTTGTTTGGCGACTAACAGGTTAACTTTTGCTTTTTGCAACAGGGTCTTATCTATATCTCTTGCCCTCAGACGCCATCCTCAGGAATGTAGGGAGAGGCTTTCGGCCTCTCCTGATTGGATGGCAGTAGGGTGATTACATGCTTTGGGCAATATGTAACTACTTGATAGTTTCGGGGAGACTGAAACTTAAGCCTTCTAGTTTCTGAGGCTTCCTGAAGCCTGCCACGGCGTTAGTTTGGTCCTTTCAATATCCCTGTCATATATTTATATTTCATCAACTATAGCATACGAATGATACACAAAATACATTTTAGAAAAATTCTCTTAGGTTTGTAATAAAAGTAGAATGCTGTTGTCATATTTCATCCTGTATTTTTTGCGGGGAGCAACTGTTGCTTGATGCCTCACATTCAGTTTAGTAGACATTGGTGGGTTTGTGCCCATCACCATGGATGATGAAACATGAGCAAGTTACAGTCTAATCTTCTAGTAGCTCACAAGCAAATGACTCAATGTGATCAAGGACTAATCTACATTAACTCTAAGTCTCTTTCCAGAGATCTGTTGCTAATTTTGGAGTGTTGTTCCTTTCTTTGAATAATTTAGTTGGGTTTTTGTTGTTGTTCAATACGTGTTGCTTTGTACTTGATCAGTTTTTACACTCATTTTGTGTGATCGCGCATCGCCTCGGGTCACTTTGGCACTAGGGAAAATAAAAGAGAACCTAGTTTGTGGATAATTAATCTTGGAGGAATTAAGTAAACTTCTGTGTATTCCACCTTGAAAGTGAGAAAATACATATGCTATACCAGGAGTAAACTATCTGTAAGTATAAGGAAAAGGGGAACTCAGGAACCCACACCCTGTAATGATTAGAGGTCGGTGGGCATCGAGCATCAATGCAGCTGAGTGAGACCACCGAGCGGAGAAGGTGAGCTGGGACGCAAATGTGTTGATGAAGAAAGAGAATGAGGATAAAGAAGGCTGCTGGAATTGGTGGTTAGAAATCACTGGTGACATCTGATGGAGTAGCTTTGATAAAACCATGGACTGAAACCACATGTCAGGCATTTAAGGAGAAAACTTGTGTTATACAAGTAGAGATTCAGAGGGAAAGCCGTCCCCTTAGGAAAGTTACCAGTGAATACAAAGAGAAATAAAACACAGACTGAAAGCTATAGCATCAAGTGAGAGGGTTTCTCTCCTTTGTTTCTCTTGAGTTTAGTTTTCTAAGAGAGATGGACCCTTTAAAGACAGACGGAAATTGCAGAGCAGTGTTCAGGGGCCAGGCTCCTGCTCCGGACCCTGCCTATAGGCTCTACAGGCGGATGAAATGGTAAGGCACCTGGAACCAGCCAGAAAGCGCACAAGGGGCCTCAGGAGAGCAGAAGACCAGGTGTCCCATGTGATTCAGACAGAATATTACCTGACAAGGAAAGGTAGTATTCTGGTTTCAAGCAAAAGAGATCTGCCATGCCTGGCTGAGGCCCTTTTAACACCTGAGAATTCCATCAGAAGGTCACAGATAATTTTTTAAGATTTATATTCTGAGTACATAAGTTTGGAGAGTCCAAAGTATAGATTGGGACTGGCGTTCAGACCTCTGCTGCTCACCTGGTCAGGTCTCCCATGGCCCCTTGGTGACCTCAGAGGAAAAAGTCTTAAGAAAATGTTCTGCTCACATCCACTGTACTAACTTTAAAAATCAAATCAATCACTGTTTCCCTGATATCGTGTCAAATTCTTAATATAATTATTAAAATATAATTCCTAACTATAATTTGTAAAAGCAGTACATGCATGTCAAGCACTAGGATGTTTAGTTTTGCTGGGCTAAGATTTAGTTCACAGGATGCAATTTATTTAGACCAAAATATTTTTGTTTACTTTGAACTTATATTTTTAGTTAACATTTTGATTTATCTTATTTTTCATTTAAAAAATAGGTCAGTGAAGCTAAGCTGATTCATTTAAGGATAAAATTAGAAAGAAAAATGGTTAGAACAAAATTCCCAGTAATGTGAAATATGTAAAAAGTAACAGGACTCCATGGGGACAAGAAAACATTCAAATGATAGGATTTCTCACAAGTAGGTGAAAAAGAAAAGCTTATCTGACAATATCTAAAACCCAGTTTTATTAGATGAGAGAATGGATCAACTCACCTTAATATCTAACACTTTGTCTTTTAAAGATATTTCCATACAGCCATCGAAAATATAACAAGTTTTTCAAGCATGGAACAGAACTTTCTAGTAAATCAAGATAATTTCCTTAGAGCAAGTATGTAATAATACTTTGCTGAACAAAATTATTGGATTTTGTTTCTAGAAGAAATGAAAAGAATAGAGTTACCAAGGAATCATTCATAATTGTACTTCATGTAAAATAAACTTGCAAACTGACACACATCGGACTACTGCTGAGAAACAGACAACTGCATCTGTGACACGTGTTGAGCTCGGGAAGGACTCAGTACTGGGTCTCAGCAGACTTCTCTTGCAGATCACACTGTTGGGCTTTCTGTGCTGTTCAGTGCCATACAGTGTGGGAGAGCAGTCACTGTCACATGCTGACAGGTATCTTTTCTTACAAATGGGTAAAATCACTGAGAAACAACATATAAATCAGTTTTTGGAATATTGAGCACATATCAAAGAGTCGCACCACATCTGTTCTGTTTGTCAATAAAAATTAAGGTTTCTTAAATGGATATTTCCTTCAGTTAGTGATTATTTTATGAGCTCTGGTGCAGACCAGAAACTATGTGATGGGATCAGTACAGACAGCATCAGCTATGTGAGCTGCATAGATGGGCAACACCCCGTAAACAAAAAAAGAGTGCATCTGAATAATAATCCATGTACTGCTTATTTACCTAAAATTGGAGCCCATATGTGTTGACGCTTGCAACATCGTTCACGGCTGGCACGAGTTTAAAATGCTGCTTGTACTTTCTTAGGACAGGCTCTTCTGGGTGGTTTTGGTCCCGGTTTTCAGTGCCCTCTACCCTTAGACCACCACCTCTCCTGAGCCTGGTACTCCAGGCCTCAGCAGGCTCTGGAAATTACCTGAATGTATAAAGTGAGGAAATGAGTTATGACAAATATCTCAAAAGACATTAATGAAAATGCACAGATATGCAGTTTCACACATGGACACACACACACACACACACACACCCCACTAAAGGTCTTCCAACAATCCTGAGTGTTTCTGATTGACAAAGAGACTTTCTGATACAGGTCAAGTATTTCCTAGATTTCAAAGTAAATTTCTAAATTATTAACTTTTTCCCCAGACATGGTAATACTCTACTTCCTCTGAATGATTCACCTCTCTGATCATTAGGACACCCTCTCAAAATTTACAGAACTGAGCCTCAGAGGCTACTGTTTTCTTCTGTCAGCCAGGATTTAGCTGTGGGTCACAAAAAGCCCTGTTGGCCCCTCCTCCCGTTGTTTCCTACTACTGTCTATAAATTTTAAGGATGTGTTCAAGCTATGCAAGAAGGGATTTATTTACCTGCAAACAGGATCAGATAGAGAAGGGATCTGAATTAGACAGGGTATGATAGCCTAGGCTGTACCATGGTAAAATAAACAGAACCAAATTCTCAGTAGCCATATTAGTCAGGCCCAATCAGGAAGACAAGAATTCCAGAAATTTACTGCAGACTATTGGTAATAGACATGAAGAAAGATGGGAGAAGTCAATTAGGGATTGATGGAGGCACCCAGAGCAAGAGCAGGAAGCTGCTACCAACCCAGGAGCTGAAGGCACCAGATGTCGCGTCACTAGAGCACAAAAGCTAGGGGCCACCCAGATGTACCTTGGTTCTTGGTGGGGCTGTCCTGGGGAAGCTGGGACCATGGACAGAGATGTTCCCCAGTGAGAGCTGCAGCCATGGAGAGGCCACGACTGCCTTAAAAAACGTGTAAGAAGTAGAGAGATGGGGGAGATGGACAAGGTTCTGTCTTCCTTAATCTCCTCTTAATCCTCATTGCCTAAGCTTTATTGTAAGTCCGGGAGCAGCAAGCCTGGGAAATGAGGTTCCCTGGGGTACAGAGAAGCATGGGGAAAGGGGCACATGGATAAGAGAACAGAGCAGCTGCTGGCCATCACAGTCTATCCCTCTGCTGTGCAGCACCTCTCCTTGCCTTTCACCCATACAATTGTAATTTCAGACAATCCGTATCTGCCTGTGGGGTCAGTCCTTTGTGTTTTAACAAGGCTTCCAGGTGACCCTGCTGCACAGTAAGATCTGAGAGCCACTAGCTAGATGTGTAAATGTTATAGATTAGCTATCAAACTGTAAATGGGATGTCTTGCATTTCATTTATGCTCTAGACATGAGTGTAAAAGAAAGTAATATTTCCTAGAATATTGAAGCTGTTGTAGCTTTTATTTATTTGTTGTTTAACAAACATTTATTGACCTAATGGAATGTGCATATAGAGCAGCTGCAAACATGACTCTAGTCACGTGAGGTTACCTTCATGTATTATGTCAGGCTAAGTTAATGTGTCTGTGTTTCCTGTGTACAAAGAATAATCTGAATATTACACATTTTTGGTATTTTTAGACAAATGCAAATGTATAAGAAAATATAAGGATTTTCTTAAATTAACGCACAAATATCCTTTCAACAGGAACTATAATTACTATTACATAATTAATGGACTAATTAGTTCTGCTTTATAGACATTCAGCTTTCGTACTGTGTACACATTGTACACATCTAAATATACAAATGAAAAATCCAGTTATTAAACCAAATATCTTATTTCATTTCAAATGTGTGTATTTAGAAACATTCAAATGGATGAGGAATTTTTCACAAATTACCCATATGTTTGGCATTGCATAGACTTACAAAAGATAAGTACAAAGGATTGGTGTAGGGGAAATTATATTATAATGAAGGGGTATCTTATGGTTGGGAATATTCCAGAAAGAACAGAAAAAAAAGTGACTTTTGAAGATCACTATCTGTCTCCCAGTTTTTCTCCACCCATTTTTGTGCTAAATCCACTTCAGTCAGCCTTTGGTGCATATAACTTGACTGGAACCGATTTTATGAGGATGTCTGCATCGTTAAAGCCAATGCTCAGCTCTCTGTCCTCATCCACTTGAGCTAGTAGTAGACTTGATATGATTATTGTTCCCTCTTTATCCCTCACCTTGCAGGCCACCACACTTTCCCGTGATTGCTCCTACTCGCTGGCAGCTGCTTCTCAGCCTCTGCTCCAGATTCCACATTATCTTCTGACCTCTAAACATTGGAGGGCCCTAGGACTCAGTCCCTAGATGTCTACTGCTCCCTTGTTAAACACAGTCTCATTGCTTTAAATACCATCCATTAATTATCAACCCCCACACCTACACCAGAAGCCTATACCCTTAAGAACTTACTCTTCCTCAATCTTCCCCATTTCAGTTTTTATCAATTCCAAATTTTCTGTTGCTTTGCAAAAAAAAAAAAGGAGTTACCCTTGACTCTTCTTATTCTCTCACATCCTTCTTACAGTCCAGCAGAAAATTCCAGTAGCTGTATACTCAAAACGTACACTACCAGTGCTCTGCCGCCAGTTCTCACTGCCTCTAATCACTGCTTGTCTTCCCAGGCCCGGGTTCGTCTTGCTTTCAGGTCGTGGTGATAGCCTCCTCCTGATCTCTTTGTTTCCTCTCTCAAGCTCATTTAGTCTATTTTTATCACAGAAGACAAAATGATCCTTTAAAAATGAAAGTCTAATAATGGCTCTCCTTAAACTCTGCTAATAGTTCCGTATTTTTTTTTTTGGCAGAATAAAAACTTCTTACAATGGCCTTGAAATCTGCTGTCCCCCATATGGATCACTTCCTCAGCTCTTTCCCCAAAATGTCACTGTCTCAGGAAGGCCTTTCTTGAGCACTCTCTTTAAAATTGCAATCTCCTATGCCCTGTCCTCTCTCTTTTTTTCTCTGTAACACCCATCATCATCTAGAATACAATATGTCATTTACCATAGTTGGCTGTATTTCCTCACCAGAATATAAGCTCCATAAAGACAAGTCTCCTTATCTATTTGTTGACTTTTATACTCAGCCACCAAAAACATTGTCTGGCACATGCCTTATACTCCATAAATATTTGCTGAATGAATAAATGAAATGAATGAGATAGATTAGGTCACTTAGTTGAATGTTTTAAAGAGAACAATTGGATCTTGGAAATAATCGAATCTAGAGTATTCCAAGGAACACTACTTCAGCTAGTAATCCTCCAGTGAAATGATTCTATGGTCAAGTGATTTTGGAATCACATTATCACACTTAAATTTTCAGAAGACTTACAGTGTGGTCAGCAAACTTTTTATGTGAAGGACCAGGCAATAAATAATTCAGAACTTGAGTGCCATATGATCTCTCTCACAACTGTTTGACTCTACTCTGTCAGTGTAGAGCAAAATAAGCCATAGACAATATGTAAGTTGATGAACATGGCTGAGTTCTAATAAAACTGCATTTACAAAAACACAGTATTGGCTGGTTTAGCCTCCAAGTTGGAGGGCCCCAGGTTTGCCGAAAACAGTTTGCCAACCCTATATTGTGTTAAACCTGTTTAATTATATTTAGAATAGCATTTGTATTACATTATGTGACCACAGAACACACACACACACACACACACACACACACACACACACACACACACTCATTAGCATCTTGCCAAATAAGTACTCCTTAGAATGTAGTTTAAGAAATGCTGATCTGGTCTAACACAACTATGTGCTATGAGGTGCTTAGAATGTAGAACAGATTTTGTTGTTATCACACACCCAGCTAGTGGGAGAACAGAGACTAAATTCCATGCTTTCTGACTCCCAGTTAAGTGTTCTTTACAGTTTTATACTGCTGCTATCCCATTGCTATCTGAGGGCTCTGATCTTCTAAATTTAAAATTGTAAACTTAAAAATATTTGAATATTTCCAGCAGCAAACCATTATTTTATTTTTATAATTTCTACATACTAATAATTACAAATTTATTTTCAGTTCATTGAACAAGAAACTAGATGCATTTACCTCTCAAAGTCTTTAATGTTCTCTAATGATAAAGATTAACACAATTTTTTTTATCTGATAATGCCTTTTGAAGCATTCCAGTGTTTTTTTAAAAGGAAAAGTGACCCAAAACCATCTCAATTTTAATTTTCTAAGTGCAGGGAAAACCACAGACATAGACTTTTAGTGTCCATTAACTTGTAGACGGGATAGAAGCAACAAACACAAACAATGCTGTAAGTAACATAGACACACATACTTACATACACACACAAATGGATGCCTCCCTGTTCTACTCAGCACTGATCTCTGCATCTTTAATGTTGCTTCACGGTCCTCACAAGTTAGATGCATCAGTTTTTTTGGTTTATTCTACTCTAACGTGTGTAAATAAATATTAAGATTTCTAACCTTTTGGTCATCCTTACATTTTTTTACATACTTTCCTTCTTACTGGAGCTCTCCTCTCTTTAGATTAAGTATTGCATTCTAGATTCTACCATTCATTGAAGATTGGCTGGACTCCCAGTAAACAAGTCTAGTAAGTCTGCACAAAATGGCATGAAATCAAGAGATGAATTTAATTTAAAGCTCACTTAGTAGAATCACTTGATGTTTTGAATGTCTCCATTTCAGTAGAGCTAATTGAGAATATTTAATACATATATGCCAGTACTTCAAAGTACATTCTACCATGATCTCACCAGAGAAAGGAAGTTAATATTACCAGTGTCATTTTCTGTGATGAGAAGATGTCACATTGCACTTATGTTAGAGAAATAGATAATGATTATATATACTTTGAGTTTCTCAAGACAGTTATGTTTCTCCTGTGTAAAAACAAGTCAATTTACTGATCCAGTTAAATTTGTTGTAAAGCTCTTCTATAGTTTGAGCCAACTGCCTCTCTTCTGTTCAGTGACTCTTTCCTTCTCTCTCATAATCCTTCAAATAGCTATTAACCTTAATAATTTTTTTCATACAATGCTACTCTGATTATCTCTTGAAAAGTATAATTTTCTTTGTGGAATATCCTGATAGAAATAAGCTCGTGAATCATCACCTTAGAAATACCTTCACTAGCCCCACAGTGAAGAATGGGGTGGATACTAAAAATCTTGGGACTTATCTTCCCTTTTGGAATAAATACCTGAATTTGACCTGAATTAATACCAGTTTCTTATGACTCCTGTTTCAGAATAGTATCATATCCAATGCACAACCCAACAATTAAAGGAGCTAAAATTTATTTCCAACATCTAAGATGTGACAACTAACAACTTACTAGTATACTTTTTAAATCCTTTTTTCTGACTCTCTAATTCACTCAACTATAGAGCCTATCTCAAACAATCACTCTTATTATTCTGCTTCTCCCCAAACCGCAAATACAAGGCCTTTGGTTTCATTCCAGTGCATCTTTCCTTCCACCTTTATTTCTTCATGCTTCCATTTCTGCATAACAAAACTCCACATAAAGCAGAATTCTTCTTTGAAGTCGCATAAAGAAAGTGGAGAACTTGAAGACTCAAAGATAAAATTATCTTCATCAGATGATCATAAAAGAGAAGTCTGACAACACACATAGATTAATTCATTTTGTTGCTATCACTGTAATGGATGAGAATCCCAGATTATCAAACTAGAGGTCACTTCAAGCCAAAAAAAGGAGCTAAATGAATGGAATAAAATGAGAGTCTTATATTCTTATCACCTCTTTCCTTTCATTTGGAGCCTCCCAAAGCAACTTTATTTCCATAATCTTCCACTATTTAACTCATTTATACCTTTCTTAATGTGTTAGAAGTTATTTATATTTTTCTATATAGTATGAAATATTCAAGATCTCATTCTTACTTACCTCCAGGAGCCTACAGTGTTCATGCAGAGACTGGTATTGGAAAAAGGGCCTTCTGAACTATCTTCCCTTTTCTTTTGCTCTTACTGGCAGTTTGGGTTCAGTTCCTTCTATGAAAAAGGCATGGAAGGGAAGGGGCATGGAGGGGGAGGGGAATGGAAGAAGTGAACCCTTCTTTTTTGTAGAAAGCCTTGTTATGCCTCTGCCTCTCTGGGCTGCCATTTGACCTTGGTGTATGTCACTGGCAACCTGGCTCTGGTATGGGCAGGGAAGTGAGGCACTGGAATTACCCTCAAAGTGACATCTTTCTCTATCCTAAGCTTAGATAAATCTATTCCTGCTTTGGTTTTCAGACATTTTTTTGTTTAGTGTATGCTCTCAACTGGCATTTTCTTGCTATTGCTCCTGTCTGGGTAAAAGACAGGAACCTGGAAGTTCACCTGGAATTAAAAAAGGTGAACACCCATCTTCCTTCAGTGCTAAGGATCTAGGCTACCAGAGTGTTTGGGTAGTGCATCTGGGCTCAGCAGAAGGCTGAACTGGGGATTTGTGTCAAGCCCCTTTTCACATTCATATTTTCTATTAGAAAATCACCTGTGCATAATACTATCTCAGGTATCTTGAGGAGACCAGAATTTAGGTTTTTAACAGTTATTTACCTACAGACCATCCCCCAAACCTTTGGCATAGTTTTAAATAGTTTGGGGATTCTGAAATCAAATCATGAATGGTTACTTAAAAAAAAATGAGAATAGGAAAAAAGAGTTGTGTGTTACAGTTCTACTCTTCTCCCTGCACACCAAGTCCCATGGCCTTCAGTGTTCAAATTCGAAAAGAATTTTTAACATATTGCTTTTAATATATTTTAACAATTACTTTTAAAGTTTATCTTTCCCTTTGCTATGAATGGTACAAACTTGAAATTCATTTAAGAGGAAACAATGGAAGTGTATAGGTCAAAAATATTATTCAGCTCTGATCAGGTTGGGACTTTGATATTTGATTTCATATATTGTTTTTTTCATAAACTAAATTAGAAATACAATTTAAATAAAACTGGCTTCAGTGGAGGCTTTTTCTTTTATATTTTTCAAGACTTTTCAGCATCTTAAAGAACATAATTTTCTGTTTTAAGACATTTCAATGGATTTCACCTAATTGCATTTGTTTGCTTACTAGTGTGTTTAAGTATATTTGTTTCAGAATTAATTATAGTAAAGATTTGATATTACAGTACACAGTACCAACCAGAGTAAACTATGAAAGTATCATTCTTCACGTGTTCGTTTTTTCACACCTAGAAATACAGGTGCTTTTAAGTTGTTTTTATTGTAGTTCTGTTATCTATTCCTAGGTTTCAAATTACCCCAAGTTTACTGATACAAAATAAAAATCATTTTATTTATACTCACAGATCTACAAGTTAGGTATTCAGACAGGGCAAGTGGGCGTGGTTTGTCTACACTCTGTGATATCTGGGTCCTCAGCTACAAAGAAGATTGGCTGGAGTCACTTAAATGACTGGGAACTTGACTCAGCTGCTGGCTTCAGCAGTCACCTGATGGCTCAGAGGAAACTGTTGGCCAGAACACCTAAAGGACCTCCCTGTGTCATGGGCTCCTCCCAGCATAGTGCCTGTGTTCAGCTCTTCAAGAGAAGGTTGGTTCAGTGGCTTAGCAGCAGTACCAGAAAGACACTCTTGCCCATTTCATCACTCTGCCACGCTTAGCATTGACTTTATCCTACATCTAATCCCCTCTATGGGCTAAAGGATGACTGAAGAAAAGAACGGCTGGCATGAGCAATTATTCCCATGCTCAGCTGCATGTTCAACAAAAGAGATAAAGAGAGCTTTTCTTCCTCTTCCACTTTACAGAATCCTGAGCTTCACTCAGCTAGAGCAGCACAGGTCTCTTGTGTACCCCTGAAACAACTGCTGAGGTCAGATTCAAGTTCTCATTGGCTTAGATTTAGATGTCCATTCCGGAACTCATCCTGATTTCAAGGACAACAGGATATGATTATGCCAGCTGACTTCAGGGTGCCAGGGTGATTCATCCCATGTACAGTCTGTGCCTGACACACAGTGGGAAGTGGGTAGAGTGGGTGCTGGGAAGGCAGCCCTCATTTCCGTTTCATCTTGGAACACTCTCCGGCCATGTAGTCGTTTGACCATAGGGTGATGAAGCATTGCCTTGACCTCATCAGCATCACAATTCTGTCCACTGAGAGGTCACGTTCCATCCTGATAACTTGTCAGCGCCCTGCCTTTGATTCTGGTCAGTCCTTTTCAGAGCTCTTTTGTTAAAGAAACCCCTCTTGGTAAAACTAAAGAAGATAGGTACTCAAAGACGGCTCTGCACTTGCCTCTTCTGTTCCATTGGGGAGTGGCTGGTGGAAGAAGTCCCTGGGTTTGTGAGTGTTTGTGATCATGATCATTGTAAACACCTGTGTGTGTGAGAGACCATTTCCTACTGGGGCTAAACTCTGACTTTTGCGTGAGAAAGTAGACTTCCTATCTGAAACTATGAACTCATTTTTTTTTATTTTGGTATCGTTAATGTACAATCACTTCAACAACATATGTTTACTAGAGCCCCTATTATCAAGTCCCCCCCACATACCCCATTAAAGTCACTGTCCATCAGCATAGTAAGATTCTATAGAATCACTACTTTTCTTCTCTGTAAATGTGGCCTTTACTGTGTCCGCCCCCAGATACATTATGTGTGCTAATCATAATGCCCCTTTTCTACCCTTATCCCTCTCTTCCCACCCATCCTCCCCAGACCCTTTCCCTTTGGTAACTGTTAGTCCATTCTTGGGTTCAGTGAGTCTGCTGCTGTTTTGTTCCTTTAGTTTGTTCTTTGTTCTTTTACTCCACAGAGGAGTGAAATCATTTGATACTTGTCTTTCTCCACCTGGCTTATTTCACTGAGCATAATACCCTCTAGCTCCATCCATGTTGTTGCAAATGGTAGGATTTGTTTTCTTCTTATGGCTGAATAATATTCCATTGTGTCTATGTACCACATCTTCTTTATCCATTCATCTACTGATGGACACTTAGGTTGCTTCCATTTCTTGGCTATTGTAAGTAGTGCTGCGATAAACATAGAGGTGCATATGTCTTCTTAAAACTGCGCTGCTGCATACTTAGGGTAAATTCCTAGAGGTAAAATTCCTGGGTCAAATAGTATTTCTATTTTGAGTTTTTTGAGGAACCTCCATACTGCTTTCCACAATGCTTAAACTAATTTACATTCCCACAGCAGTGTAGAAGGGTTCCCCTTTCTCCACATCCTCACCAACATTTGCTGTTGTTTGTCTTTTGGATGTTGGCCATCCTCACTGGTGTGAGGTGATATCTCACTGTGGTTTTAATTTGCATTTCTCTAATGATTAGCGATGTGGAGCATCTTTTCACGTGCCTGTTGGCCATCTGAATTTCTACTTTGGAGAAGTGATTGTTCAGTTCCTCAGCCCATTTTTTAATTGGCTTATTTGCTTTTTGTTTGTTGAGGTGCGTCAACTCTTTATATATTTTGGATGTCAACCCCTTATCGGATATGTCATTTATGAATATATTCTCCCATTCTGTAGGATGTCTTTTTGTTCTATTGATGGTGTCCTTTGCTGTACAGAAGCTTTTTAGTTTGATATAGTCCCACTTGCTCAATTTTGCTTTTGTTTCCCTTGACCGGGGAGATATGTTCATGAAGAAGTTGCTCATGTTAATGTCCAAGAGATTTTTGCCTATGATTTTTTCTAAGAGTTTTATGGTTTCATGACGTACGTTCAGGTCTTTGATCCATCTTGAGTTTACTTTTATGTATGGGGTTAGAGAGTAATCCAGTTTCATTCTCTTACATGTAGCTGTCTAATTTTGCCAACACCAGCAGTTGAAGACGCTGTCATTTCCCCATTGTATATCCATGGATCCTTTATCATATACTAATTGACCATATATGCTTGCGTTTATATCTGGGCTCTCTATCCTGTTCCATTGGTCTATGGGTCTGTTCTTGTGCCAGTACCAAATTGTCTTGATTACTGTGGCTTTGTAGTAGAGCTTGAAGTCAGGGAGTGTAATTCCCCCTGCTTTATTCTTCCTTCTCAGGATAGCTTTGGCTATTCAGGGTCTTTTGTCATTTCATATGAATTTTAGAACTATTTGCTCTAGTTCATTGAAGAATGCTGTAGGTATTTTGATATGGACTGCATTGAATCTGTAGATTGCTTTAGGCAGGATGACCATTTTGACAATATTTATTCTTCCTAGCCAAGAGCAATGGATGAATTTCCATTTATTAGTGTCCTCTTTAATTTCTCTTAAGAGTGCCTCATAGTTTTCAGGGTATAGGTCTTTCACTTCCTTGGTTAGGTTTATTCCTAGTTGTTTTATGCTTTTTGATGCGATTGTGAATGGAATTGTTTTCCTGATTTCTCTTTCTGCTAGTTCACTGTTAGTGTATAAGAAAGCAACCGATTTCTGTGTATTAATTTTGTATCTCGCAACTTTGCTGAATTGAGATATTAGATCTAGTAGTTTTGGAGTGGATTCGTTAGGGTTTTTTATGTACAATATCATGTCATCTGCAAACAGGGACAATTTGACTTCCTCTTTACCAATCTGGATGCCTTTTATTTCTTTGTGTTGTCTGATTGCTGTGGCTAGGACCTCCAGAACTGTGTTGAATTAAAGAGGGGAGAGTGGGCATCCTTGTCTTGCTCCTGATCTTAAAGGAAAAGCTTTCAGCTTCTTGCTGTTAAGTATAATGTTGGCTGTGGTTTGTCATATATGGCCTTTATTATGTTGAGGTTCTTGCCCTCTACACCCATTTTGTTGAGAGTTTTTATCATGAATGGATGTTGAATTTTGTCGAATGCTTTTTCAGCATCTATGGAGATGATCATGTGGTTTTTGTCCTTCTTTTTGTTGATGTATTGGATGATGTTGATGGAATTTCGAATGTTGTACCATCCTTGCATCCCTGGGATGAATCCCACTCGATCATGATGGATTATCTTTTTGATGTATTTTTGAATTCGGATTGCTAATATTTTGTTGCATATTTTTGCATCTACGTTCATCAGGGATATTGGTCTATAATTTTCTTTTTTTGTGGTGTCTATGCCTGGCTTTGGTATTAGAGTGATGTTGGTCTCGTAGAATAAGTTTGGGAGTATTCCCTCCTCTTCTACTTTTTGGAAAACTTTCATGAGGATGGGTATTAGGTCTTCACTAAATGTTTTATAAAATTCAGCAGTGAAACAATCTGGTCCAGGAGTTTTGTTCTTAGGTAATTTTTTGATTACCAATTCAATTTCTTTGCTGGTAATTGGTCTATTCAGATTTTCTGTTTCTTCCTGGGTCAGCCTTGGAAGGTTATATTTTTCTAGGAAGTTGTCCATTTCTTCTAGGTTATCCATTTGGTTAGCATATAATTTTTCATAATGTTCTCTCATATTTCTTTGTATATCTGTGGTGTCCATAGTGATTTTTCCTTTCTCATTTCTGATTCTGGTTATGTATGTAAACTCTTTTTTTCTTGATAAGTCTGGTTAGGTGTTTATCTATTTTTTTATTTTCTCAAAGGACCAGCTCCTGCTCTCATTGATTCTTTCTATTGTTTTATTCTTCTCAATTTTATTTTTTTCTGCTTTAATCTTTATTATGTCCCTCCTTCTGCTGACTTTTGGAGTCATTTGTTCTTCCTTTTCTAGTTTCATTAATTGTGAGTTTAGACTGTTCATTTGGGATTGTTCTTCTTTCCTGAGGTAGGCCTGTATTGCAATATATTTCCCTCTTAACATGACCTTTGCTGAGTCCCACTATTTTTTAGTGTTGAATTATTGTTGTCATTTGTCTCCATATATTGCTTGATCTCTGTTTTTAGCATTGATCCATTGATTATTTAGGAGCATGTTATTAAGTCTCCATGTGTTTATGGGCTTTTTCGTTTTCTTTGTGTAGTTTATTTCTAGTGTCATACCTTTGTAGTCTGAGAATCTGGTTGGTACAATTTCAGTCTTTTTGAATTTCTGAGTTTCTTTTTGTGGCCTATTATATGATCTGTTCCTGAAAATGTTCCATGTGCACTTAAGAATGTGTATCCTGTTGCTTTTGGATGGAGTGTTCTGTAGATGTCCGTTAGGTCCATCTGTTCTAGTACGTTGTTCAGTGTCTCTGTCTCTTTATTTATTTTCTGTCTCGTTGATCTGTCCTTTGGAGTGAGTGGTGTGTTGCAGTCTCCTAAAATGAATGCATTGCATTCAATTTCCCCCTTTTATTCTGTTAATATTTGGTTCTCATCAGTATGTGATCCTGTGTTGTGTGCATAGATATTTATAATAGTTATATCCTCTTGTTGGACTGACCCTTTTATCATTATGTAATGTCCTTCTTTGTCTCTTGTGACTTTCTTTGTTTTGAAGTCTATTTTGCATGAACTCTTTCCTAAGAGCTGCTAATGTCTTCCTCTGTTTCTCTGAGTTGACACAGATTTTTTATTTAATAATGTAGCATCTTCTGCCAAGATTTTTATTAATTGTTTTCTACCACATGTCGATGAAGCATGACAGGGTTTTTGTCCTCCTTCTGCAGTTGAGAGAATAGGGATAGAAGGTTGAACAACTCGTGTAAGACCACATGTCAAAGCAGGCACATAGTCAGCATTAGAAATCATTTTCCTGGAATCTTGGCTGAGTGCTTTCTTTAAAAGGAGTTATGAAAGTTTCAGATAAACAAAAGGAACAAACCATAAAACAACAAGCTTTTGGGAACCCATCACTCAGCTTCAGAAATTTTGTAAGAAGCAAATATTTACAGAGAGAGTGGAAGCCCCTTTGTACCCCTTCTGGTTCCAATTCCTACTTTTTCCTTCTCTGAGAAAATCCATACCCTAAATTTGATCTTTTACATTCTCATACACAATTTTTACTCCATGTGTATGTATCCATAAAAAATATGGTGCCATTTTGCACATTTAACTTTCTAATATTGCTGTTATTTTGTATGAATCCTAGAATTTCTCTCTTTTTTTGTTCAAAGCAGTTTTTAGTTTTTATTCTGGGTGATACATATCGTATGTTTATTCATTTTTCCCGTTATTAAATATTACATTTCATAAATATGTAACAGTTTATGTTTTTATGAACATTTAAATGTTTTCTTACTGTTATTTAATATAAACAATAATGCAGTGAGCATTCTTGTACGTTTAACCTTCTGAGTACTTTATTGAACCCCCTGATAGAAAAGAATACTTTTACAGAGACAGGTGTAGAGATTCAATTGCCCTGTCTAAATTCAGTGCTAGAGTAATGCAGGAGTGAGTAGCAAAATCTACTTATCAGCTATGTTTACATTTGAGAAGACACATTCTCTGTCTAAAACCAGTCTGTGTTCCACGGTTTTCAGTTGACAATACCAGGATCATTCTTTATATGTTAAAATTGTTCCTAGTAATCCACAAACTAGTCATTGCTAACAATACTTATTTCTGGAAGCAGACCTGAAATTCTGTGGCCAGCAGGATTTTTGTTAGGTTGAAAAAATTAGCAGTGACCAAAGTGTCAAATTGATAGGGATGTGCTCTGAATAAAGCAAGCTGTTATTATTACAGAAATAAAAATAGTGTCCTAAAATTTAAGAACATCAAAAGGACTCCCTTCAAAAGAGCATGCCAAGAGGAAAGGGAGTGAAATCTCTGTGGATCCTCATGTCTGTCTACCCAATGCACTATTGTTATGGGGTAGAAATGGGCAAAAGTTGGCCATTTGTTTGACTTATTTTAGGAGCATCCTACCCTGTTTAAAATGGCTGACTGAAAAATCTCCATGTCAACAATGAAACTAAACTAGTTTGAAGAGTAATTGTGCTGTGTTCAGTATTCTCAGAATTCTGAAGAAGCTAGCCTATGTGTTAATACTGGAACTTCTTTTTAGTACCACCAGCTAATCGTGAAGACACTAAGAACAGATTTTGAGGAAATTACTGGCATAGGAGTTGGGAGACTAGATTTTTGACATGACTCTTACTCTATGAATCTTGTGCAAATGTCATGTAAGCATCTTGGACATGGGGTTGCCCTAAATAGGTGCTTTGCAAATTTTTTATGTTGACTGTATAGGTTGTTAATTCAATTTAGTGGGTTGGGACCAGCATTCAAAAAATAATAATAGTAACAAGGAATAGAACAGAATATATTCAGGGTATAGTGTATGCACTAGAGTAAATATTATTTCATAAAATTTTTGTTACCGAAGAGTAGTTTTGCATGCATAACTGCTGTGAGAGATATATACAGTAAAATTTTTGTTCTATATTGCTTTCAGAAACCTTTGAAAGCCATTTATACCAGGTGACTTCAGAAAACATCTTAGGACCTCCTAGATATGGTTATGTCCCTATTTAAAATTTCCTCATTGCTCCCACTGTGGGGGATGAAGCCCAGATTTCCCAGAATAGCAGAATAGCCCCTTCATAATTCTTGCCCCAGAACCATGCCCTCCAAGCTTCCTGTTTCTACAGAACTGCCTCATGTCTCCATGATTCTCCTGGCATTTTCCCTCAGCTCTAAATGCTCTCTAGCATCCAGTAATTCTTCATAGAATTGACCACTCTTTCCCTTAGGCCCTTATTATCTTTACTGACTTATGCCATAGTGTACAGTATATGTTACTGCAGTTACTAATGGTTTAAAAATCTGCCCCATCCTACTATGAGGTCAGGTGTCTGTATCATAAGAATTTTTGTTCTTTCCTTTTATTATGCATACACTCTGTTCTCCCTTGCTCTTAAAATAACCTTGTTATTGAAAAAAAATGTACATGTTTATTTTCAGTGTCTCAAATGACATGAAAAGGCAGTTGAAATATCACCCTAAATCCCACAAACTAAAGATGACTATTGTTAATATGTAAACAAATGTCTCAATCTGCCAGCATACACATATAGAAGTAGGCACTTGAGCACACACATGCATAAACACACACACACAATGTTCCATGAATAAAGTCATTTAATTAATCTGACCAATTTTTCCTTTCAGCAATGTCCAGGACACTTTCTATGTCAGTGATACACCTGTACATAATTTTAAGTGGCTGCTTATAATTCTAATTCATGGATTACTTTGGGTTTTGCTTCGGTTGCTATTTATCAACCTTAAGAACAGTGATCAGTCAGCTGACATCTTATTCTTCATATGCTCTGGGTATCAGTTGAAAAGCACCGCTATTGTCCTTATTTTCTTTGGTTAGTTACAGAGTCTTCAGCTGCTTTTGTAACTCTCTTCATGTCATTCTGCATTATGCTTCCTTCCCTTTATCCTTGGGCTAGGTCCTGTTAAAATCTGTGTTAGAGAGTCTCCTATCTAGCAATGTAAGGCTGTTAGTCAAACCTTCTTTCTAAAGAGAATCATCCAGAGTTGTATTGTAAGGATTTAACTTTTGATGGTTTTTTTCACCTAGGGGCTAACACAGTGGAATCATGCATATATTTAATATGAATATTTAGAACCTCACTTCCCTAACACAGGGTATGCATCTGCTTTGTACCTGACCTCCCTCTTATTCCAGTCATGAAATTCAAGATGATATACAATTGTTTTCAATAGATATTTCCATCTTGCCAACCACTCCTCCTCTTTGGTGTATACAGAATGCTAGTATAGTTCACTAGGTTACGTCCTCTACTCTGGGGCCAAAGTCAAGAACTACTATGTATATTATTTTAATAAGTGAAACAACTGGTACAGTTTGGAAAGGGCAAAGCCTCATTATGATTAAAGCTTATTTGTGCCAATATTTTGTGATCTAACTCAGGAATACATCATTTATTTCTTGATTGTAGCTAATAGTCTAGGTATAGTACATATTACTCTTATGTATTTTCTCCTGTTTTTAGCTTCATTTAAAGTGCTTAGGAATTCTTCATCCTTTGGCTTGTGGACTCAATAGTTGAGTGTATTTTCCTACTACGCAGCACTAATCCAGCAACTCCCTTAGAAAACCTTTTTATTTCCATATCTATAGTCTAATCTCAAATCTCATCTCACCAAGTCTCAGGGACACAGGTGTCATAATGTACATTTGCATTGCCTTAGGTTTTAATATAATATATATGACATTTATTACCCATGCTCTAGTTATTAGTATATAGAGATCTGAGCAGTCATTTCCTTTGCCCTCCCTAATTTATATCATATAATTAACTATAACCTCTCCTATTCCTCTTTCCATTGCTATACCTGTGCTCCTTAATAGCAGTTTTTCTCAACCAGGATAGATTTTGCCCTCAAGGAACACTGGGCAATGTCTGGAGACATTTTTGATTGTCACAAGGATGCTACTGGCTTCTAAATGGTAGAGGTCAGGGATCCTGCTTAATGTCCTACAGTGCAGAACGTAAGCCCATTCCCTACACCAAAATGTTATCTAGTCCAAAATGTCAATAGCACTGAGGCTGAAGAATCTCTATGGAAACTGATTTCATGTGTTTCATTTGAACTTTCAGATTTCTTCCACTATTGAGATGTTCAGTTTAATATATTCTCCTGATTCAGACTAGCAACTCAGTAGTAAAAAAAATGTTTATAGGATGTATGGTTATATCTCATGTCTCATCTGTGTCATTCTTTGGTTGAAATGAGGTTGTAACCATCATCATCAAAAATGTTTCCTTTAGTAGTAAAATAGGATTATATGACCAGTCAACATTACTACAATTACACAGAATAGAGAATGGGGGAAACTGAGGCATATTTCTACGTAAAGAATAAAACTGAAGGGATTAATACATACGATTATCCTCAGATACTCTCTGCTCCAAATGACATTTGCTATTATAGAAATTGCATTTATAGATGATACATTGAGCGAAATTCCATGAGCAGCTCAATACTGTTTCCTTTTTTCTCCTTTTTTTTCAGACATTTCACATTTTCAAGAACAAAATGACTTAAAAGGATTATTAGAAAATCTCCATCAAAATATCCAAGCCAAAAAAAGAAAGAATGTAGAGATCATGTGGCTGGCCGCAATGGTAAGCACTCTCCAGCAAAATATTATCCCTGACACCATGGTGACCAGCAAGTATTTTGGGGTGTCTGCTATGTAGAGTCCAACCACTGCACTTTGGGTTATTGGTTGTCATCCTTCATTCTGCAGTTGTTATCCTCCATTCTCCAACTGAAAATTAGATGTTTTCAGTGTTGTTAGTACTTTTATCCATGTACTAGGACACGAGATGGCAGAGGATGCACTCAATGAGACAGACTTTTACTTACTGGCTTTTCTTATAAACCCTGAATGTGTTTGGCACTTCAAGGTTAAAGTCAAGTGTCTGTGATTTTCTTGACATGGCATGTTTCAATGTCAATCGCCCATATCAGGATTTTGAAATGCTGCTCTAGAGACAGATGGTTTTAATAAAATATGGTTATCAGATCTCCTACCCACAGCCTCAGTAAGAGTCCTGGACATATTGTCCAGTTAGTGAGCTTGTAAATGTGTTTGTTAATTTAGGTATTAGCATAGAATTTATTGCTGATGGGTTGCTCTTGGATTAATGAGCTATATGTTCCATGGTTCTTTCTTAGTTAGTGGCACCCTCAGGGTAGAAGATCTGCCTGCTTTCCCACCCCAGGTTTCTAAAGAATGAGGGAGTCATGCCTGTATTTTTTAAGTTCTTGTCTGACAATCATTCAGACATAGCTCACATGAACTTATGAATTTTGTGAAACACTCATACCCAAAGATACTTTCGCTAGGAGAGGATCCTTTCTTCAGAAAAGGCATACATTGGAAGTCTTTATGATGATGCCATGCTGTAGTCACTGCACAGCACCACTTGTGGGATTTGGAGTTCTGCATGACCCGTCTTCTGACACACTCTATTCATTCTCTATCAATAGCATTTAAAACAGAACCTTTCCCCTACTGCCAGTGTTTCAATTATAATCCAGTATCACTTACTCTCTTTGGGGAAAAAGGAATGGATAATTTACTGAGTCTCTATAAAATAATCCACCAAGACCAAGGCAGAGCAAAGCTTCTTTAGCCTCCCTTCAGCCCTCTTGGAGCCCCAGGGAAGAACATCAAAGGTAGCAATATGTGATGCTGTTTTGAGGCAGCTCATTTATATTGGTCCCATTTAGCACCATACTTCATAACATGAAGGTTGTTTTTAATAGTTCTTTCCCTGGCATGGCTGTTCTTTATATCTTCAAAGACTATTGTGGTTGTTAATTCTCACAGAAAATTTCACAAAGGTAGGTCGTAAGTTATTTTTTGCTACTTCACTAATAATGTGATAGCACAAAGGTAGTTTTATCATTTACCAAGGCTATCTGACAACTTAGGAACATATACATATGTCATTATGTACATGTTGTGGAATTATGTAAACTGATGAAAGTAGGGTGCTCTCATGCAAACACAAATGTCTATTTCCTCTTAGTATATATAGTTCTATCATTTGAATATATTAAAGAGTTTTCCTATAGATCCCAGACATTTGAGATGTATATTCTGACCAAGTATGGCTTACTTACGACTTAACCATTGAATGGATGCGTGCCTGCCTTGATAAATACACAGCAACCATAGTGTGCAATTTTGGCATCCTGTAGGGAAATTGACTTTATTATTAATAGCATTTTTATAGGCTGATACCCCAGTTCAATATCCTACTCATAAACCGTGGGCCTTGATAATACTCTTAAAATGAAGCAACATAGAAATTCCCTTTGACATTTTCCAAAAAGCTTTTATTTCTCTGGTTCATTTTCCTCTCTTTTTAAAACCTATTAGTGAAATACTGTTTTTGTTAATGTTTTACATCCTAATTGAAAAATATAAAGATACTCAGTTTTATCGTGATTGACTTTTTAAAAATAAAACTGAGAATTTAAAGAGACCAAATCCCAATCAAGGTGTGTTAAATTAAGCTCAAAAGAGATGTAGAAATAGAGAAACCAAGACCCAGCCTCTCTACTCTCATGGAATTGCCCCTGCCTCCTCTTGATTTTAAATTTAGAACACTAAATACCCTTAGTAAGATAGTTTCTTGTAATAGTGACAATACATTTTAAAGACTATTCATTCTTTTTAAGAATCATCTCATTAAGTAGCCATTGAGGTCTGTATTTTATTGCTATGAATATAGTCAAGTCTTTGGTATTTTATATTTAAAAATTTGAAATGCTGTTTATTTGAGAGGGCTAGAGTTTTGTAGATGAAAAGATTTTATGGTGAAATCATGCTGTCACACTTCTCGAGTCACTTATATTGGAAAAAGTGCAGAAGTACCAACTGTTTGATAAGGACTCACAAATCCTAGTTTAAGTATCAGAATCACAGTTAAGACATGTCAAAAACCCTTGATAACTGTGTTATTATATCCTATCCTCAAAGCAAGCAACTATTAAGGCCTCTTTGATGGCAGATAATAAAGTGGGTCTGTCTTATATCATATTAGATTTATTTCAGTTGCATGTTGATTAACATTGTTGATGTAAAGTTGATCATTGGTATCTCATATCAAAGCCCTACAATGGAATAGGGAAGAGAAAGGACTGGAATGAGTCACCTGTTAACCATAAGGCAGTGAGACAAGAGAATGTTGCTACTTAGAGATTCTTCTCCTGACTTACATCAGAGTTACAAAAAGAATTACAGAATGGGATGGAAGTCAAAGGCTTGGTCCTCAAAGTCAGGTAGACTTAGCATCCTGACTCTGTCCTGTTGCACGCAAGGACATTTACCTATGTAAACCTCAGTTTTCTCACCTGTAAAATGAAAATAATTATACTTTCCTCTAAGGTTCATGCACATTAAATGAAAGAGCAAATCTATATGAAATGTGTTCACACTGTAACTGGTGCACAGTAGATGTGCAAGTAATTGGCCATTTTTGGTGTCCTTATTCTTATTAGCTGTACTGATGAGTGGTTAGTGGCTCGCTTCTCTGCTTTGCGAGCACCATATGGACGTGTGGAATCTCATAACATACAGCTGAGGTTAGCAAAGGTTTCTTCAATGTAAAGTCAGAAGATATTAGCTATTCAGAATTCAGATCAAGGGTCCGATCCAGCAAATACAGATGTGTGTGTCCCCTTCACAGTTCAGGGGTTGCTCCTGAGCTGTGATTCTGGTCATCATCCAGGGCAACTCAGGCCCCATCTCAGGACACTTCGCTGCCTCTGCTGGGTGTTTACCATCTCATACGGCTTCAACAGCCCCACACCTCACATACAAACAGCTAGATAAATTAAATCTGTGAAATGGAAAGGCAATGTTTTTATATTCAATAGGGCAGACTGAGCCAGTGGACTGTCATAAATTAACATAAATTTGGTGTGTGTTTAGAAAAGAAGTGTTTAGAAGAGTCTGACACTTTAGAGCAAATCTACAAATGAACCATAAGCTGTTTATATGTCTGTATTACAGATTTGTCGCAAACTAAATGGTATTCGTTTCACCTGTTGTAAAAGTGCCAAAGACAGGACGTCAATGTCAGTGACGCTTGAACAGTGCTCGATCTTGAGAGATGAGCACCAGCTACACAAGGACTTCTTTATCCGAGCCCTGGATTGTATGAGAAGGTATCCATGTCTTCAACTTTGTTTCTTTAATGTCATTTCAATGTTTGTTTTGTTTGTTTTCCACTTACAGATTTTATTGGAAGACTAAACGTTTGGTAACTTCGCTGCATTTCCATGGTTTATTGCTCATGATATGAAAGATAAAATTATTTTAAGTATTCCCCCTATTTATTTTAGGCAGTAAAAGAGAATGGGTCTAGATTTTGATAATATGCATGGAGGATATATTTCATTAACTTACTTAGACCCAAGTCATCGGCCTCTGGTCCTTTCATACATAACACTTAAAGAGCACTGTTCCTTTACATATAAGTAGTTATGAAAATGCACAAAATGAAATTAAGTTGTTTTCCAAACTGCAACTAACAGGTGATTTTCCCTTGACTTGCAGGGTCTCTGGGTCAGTAACCTCCTTCCTAAAATTATTTTCACATCACTCATCATAAAGATGGGATGACACCAATACTTTAAAATAGAGAATTAATATTGTTACTCTGCCAACATTTAAAACGCTATGCCTGAAGTCATATCTATTGATTCATTTCCACAGTAATTAAATCTAAAGTCTGAGCCATAATGGGAAAGAAAAAGTGCCTCATTCGCAATGTCTGTCAGCAAGGACACATGTTAATTAAAAAGTTAGGCTAAATTTTTTTTTTTGCTGCAAAGACAGACTCAGAATCACACCAGGTAGCGTAGGACAGGCTCCCTTTCCCGAGAAAGGGATATCATGTGACGATGTAGAAAGGGCTGCTTCTTACCAGAATGCCATCAGCTTCACCTCTTTCTTTAACTGCTGCAGTCTTTCAGGGGAGATGTTGACGCTTGCCTGCACTCGTTCCATGCCTGTATGTTTTCCACACTAATGAGAGGTTTCTGAAGTCCTCTGTTTTGCCCCATTTCATGTCTCTTAGCATTTTCATTGTTCAGTGCAGTTCTATTATAGTTTTTGATAAATATATGAGGATGCCTTAGTGGCCTGACATGAACATCTCAGCCATATAAAATATGTTTCATTGAAATTAAAAGAAAAAACAAAAACTTATTTCAAGAATGATCTCAGCACTAATAAAAAAAATTCATAATTTGAGTACAAAATTTTCCATTGTACAAAAAAAGAATACAGGTGTCACTCTGGTTGGAACAAAGGCGCTGGGGGAGGGGCAGGAGCAGGTGATATTATAGAACAGACACTAGAGGGCGAAAATGATACGACCAACATAAATTAGCTAGATGGTGAAATTGTTACTTGTTTATTTGAGGTAGAGGTGAGGGAGGGACCCTTAAATTAGAAAGGCAATTCTTTTGAATTGGTAAATAAACGGTGTATCTGTCATACACGTGGTAAACTACAAAACCACGTATGTCAGTGCTGCATAGGGGGTGTGTGGAATCAACATTATATACATGCAGCTCGTGATATAACACATACGGGGTTCATTTTTTTATTGTGAAATAGAGTAAGGCACAAGAAATTTAGTCTAAAAACAGTTAGACCCTGACTTCCTTATTCACATGACTCTTCTGATAGTTTTTTTAAATCAATTTCAAATTTGTTAAATTTGCCCTTTGGTTTTGTGTATATGTGAAGTCTGGACTGGGTGGAAACATGAGGGGCTTGTGTGTGTGTGCGCGCATGTGCTTCAGAGAATAAGATGTGTTCTTCACCAGCTGCCCTCCATTCCCTCTTCAAGTGATTTGTATTGCAACCCAAGTGCATAGTTTTGTGAGCTCTGGCCACAGAGTGCAGGAGATGCCTAGGGTGTGGTAGCCGGCTGATCTGAGTTTGAATCCCATCTGTATGCCACTTGTTAGCCATGAGCCAGTTAATCTTTTACTTGCTCTTAGTGCCTCAGGCAGGTTAGTCAACCTCTTGTTGCCTCATTTCTAAAACAGAGGTAAATAATAACAGTGGCCCTTCTTAGGAGTATCTTGAGGATTAATGAATTGATATGTGTAAACTGATTAGAACAATGTTTGACACAGAGTAATCACTATATAATAATTGTTAAATTTTAAAATCAAGGATCATGCTGTTAACATTCTGGTCCTCCAGGTACAGTAAAACCTAGCCGATTATGGTCCTTGTAATCTTTGTGAATATATTATGATAGAAGGTTGCACTCCCACCATATATTAAAACAAAACTGTTGAAGTTCTTGTAAATAGGTTTCAAATGCAACGTTTTAGCTATTTAAGAAAATAAGCTCTTTAAGTACCAACTTAAAATGCTCAAGTGTACGTGTGTTAATGAATGCTGTGCTAATTATGCATGCATTACATTCATTAACATAAGCATGGATAGATTTCTTATAAATATTTTTATCTTGATGTGTATTATTGTATGCCCTTGCAAATGGTCATAGAACTTGAGATCAAGGAGACACTTTAGAAATGAAGTCAAATGTGCTTCACCTTATAAACAATAAAACTGAACTCTAGAGAGTGTTTTGGCAAAAACTACTTAGATAGAAAGCGGTAGAGTAGCACCAGAACATAGATGCCCTATTTTTTCTAATTACGATATCATTGATAAGCAATCTTATGAAGGTTTCACATGAGCAACATTGTGGTTTCAACATTCACCTATATTATCAAGTCCCCCACACACACCCCATTGCAGTCACTGTATATCAGTGTAGTAAATTGCTATACATTCATTGCTTGTCTTCCCCATGTTATTTCCTCCACCGCCTTTCCTATGACCTACCTATGAGTGCTAATTATAATGCCCTTTATTCCCCTTCTCTCTCCCTCCCCACCCACCTGCCCTAAGCCCTTTCCCTTTGGTGACCATTAGTCCCTTCTTGGAGTCTGTGAGTCTGCTGCTGTTTTGTTCCTTCAGTTTTGCTTTGTTGCTATACTCCACAAATGAGTGAAATCACTTGATACTTGTCATTCACCACCTGGCTTATTTCACTGAGCATAATACCCTCCAGCTCCATCCATGTTGTTGCAAATAGTAGGATTTGTTTTCTTTCTGTGGCTGAATAATATTCCATTGTGTATATGTACCACATCATCTTTATCCATCATCTTTTGATGGACACTTAAGTTGCCTCCATATCTTGACTATTATAAATAGTGCTGTGATAAACATAGGGTTACATATGTCTTTTTGAATCTGGGATCTAATTTTCTTTGGGTAAATTCCTAGGAGTAGAATTACTGGGTCAAATGATATTTTTATTTTTGGCTTTTTGAGGAACCTCCATATTGCTTTCCAAATGGTTGAACTAGTTTACATTCCCACCAACAGTGTAGTATGGTTCCCTTCTCTCTGAATCCTCACCACAATTTGATGTTTCTTGTCTTTTGGATGTTGACCATCTGAACTGATGTGAGGTGATACCTCATGTGGTTTTAATTTTCATTTCCCTGATGATTAGTGATGTGTAGCATTTTTCATGTGCCTATTGGCCATCTGAATTTCTTCTTTGGAGAAGTGTCTCTACAGACCATCCATGCATTTGTATATCGGGTTGTTTTTTGGGTGTTGAGACATGTGAGTTCTTTATATGTTTTGGATGTTAACCACTTCTTGGATAACTCGTTTATGAATATATTCTCCCATATTGTAGGATGCCTTTTTGTTCTGCTGATGGTGTCCTTTGCTGTACAAAAGCTTTTTAGTTTGATGTAGTCCCATTTGTTCCTTTTTGCTTTGTTTCCCTTGCCTGAGGATATGTATTCAGAAAAAAATTGCTTATTTTATATTCAAGAGATTTTTGCCTATGTTTTCTTCTGTGACATTTATGTTTTCATAACTTACATTCAGATCTTTGATTCATTTTGAGTTTATGTTTATGTATAGAGTTAGACAATAATCCAGTTTCATTCTCTTACATGGGGTGTCCAGTTTTGCCAACAACAGATGTTGAAGAGACTGTCATTTCCCCATTGTATATCCATGGCTCCTTTATCATCTATTAATTGGCCATATATGTGTGTGTTTATATCTGGGCTCTCTATTCTATTCCTTTGGTCTATGGGTCTGTTCTTGTGCCAGTACCAAATTATCTTGAATACTGTGGCTTTGGAGTAGAGCTTGAAGTTGGGAAGCGAGATACCCCTGCTTTATTCTTCCTTCTCAGGATTGCTTTGGCTATTCGGGGTCTTTTGTGGTTCAATATGAATTTTAGAAATGTTTGTTCTAATTCGTTGAAGAATGCTGTCAATATTTGATAAGGATTGTATTGATTCTGTAGATTGTTTTAGGCAGGATGGCCATTTTGACAATATTAATTCTTCCTATCCATGAGCACAGGATGTATTTCCATTTATTGGTTTCTTCTTAATTTCGCTCATGAGTGTCAAGTAATTTTCAGGGTATAGGTCTTTCACTTCTTTCTTTAGGTTTATTCCTAGGTATTTTTTTTAATCCAATTGTTAATGGTGTTTTTTTCCTCATTTCTCTTTCTGTTAGTTCATCATTAGTATATAGGAATGCAACAGATTTCTGTGCATCCTGAAACTTTGCTGAATTTAGTTATTAGTTTTCATAGTTTTGGGGTAGATTCTATAGGGTTTTTTATGTACACTATAATGCCATCAGCAAACAGTGACAGTTAAAATTCTTCCTTACCAATCTGGATCCCTTTTATTTCTTTGTGTTGTCTGATTGCCGAGGCTAGGACCTCCAGTACTATATTAATCAAAAGTGGGGATAGTGGGCATTCTTGTCTTGTTTCCCATTATAGAGGAAAAACTTTCAGGTTTTGCTGTTAAGTTGGCTGTGGGTTTTTTATATATGGCCTTTATTATGTTGAGGTACTTGCCCTCTTTACCCATTTTGTTGAGAGTTTTTATCATAGATGGATGTTGAATTTTGTCAAATGCTTTTTTAGCATTTATGGAGATGATCATATGATTTTTGTCCTTCTTTTTGTTGATGTGGTGGATAATGTTGATGGATTTTCATATATGGTACCATCCTAGCATCTCTGAAATAAATTCCACTTGTTCATGATGGATGATCATTTTGATGTATTTTTTAATTTGGTTTGCTTACTTTTGTTGAGTACTTTTGCATCTATGTTCATCAGGGATATTGGTCTGTAATTTTCTTTTTTTGTGGTGTCTTTGCCTGGTTTTGGTATTAGAATGATGCTGGCCTCATAGAATGAGTTTGGAAGTATTCCCTCTTCTACTTTTTTGGAAACTTTAAGAAGGATGGGTATTAGGTATTCTCTAAATGTTTGATAAAATTCAGCGGTGAGGCCATCTGGTCCAGGAGTTTTGTTCTTAGGTAGTTTTTTGATTACCAATTCAATTTCATTGCTGGTAATTTGTCTCTTCAGATTTTTTGTTTCTTCCTGGGTCAGTCTTGGAGGGTTGTACTTTTCTCGAAACTTGTCCATTTCTTCTAGGTTATCCTGTTTATTTGCATATAATTTTGCATAGTATTCTTTAATAATTCTTTGTATATCCGTGGTGTCCATAGTGATTTTTCTTTTCACCTTTCTGATTCTGTTTATGTGTGTACTCTCTTTTTTTTCTTTATAAGTCTGGCTAGGGATTAATCTATTTTGTTTATTTTGTCAAAGAATGCACCTTCTGGTTTCATTATTCTTTCTATTGTTTTATCTTCTCAATTTTATTTATTTATGCTCAAATCCTTATTATGTCCCTCCTTCTACTGACTTTGGGCCTCATTTGTTCTTCTTTTTCTAGTTTCATTAATTGTGATGTTAGACTGTTCCTATGTGACTGTTCTTTCTTGAGGTAAGCCTGTATTGCAATATACTTTCCTCTTAGAACTGCCTTCACTGCATCCCACAGGTTTTGGGGCATTGAGTTGTTGTTTTCATTTGTCTCCATATATTGCTTGATCTCTGTTTTAATGTGGACATTGATCCATTTATTATCTAGGAGCATGTTGTTAAGCCTCCATGTGTTTGTGGGCTCTTTTGTTTTCTTTGCATAATTCATTTCTAGTTTTATACTTTTGTGGTCTTAGAGGGTGGTTAGCACAATTTCACTCTTTCTGAATTTATTGAGGCTCTTTTTGTGCCCTAGTATATGATCTATTCTTGAAAATGTTCCCTGTGCACTTAAGAAGAATGTGTATCCTGCTGCTTTTGGGTGGAATGTTCTGTAGATGTCTGTTAGGTCCATCTGTTCTAATGTGTTGTTCAGTGCCTCTGTCCCTTTACTTATTTTTTGTCTGGTTGATCTGTCCTTTGAAGTGAGTGGTGTGTTGAAGTCTCCTAAAATGAATGCATTGCATTCTATTAAATCCTTTAATTCTGTTAGTATTTGTTTCACATATGTAGATGCTTCTGTCTTGGGTGCATAGATGTTTATAGTGGTTATATCCTCTTGTTGGACTGACCCCTTTATCATTATGTAATGCCCTTCTTTGTCTCCTGTGACTTTCTTTGTTTTGAAGTCTGGTTTGTCTGATACAAGTACTGCAACTCCTGCTTTTTCTCCCTATTATTTACATTAAATGTAATGCCTTCACTTTTAGTCTATGTCTTTGGGTTTGAAGTTAATTTTGCTTTTGCTTAGTAATTAATTGGTCTACTTCTTTTCTATGGTTTTATTTTCTCTGGTGACAGCTATTTAACATTAGAGCACTTCCATCTAGAGCCGTCCCTTTATAATAGAAACAGTTTGTGAGAGATAAATTCCCTCAACCTTTGCTTATCTGGAAGTTGTTTAATCCCAGCTTTAAATTTAAATGATAATCTTGTCAGGTAGCGTATTCTTGGTTGGGGGCCCTTCTGTTTCATTGCATTAAATATATCATGCCACTCCCTTCTGGACTGTAAGGTTTCTTCTGAGAAGTCTGCTGATAGCCTGATGGGCTTTCCTTTATACATGATCTTTTTTCTCTCTCTGGCTGATTTTAATACTCTCTCCTTGCCTTTGATCTTTGCCATTTTAATTATTATATTTCTTGGTGTTGTCTTCCTAGGGTCCCTTGTGTTGGGATATCTCTGCACTTCCATGACCTGAGACACTATTTCCTTCCCCAGATTGGGGAAGTTTTCAGCAGTTATTTCCTCAAAGAGACTTTCTATCCCTTTTTCTCTATCTTCTTCTTCTGGTATGCCTATAATGCAAATATTGTTTCATTTGGATTGGTCACACAGTTCTCTCAATATTCTTTCATTCTTAGAGATCCTTTTTTCTCTCTGTGCCTCAGCTTCTTCGTTTTCCTGTTCTCTGATTTCTATTTCATTTACCATCTCCTCTACCTCATCCAATCTACTTTTAAATCCCTCCATTGTGTGTTTCATTTCAGATGCTGTATTTTTCAAAGTTTCTATCTTTCTTCAAGTCCTCCTTGAGATCCTGATTATTTTTCTGTAGCTTTGTTAGCATATTTATGATTTTTATTTTGAAATCTTTATCAAGCAGAGCACCTGTGACTATGGCAGAGGTTGCAGGCAAGCACAACCAGCACCTGCCAGGAGGAAAGATCTCTTTCCTGCTTCCCATATGTAGCACCTGCCTCCAATGCCACGCCCAGTGGGCCATGCATGCAGGGTGGAGCCTCTGTGGTACCCTCCTGTAGCTGCGGCAGGTGGGGCCACTCTCCAGCTGGCCTGCTCAAAGGCCTAGGCGGCAGGTGAGTAGGACCAATGCTTGCAGGGAGGAAAGAATGGCAGGCTGCAAATTGCAGTGGGGGACCTCAGGGCTGTGTTTGAAGCCAGGCAGATGGAGCATCTGAAGCTCCTGAATGTTCCCAACCTGCTGCGCTGAGAGTGCCTGCACAATTTTTCTCCACCTACCTTTCTTCTGGGAAACAAGTTCTGTGTAATCTTTGCCCCTTTAGCACCCCTCTCGCTGTTGGGAAGTCTTTCAAAGTGCCCTCTTTTCTTTTGTCCTAGAGGGGCTGGTTGTGCCTACATGTTCTCCACAGTCTCTCCAAGTATTCTCCCCATCTTTGTTTTCCAACCCCACTAATATCCAGAGTGCTGTGTAATGTGGGCTTGTGCTCCCAGAGCAGATCTCCAGGGCTGGGGTTTAGCAGTTCTGGGCTTCTACTCCCTCCCTGCTCTGTTTCTCTTCCTCCCTGCTGTGGGCTGGGGTCAGGGGAGGGCTTGTTTCCTCCTGGATTGTGGCTTTGCTACTTTACCCTTTTCTGTGAGGTCTTCTCTTTTCCCAGGATGTAGGCAGCCTATTCTGAAGTTTTCAGGTTGCTCTTTCAGGATTAGGTGTATTTGCTGTATTTTCATATTATATGTGGTTTGGGGAGGAGGTTTCTGCCTCACTTCTCACACCGCCATCTTTTTTCGCAGTACCCTAAGTTATATTTTATTGTTTTCTTTGTACTAAATGAAACAAAATACCATCACTTAAAATTATTTGGTAATGCTTTGACTACATCAAATCTGGTAGCTAAAATATCATCTGTCATAGATATCATAAAAAATAATTTACTTTTAGAAATCTGAGACTGTGTGCAAGACCAGAGTGGCCTGCTGTGGGGAAAATTAAAGTTCTTATGGCCTGGATCCTCACCTGATCCTAAACTACTTGGTGATGTAATTGGCCTGCTACTAGGCTAATACTTCCACACCTGTGGGCAAAAAGCTATTATTGACCGAGTCACTATGTAATGAGCTCCACCCAGTGCTCTGGGCAGGGGCAGAGATGGAGGTGGATTACCAACCTGCAGACTGCTGGATACAGATGTGATTCTCGTGCTCAATCTACCTCTGTGAGAATAAAGCCAGGTATAAATGCCTTTTACCCCAAGAATTGTCATTTCTTGGTCTCACTGAGTTAATAGTGAACTTGCCTGAGGGTGAAACCCTCAGGTAAGACACCTGCCCAAATCTTGAGACCTTGATGAACAAACCCTAGTTTGAGAATGTAAACTCATTTCAAATTTATCTGTCTTGTTCACTATTGTAACAAGGCATTGAGCAGTGTCTTGTACTGAGTAAAACATACACATATTGCTTGAATAAATGAAAGACAGTCCAAAAGGAATTCATTCTGCTGCTCCTTATTTTTCAGAACCATGCAGTAACTTTCTCATCTTCTTTTAAAACTATGTTTTCAGTTGTGTTCTGAGATTTGGTTCTTACTTTTATGTCTAAGCCTTGTTTCCTAGGGTTGCTCTTGGGTCTCTGAAGCTTAGTGGTCACTCAGTGATAAGCTAGAGTTTGTGCTCCAGCTCAATCCAGTAAGGCTTCCAACCTCTGCTGATATATCTGTGTGTGGATTGGGGAACATATTCGAAGTTCAGGTGTTTTGTAATCTTCCCAGCCTTTTATTTCTCCCCGCCCCTGTTAAGTCTGGCTAGTCAGCCTTTTGTCTCAAAGTTTATCAAAGGCTTCCTTGCCAATCTCATTTCTAGGATATCTTGGTTGAATTTAAGGCTAGTCCACTGCCCTGGGGAGTGACTTAGGTGGAACTGCCATATCAGGCTAGCCTGTGGGGTCGACTGTCAGCAGTTTTTGCCTTGGAGAACACTAATGTTTCTGAATAAGCTCCATGAGAGTAGGTATTTCTGTTCTTCTTTGTCCACTACAATACCCTCAGTATCTAGAACAGTGTCTACTGATAGTATGTTCTTAATAAATATTCAGTGAGTGAGTAAATGGCATAGGTTTCTAAATGTTCAGGTCCTATACAGTAAGAAGTTTTGTGCACACATAGATATTGGAGTTAAGCATATGAAATTATCATTTATTTGTGATATCTGTATAAACAAAAGTTCTAGGAGATGAAAGTGAAGGCTTTGGAGAGGTTATGATACAAATCCAAAAACAAAGAGACCACAAACCACCTATCTTAACTCACAGCCAGAATCCACCTGAATTCAACACTGTGTAGTGTTCAGAAAGGTCACTGTCTTTTCCTACCTCCCCAGCATTTCTTGTAGCTTCGCATTCCATGCTTCCAGTCACAACATGTTTGACTGGAATGGAAGAAAGGCCTCTTCAGATTAGAAAGTTAGCAAAGCACCTGGGTAGGTCTGACTCTGTAAGGAGCTCATTGTAGTAGTTGCCTGTGTTGCAAGACCAACCTTCGTTGTCCACCAGAAACCCTGGGGGTTGAGGATGGATGGCAGGGATCCCACCACAGACTAGCTTCTGGGATAGAGCCAGGGTGGAGAACCACTTGACTAAAGTTTGCCTCATTTAAACCAGCTGCCCTCCAGTAATTGATTTTAATGGCTCTGTGGTACTATAAGCCTGGTATACTCATCCTTTCTTTGCATTTCGAAGTGTATATGTACATTGCCAAATTCTCCCTTGACCACCTACAGCATGACTTTACGAAATGGTGGCTGCAAAATTTGCATTTTATTTTTTGAAGGGAGAATGCAGTATTGGCACTCAGTTTTTGCTTCTGAAATACCCACTTAATGCTCCAGAGCCATCTTATTCCAGGGCATTTGCAGGAAGCACTTTTAGCAGGGACTTTCAAACTTGTATTTGATTAATAGATGATTAGGATTGGATTTTAAAATACAAAATTTGACTGAATTATGAAATGTCATGTTTTATCAAAAAATAATTGTGCTGGGAAACTTAATTGCCACTAGAAAGTAAATTAAAATGAAAATGGCAGTGCAGGGTTATTTCCCTTAACTGGAACTCTGGGATTATATGTGTATACAGTGTAGTAATTATATGTGTGACACCATATTGCATAGTTGTGTGTCTCTAACTTTTCTACATATTTATTGCCAAATTACTCTGCAATCTGTCATCCTATAATGGCTCTTTAAAATTAAGATTAAGATAGTTGGTATGCCATTAAGAAGATTAATCAGGGTTCATTTCAGCGTACAGCTTATCTATCACCCTGGAGATACAGGGCTTCAATTATTCTATTTTAGTAAATATTTCATTCATAAGAGAGAGACTAAAAGGCCCATCAGCCTTATTGAGTTTTATTATCTTGTCAAATGTCATATTCGCAGCATGTTGCACCTGAAATTTGTATGTTGGAGAACCAAAACTTATGAAATGTTCTGCTTTATAAATAAGTGACCCCTAACCAAATGATGACAATGCAGGCTTTATTTCTCAAGACTTACCCAGTGAGGGTCTCTCTTGAGTCATGTAGTTAATTTGTGTTGAAACAGAAAAATGTCTCCCTTCTTAGTCTTGTTTCCACTTGGCCTTATTTTTCTCTATTTTTGTTTGAATGTACTAGTTGGAGAAGAGCTGCTGTTATTTCATATTATCCCTTATCTCAAATATTAAATGAGTAATAAGTATCGTAGACATAGGTAATTGAAGCTTTCAGTTATCTCTTGACTACTTGAAAGGGATGTGTTTGCACAGAACAGACTAAGTGGGAACAATTTTTGCAATATCAGTTACCTCTTCTCTTGAGAATTTGAGTAGTGTGTTTGCTGCATTACTTCAGTCCTTATCTGTGACAAATAACAATAATAAGCCCCAGTGTAGTCACCTTCATCTTAGGGTTGCTAATAATTATGTGAAAACTGACCCCATGTGGGATGTTTCTGCTTCAACTAACAGTAAGGTGAAAGATACTACAAAGAACATACTTCTTTAGAAATCATGTTGGAGCAAGTGTCTTTTAACAGATAACCACAGATGAACCACCAAAAGAGAACTGATCCTGTGAGAGAAATCAAACAGCCTACGAAAACCTGTCAGTTTCCTGAACAAAATGCATATGCTAATTTCAGGCAATTTCTTCACGTGTCTATGTGTGTCACACAGATTGTTATGTTACTAAAAAAGTAGTGATTTTGAGGTCTATTTCCCTGATTTGTTTTGTACATAATATATGTGTATTTCTTTCGAGGGACTTGACACCCTGTGGGTGTGGAGCTTATTATCCTGAGCAGCTACCAGCTTTACACACTGTACAGCCATTAAAAGGAGGGGACTAGACCTAACATATGACCATAGACCTCAAAACAGGATGTTAATTGAAGAAAAGATATTTTCCCTACTGGATTTTAGGTTGTTTCTGATATTTTGCTATTAGAGGCAATAGTGTAGTAGATGTACTCACATGCTGTGTCCATGAATACAAGTATGAGAGTTTCCAGTATATAAATCTATATGTGAAATTGGTGGTAAGGTATTTTGTATTTGCAGTTTTATTAATGCTACCAGATCGCTCTGCAAAGTAGCTGTAATAATTTACACCCCATAAGCCATGCACAGGCATTCCCATTTTCCCACTTCCCAGTATTTGCCCTTCCCAGTATTTTTTAACCAATCTGATAGGTAAAAAGTGATATTTCGGGTTAATTTGTATTTTCCTACTAATAAATAATATTGAACATCTTTCTAAACATTGATTGGCCATTTGGGTTTCCACTTCTAGCATCTTATTTTCAATAAGTTTCATATATTTGCAAGAAAGGGTTCCAGTATTTATAAGCCACTGGTTTATTGTGTTTAAGTCAAGTTCTAGAAAATAGAGTTTCAGGACTGGCAGTTTTAAAAAAATACTTTTTGTTTATTTTTTTTAAACATGAAAGCACAGTGGAAAAGGACAGAAAAATCTCTGGGTTTGGATAGAGAAATGCATGGTGTTTTGACAGGAGCCCATGACATGATATAAGACTTTTTACAATTTCACTTTAGACAAAGGAAGAAAACTTCCAGCTGAGACACAAGCAAAAATCCATAGGCAGTTAGGGAGATGATTGATGCCTTTGCAGGTGGAAAATGAGGGGTAGCAGGAAGTAGTCCTGGAAAGAGCTCATTCTCCTTAAGAAAGCCAGAGGTGCGGGCCAGGCCTGAATGACTTGTGCAGAGCAACCGTACGAAAACCCTAGACAGTCCATCTATGTTCCTGGAAGGCTGAGACACAAGAATCAAGGAAGTGAGCGGTATGGCCTCACATTGCTGAACCAGGAATATTCAAAGAGAAAAACAACTGAGAATTAAAATGTGAAGGTGAAACAAATAGTTCTATCTCAAATCTTGCTTGCTTTAAAGTTTACATGTTGGTTGGGGCATTCGGTTCTCATATAATCATGCCTCCTAAATCTCATTCATTTAGCCACCTAACGATTTCTTTCCACAAGTGTCATGCGAACAATCATTTATTTTAGCCTTGTCCTAGGCAATGATGTCCATGAATTCATGCTCTTGATGTGCCTGTTAAGTCTATCCAAACACACATCAGAATAAATCCAAAACTATTAAAATCAATGTATTGTTGGTGTACAGTGTAAAAAGTCTTGCCTTCACAGAACGCTCACTGTGCTCGGGTAAACATTGTCATAGAAGGGTTTCAACCCTCCTTCTAAACTGCCCTTTGGATAGAATGCTTCAGTCTCTAGTCCAGAACGAACTGGAGGTCTTCACAGACCACTATCGAATGAAACGTACACTAGAAAGCAATAGTATTTATGGAACAGCAGCCAAACTATTGTAAACTTTTCTCCTGATCAGAAGATCATGGATGACAGAGAAGTTCAAATTCCTGGCATAAAACATTTATGCCTGAACATAATGGTCTCAAGTCCTATGGGAAAAAAATATGCACCATTACACGCCATTCTCTTTCACTGAGCCGATCAAAATTCCTGTGAGTGGAATGACATCATTATATAGATTATATGATATCATTATATGGTGTGTAATTTATAAAGCATATCATTTGTAAAATTTATAGTTTATTAATAGGAACAAACCTCATGTGATATTTCTCACGTGTCCAGCATTGTTTTGGGGGAGTCACTGATCTGGAGCCTCTAAAATCTAACAATTAAGCCAGCTCAGTAGAAAGCAGAGTGGCAGGTAAGGGAGTATCGAGCCGTGGTTAAGAGGAAGGGCCCGGGAGTTCGCTGCCTGGTTCCCCACTCGGCAGGGGAATGAGATTCTAAGAGCCCTAGGTTCTTCATGCACAAGACAAAACAGCGGGTAGAAGGAACTTGATAATAGGATGTAGTATAAGTATTTGATGAAGTTTGACTACTCTTGTGTTAAATTTCACCAGCATCTCATCTCATAGGGCTGTTGTGAGGATTAATTAAATAAAAATGATCACTGGAGCACTTGACACCTTAATTGTTGCATGGGAAGGACCCATGTCACCCAGTGGCTATGCTGTATGGATGTGGGAACTGGCATTGTTTTTAACTACTCTTAATTCTACTACCTTGTTTGTCATATGCCTTCCCGTTGAATTATTTTTACTCTGCTGTGCTCTGGTGTAGTGTCTCAGGCTATAATGAGGAGAGTAAAAGGAACAGCCCCATCTATGACTCGTTTCGCCTAAGCATTTGTTCTCAAAGAGCCATGCCCCAACCAGCATCGTCAGCATCATCCTAGAACTTGCGAGAAATGCAGATTCTCAGGCCTCACCCCAGACCTACTAGACCAGAAGTCCTAGGGGTGGGCCCAGCAGCCAGTGCTTAAACGAGCTCCCAAGGTGACTGTGATGCGCACTTAAGTTTGATACACTGGCTTGGTGTAAGGTTTTTTTTAATGAGTTTTTAATCAGTTTTATTGATATATAAATCCCATACGTATACCATATCATACCATAAAATTGACCCACTTAAAGTGTACAATTCGACAGACTTTGTATATTAACAGAGCTTTGCAACCATCACCACGGTCTAGTCGTAGAGCCTGTTCACTCCTAAGGCAAACCCCGTGGTCCACTGGTAATCCGTCTCCAACCTCCGTCCCTGGGCCTAGACAACCACTAATCTACTTTTGTCTATTCTGGACATTTCATATAAATAGAATCATACAATATGTGGTCTTTTGTGAATCAATTCTTTCACTTAGCATGATATTTTCAAGGTTCATCTATGTTGTCAGATATTTTTTCATTATTTTATAAAGTTCCCTTTCTGTCTCCTTGTGATTATTTTTTTCTTTCATTTTTATAGCATTAACATAGGCTTGTATATGATTCTCCTGCACAACTTGGGTGGATGTGGGCATATGTGTGGGGGTAGAGTAGCGGGGTATGACCATGTGTGTGTACATGTGTGTTTAAGTTTTGTGGTTTCCCTTCGTAGAGACTTTTGAAAAGTTCAGGGCCAATTTTGTGATCCATCTACTTCAAATGGATAGCATTCTTTATGGACTTTTTTTTTAATATAGGGGCCTTATTCCTGGTTCCAAAACCCTTGCACTTAATATTTCTTTCTCACTTTTAATTCTTACCGAATTATGTGTCCATTAAACTGCCTAAAATTTTTTTTAAAACAACACAGGGCTTAAACGCTTAAAAATAAAATCACATAAAGCATTCCCTTTATCCTGTACTTAAGACTCTTCCTAAATCTATTTTTTAACACTGGCCAAATCAAATTGAATAATACTGATTTTTAGCTTTTTCAAATTGCAAAAAACAAAACAAGGCTCTTACCTCTGAAGGTGTGTTTTCAACATGGTGTCTGTCTTCTCATCTTCTCAGCTACTTGAGAAAATTATATTTGTACATGCTTTTGGAGTTTGCAAATCACCTTGACTACTGCTCTTTTGCTCTAGTAAATACGAATACAATAGGTATGACCTTTTGTTCAGCTTCTCTTCTATCATTTAATTTTATAACATGAATTCAGAGATGGAATTTTTATAACATAGATAGCTTTATTTGATTCTTGTGATAAAGATTTTTTTTTCTCTTGGAAAGCCTAGAACAAAACTGAGAAAAAGGTATATTAGAGCTGTCAAGAGATGTTACTTTTTCCAGAAAAAAAGAAGGAAATGCCACCCTCTCCACAAGAATGAGATGATTTTACAGTAGCTCTTGACATAGATACATCTATTGAAAACTCCTACCGTCTGTAGTCACTATGAAAAAGAAAAACCATTTTCCTGTAAGGTAACAAAAATCTCACAGGCATATATGCAAGGTACATAGGATGAAATATTACATGGTCATAAAATCAAAAGGCAGCCAAGGCCGCGTGCAGACCTTCCCTGGGATCAGCTGACCCCCTGAGAAATGTGCAGATGGCAGCCCCTGGGAAGCCCCAACTCCACAAGGATTTCATCTTCTTTCCTCTGTGGGTTGGTCAACTTTATTGGGCATATTAATAACTTAAAAGTTGCTAATGAATTGTATACCTTATGTAATTGAAAATTAATTCTAAATCACAGGGCCATATGTGGGGCTTAAGTAAATCTGTTTTTAGAAAATAATATGGCTTGATATTTGTGTACTCTGTTACAGCCTCCCCAACATGCAATCCTTAAAGTTCTTTTATTTAAAGCTTTATATTACTGAGGTTTCAGACTGTAATGGAAAAATGGAAACTGTGTTCCATTCCTATGTATGGCAAGTTAAAAGATAATCACATTTCTTTGCACTCTGCATTATAAGTAGTTTTATGATAAATGTGTATATGTTTATTTTGCTACCTTTGCCCACATCTCTTGAATAACAAAAGGACACACTCACAATTGTAGTGTGGATACTGGTTGCAATGAAACATATTATATGATTTTTAAAGGCTTAAGAATTGGGGGATGCTGGCATATTAGTGCTAATAAAAATGAACTTGTGTGTATTTTTAAAGTTTTAAGCTTAAATGTGAAGGCTAGCAATTGCCTTTTGAGTATACTTATTTCCAACTTAATGTCAAAATGGTATTAGTATGTTTTACTAGGACAGTGTTGAACTTTGCTAATTTCCTCTTGGAGTTTGATTAGTAATAGAAACAAAATTTTGGTTTAACTAATTTTATCACAATCAAGAAAAAAAAGAAAACTAAAACAAATTTGAAAGAATCTGAACCTGTGTTTGTGGAGGGTAGGGAAGAAAAGGAAGCTTTCTAATTTATATGGGTTTGACAAGGTAAATGCCTGTGTCAGCTTTCATTTCTAACTCTCACATCTGGGACCCGTTGGCTAGGATGGATAGTGAGGATCTGCCAGGCAGGTAGTGTTTTCTCTCTCCTACTGAGGCAAGCTTTCTGCTTACACAAATCATCAGACTGATTATTTCCCGCAGCAGCCAAAAGAGAAAGTTTCTATAAGAAAGGTAGTCTGCCCTCCCCACAGATGTTGACTTCTCCTCTAGGGAAGATGCTTGGCAACCTGATATTCTTGCCATGCCCCTGCAAAAAATAGATAAGTAAATAATAAATAAATGTTGAAACAACAGTCTTATTTGTATGAACAAAACCTTTGCACCATTATTATCATGCAGCCCTGTATCCCCTCGGTACCAAGAAACTGAAGGCATTACAGAGTATTTCAACTTCAGGCAGAAATTTTACTGAAGAATCTGAACAAATCTGGTTAACATTGTTTCCCTCTCTGTCAAGGTATATACCTGAGGTCTCCAAATGTTTTTCTGTTGAATCAGTTTTGAAAGGAGAGCTAGGTATCTTCTGGTCCAACATCTCACAATATTTTATGTTAATGAATATTGCCTAGTAATTTGTTTAGATCTGTATATTCTTCCTACATCTGTAACAGCCATTTAGTTAAATTTTGTAGAAAGTTTTTCAATGGAAAATTCTGTCCCTTGAATCGGATGTAATGGTAGGCAGGAGTGGAGAAGCTAGAATGCAGGAGGACATTCCTTTCTTGAGCAGAAACTGATTTCTTTGTGAGGAAATATGCTTTACTGAAGAATAGTGAGAACTTATACAGAATTCCTGGAACAAGGTTAGATCTCTGTGTTTCAGGAAATAGTCTGAAGCCACTTCAGAGAATAATCTAAAATCACTTTTTTTTTGACAAAATAAATCTGGCAGCCTTGCAAGACTTGTGATCCAAATATAGTAAGTGAAATGGAAAAGTGAACTGACATGAACATTTTTTATGTTACTCTCTGACTTGCTTTGGAGGCCAAGCAAAAAAATATATATATATATATATATTAGTTTTAATGTTCATTTTGCTTAAACCTAATCTGATCTTGTTTATAAATTACAGTTTCATTCATATGACCCAATTGTTATGACTTAGGAAAGACGTGCTTATATTTACACTACTGTTCCAACCACTAAGTTTAATATTAAGTAAAAGAAAAATCCAACATTTTGTATCTTGTTGAAATAAGACAAATTAAAAAAAGAATAACTGTAACTTGACACATCGACATCCCCCAAATATGTCAGAGTGATTATTTTTCTCGTTATTTTCATGGATTGACGATGGTACACAAGCTTTTGGTACAGAATAAAATGCTGTTTCTCAAGCCATGATTTTTGTTCTCCTAAAAGTCGGTTTCAAACTACTTCCACTTCTATGCACTTACAACTTTTCATATTAATGGTATTTTAAGATGGTAACATTTGGAAAGGACCTTAGCGATTAGTGACCCTGCCAACCAAGGCCAGATCCTTTAGACGACACCCCTGACAGATTCTCAGCTAACCTTTACTTGCACATGTCCAATAGCAGGGAGTTCGTTACTTTATGAATCAGCCCATTCCATGACTGGACAGTTATATATTTCATAAAATTTACCTTCGGTAAGCTGATATCTGTCACCCTATAACTTTCAGTCATTAATCCGCTTGTTTGTCTCGATCAACATAGAATGTCAGTATCTCTTTCCTTATGTCAGCCTGAAAGCATTTGAAAATGGTCACTGTACTCTGTTTAAATCCTTTTAAGATGCAAAAGTAGATACTACTTCTTCTGCCCTCCCTAAAACATATTGGCACCATTTCTCAATGCATTCTTCATTTTCATGCCCTATATAAATAATTACAAGCAAAACTGGGCATCATATTTTAAATATAATATGAAGAACACAAACTAAAATGGGACAAATGTCTGTGGCTCCCTTCCTTCCTTCTCTCCTTTTTTCCTCCCTCCTTCCCTCCTTCCCTTCCTTCCTGCCTGCCTGCCTTCCCCTATATAATGTTTACCATGTACCAGGCACTTTTCTAAGCACTTTACAAATATTCACTCCGCTTAACCTTATTTTAACCCTCAAGATCAAGCCTTAAAATGAGGAACAATCTCCAGAGAGGTTAAATAATTTGTTCAAGTCTTCACAACTAGGATGGGTTGGAACCAAGCCATCTTACTCCCCCCATGCTTCTAAAAGCCTGGGCTACCTCTCTTGATCTGTTCTTAATCTCTTTGTTCCTGGGTCCATAAATTACATGAGCTTTATAAAAGAACTTTGTCTCACTGTGTAATAAATTGAAACATGTTGTCCTTTGTCATATACACCGCTATCTAGCAAGGTTTCTTCTGAGCTCTACTGGGGTAATTGAGATTTTACAATGAAATATATATATTCTCGTTGGTGGCCTTAACCCTGAGATAAGTATGGTGGCCACATTACATATTTCCTGTGCTTTAACAAATGGGGCTGAGTTTTATAATAGAGCATACTTCTACAAAGTGATACCAAATTAATAGGTAATTTAAGGGCTCGGCAACCAAACATTTATTTAAATAAGTAAAATGAATATTTTTAAAAGATATTCTGTGGGGCAATTTCTTTGGGCATGGTGAAATACCTTCATTGAAAAATGGAAAATGCAAAACCAAAAATTAGTCATGTGTACATAGCATGTAGTGACTGTACAACCAATTTGGGGTTGATTCGTAAACCAAACCGGGCCACAAAGGCTTAACCAAGTCTAAAAATTGGTGGGACAGACCCGTGGACTTGGTTCAAGCTTATTTCAGCCCCCACTGAACAAGCAGTGCAATGACGTCAAAGAGCACAGGGTGCCTCTGAGGCGTCACAGTTACGCAGCTCATGCTGTTGCCTCGTGGAGGCCCACCCAGAGTATAAGGGTCAGAATGTGAGGGGGGAAATTAGACCCTTGAGCTAAATCCATTTTATGCTTTAGTGGGGTCGGCGCCGGTGGAGACCTGTCTCCCTCAAGGGCCACAAAAGGCACCTTTACAGCACAATCATGACCTACTTCTGTGCCTTTCTTTCTGTGACACGGGGCCTACATACGCTGACTTTGGCTGACCGTAACCCCACGAATTATTTGGACAAAAAGTGTCTCATTCACCATAAGGCATAGATGGCTATGAATAGTCTGTTATGCCATACAAGGAAGCAATTTGTGAATTCAGCTTATTTACTAAGGATCATGACTCATACTGAAGATACATATATGAACATGACGTTTCTGCTCCTTGAAAAGCTCAAAACCTACTGTGAGAGAGTAAGATACAAATAAATAATGAGGCACTAAGTTTTTTATGATACTATGTATAAACTGCTTTTGGAAACAGATAAGGGAGCAGTGAATTTTTAGGAGAAAGTGCAGGGACTGTGAGTCACTGTCAGGGCTACAGAGAGAAGGTGACTTTTAAGTTGGTATTATTACGAGACAGGTAAATGTAAGAACACATTCCACCCACAAGAGACTTTGATGCTTCATTAAAAAAAAAACTATTGATTACTGTAGGACTTTCAGCATGTTTTTCTAGAGGCCTAAGACTGGGACACATTGACAATAAATATTACAAAGTACGTTGCTTTATCACATTATGATCTCTGAGAAAGCAATGACTTTAAGAAAACTAAAAAAGTGACTTCTATAAGTACCCAGGTTTAGGAGCCCTTATCCTTCCACAAATACATTGGTTTCCCAGGTGATTTCTAAGCTGCCTGTACTTTCCCCTTTATAACTGACTTCATCAGACTGAGGCAGGCAAGACAGTAATTTGGGCTAGAAATCTATGATACAAGCAAAAACTGAATCTCTCCCATTTGTTTCAATTTTACTTGACCTCTTCTTAAGACTTGTAAACACCATCACTACTCAACCTAAATTAAATTCCATCCTTTATTCCTAGAATGAGGGAAAGCTGTGTTAGAGCCAGATATCTTGTAACAGATAATCATAAGCTGATTTTTTTCCAAGAACTCTTCCCAGTTTTAATAGTGGATTAAAAATGTTCAGTGATATTAAAAATATTACTTCTGCAAAGCAGTTTCTATTTTATTAAACAAAAACATGAAACTCTTCTTATTTTTGAGCATTTCATTCATAATTGTTAAGCAAGAGTAGTATATGAATTCTTCAATTCTTTAAACATAATATTAAAAAGAACTTTGTCTCACAGGAGAATATCTAGCTTCTTGTACTACTGTACACTTTTGGAATAGAGAACAGATTGGTCCTAAAATAGTTTCCTTAAAGATACTTTAAGAAAAAAAAGAAAAGCCATGATCTGAGAAATAATAGCCCAGTGATGTAGTGGTGTTTATTTTAAAACCATTTGTGAAAATCAGGGATTAGTTTTATTTGAATGAGTGCAAATATTCAGAACTAGTCCTCATTTTCAATTATTTTTGATAGTATGAACTGATTGAAAAATCAAATCAGTATACAAATCACTAACTCTAAATCTCTCTATTGTGCTTATGAGCTTCCAGTATTACTAAGGATAAGGCATAATCGGTTTTAAGCAAATGTGCTTATTTATTGGTAACTAGCCCAATTAACACGGCCCAAATGCATACCACTTGTCAGAGAGAAGCAATGCCTGCCTCTCTGTGGAACCTTGACTCAGCTGGTGGTTTTATATACTATTCTTTAGTATAAGGCACATTAGGTAGGTAAAATATGTCCGCTTTGTCTTAAAGTAACTCCAGTCTGGTAGGGGAGACAAAGCACACACAAATAATGAGAATGCAAGGCTGCCCGGCGTGAAAGCCATCTGGTTAGATCCAAAAAGTGCTCCAAGTGTTCACAGGAGGGCGAGATCCTCTGATGCCCATTTTGCATGGAGTGCTTGAGTTGACTCTTGAAGAATAATGGACTTATATATATATATATATATATATATATATATTTTTTAACTAAATCTTGGGCACTGTGGATTCTAGGAATGTTACCAAAGAAGCAAGAAAGAGGCACTGCACAATGAAGAATGGATTCACAGAAAGTTTTAGGGAAGAAGAAAGCAAATTTTGATATAATTGAAGCATCAGTAGCTCAAGGAAATAAAATATTAGCTACCATTCACCATTTGCCTGTGGACATAAAGAATTTCCATAAGCTTTTTTTTAATTGTGTATAATTACCGCCAATGGTTTTTTTTTATTTTTATTAAGGTATCATTGATATACACTCTCACGAAGGTCTCACAAGAAAAACTATGTGGTTACTACATTCACCCTTAGTGAGGCCCCCCCATACCCCATAGCAGTCACTGTCCATCAGTGTAGTAAGATGCCACAGAGTCCCTACTTGTCTACTCTGTGCTACACTGTCTTCCCCGTGACCCCACACACACTATGTGCACCAATTATGATACACCACGATCCCCTTCTCCCTCCCTGCCCCCCCCACCCACCCTCACCCCTCCACTTTGGTAACTGCTAATCTCTTCTTGGAGTCTGTGAGTCTGCTACTATTTTGTTCCTTCAGTTTTGCTTCATTGTTATACTCCACAAATGAGTGAAATCATTTGGTATTTGTCTTTCTCTGCCTGACTTATTTCACTGAGCATAATACCCTCTAGCTCCATCCATGTTGTTGCAAATGGTAGGATTTGTTTCTTTCTTGTGGCTGAATAGTATTCCATTGTGTATATGTACCACCTCTTCTTTATCCATTCACCTACTGATAGACACTTAGGTTGCTTCCATATCTTGGCTGTTATAAATAGTGTTGCAATAAACATAGGGGTGCATATGTCTTTTTGAATCTAAGAAGTTGTTTTCTTTGGGTAAATTCCTAGGAGTGGAATTCCAGGGTCAAATGGTGTTTCTATTTTTAGTTTTTTGAGGAACCTCTATATTGCTTTCCACAATGGTTGAACTAGTTTACATTCCCACCAGCAGTGTAGCAGGGTTCCCTTTTCTCTGTATCCTCACCAGCATTTGTTGTTCCTAGTCTTTTCGATGTTGGCCATCCTAACTGGCGTGAGTTGATATCTCATTGTGGTTTTAATTTGCATTTCCCTGATAAATAGGGATGTGGAGCATCTTTTCATGTGCCTGTTGGCCATCTGACTTTCTTCTTTGGAGAAGTGTCTGTTCATATCCTCTGCCCATTTTTTAATAAGCTTATTTGCCTTTTGGGTGTTGAGGCATGTGAGTTCTTTATATATTTTGGATGTTAACCCCGTGTCAGGTATGTCATTTACAAGTATATTCTCCCATACTGTAGGATGCCTTTTTGTTCTGCTGATGTTTAAGAAGAATGGGTGTTAGGTCTTCACTAAATGTTTGATAAAATACAGCAGTGAAACCACCTGGACTAGGAGTTTGGTTCTTAGTCCTTATGCAGTCCTTTGCTGTACAGAGGCTTTTTGGCTTGATGTAGTCCCATTTGTTCATTTCTTATTTTGTTTCCCTTGCCCAAGGAGATGTGTTCAGGAAAAAGTTGCTAGTGTTTACATTCAAAAGATTTTTACCTATGTTGTCTTCTAAGAGTTTTATGCTTTCATGACTTACATTCAGGTCTTTGATCCACTTTGAGTTTACATTTGTGTATGGGGTTAGACAATAATCCATTTTCATTCTCTTACATGTCACTGTCCAGTTTTGCCAACACCAGTTGTTGAAGAGGCTGTCATTTCCCCATTGTATATCCATGGCTCCTTTATCCTATATTAACTGACTATATATGCTTGTGTTTATATCTGGGCTCTCTAGTTTTTTCCATTGGTCTATGGGTCTGTTCTTGTGCCACTACCAAACTGTCTTGATTACTGTGGCTTTTTAGTAGAGCTTGAAGTCGGGGAGTGTATCCCCCCAGATTTATTCTTCCTTCTCAAGACTGCTTTGGCTATTTGGGATATTTTGTGGTTCCATATGAATTTTAGAACTATTTGCTCTAGTTTGTTGAAGAATGCTGTTGGTATTTGATAGGGATTGCATTGAATCTGTAGATTGCTTTAGACAGGATTTCCATTTTGACAATATTAATTCTTCCTATCCATGAGCACAGCATGTGCTCCCATTTATTGGATCTTCTTTAATTTCTCTCATGAGTGTCTTGTAGTTTTCAGGGTTTAGGTCTTTCACTTTCTTGGTTAGGTTTATACCTAGGTATTTCATTATTTTGGATGCAATTGTGAATGGAATTGTTTTCCTGATTTATTTTTCTGCTAGTTCATTGTTAGTATATAGGAAGGCAACCTATTCTGTGTATTAATTTATATCCTGCAACTTTGCTTAATTCAGATATTAGATCGAATAGTTTTTGAGTGGATTCTTTAGGGTTTTTTATATACAAAATAATGTCCTTTGCAAACATGGACAGTTTAACTTCTTCCTTGCCAATCTGGATGCCTTTATTTCTTTGTGTTGTCTGATTGTGGTGGCTAAGACCTCCAGAATTATGTTGAATAAAAGTGAGGAGAGTGGGCATCCTTGTCTTGTTCCCAATCTTAAAGGAAAAGCTTTCAGCTTCTCGCTGTTAAGTATGATATTATCTGTGGGTTTGTCATATATGGCCTTTATTATGTTGAAGTACTTGCACTCTACACCCATTTTGTTGAGAGTTTTTATCATAAATGGATGCTGAATTTTACTGAATGTTTTTCCAGCATCTATGGAGATGATCATGTGGTTTTTGTCCTTCTTTTTGTTGATGTGGTGAATGATGTTGATGGTTTTCGAATGTTGCACCATCCTTGCATCCCTGGAATATATCCTACTTGATGAAGGATGATCTTTTTGATGTATTTTTGAATTCGATTTGCTAATATTTTGTTGAATATTTTTGCATCTATTTTCATCGGGGTACTGGTCTGTAACTGTCTTTTTTTTTTGTGGTGTCTTAGCCTGGTTTTGGTTTTAAAGTGATGCTAGCCTCAAAGAATGAGTTTGGGAGTTTTCACTCCTCTTCTACTTTTGGTAAACTTTAATGATGATAGGTGTTAGGTGTTCACTAAATGTTTGATAAAATTCAGTAGTGAAACTACCTGGTCCAGGATGTTCTGTTCTTAGTTAGTTTTTTGATGACGAATTTGATTTTATTGCTGGTAATTGGTCTGTTCAGATTTGATGTTTCTGCATCAGCCTTGGAAGGTTGTATCTTTCTAGAAAGTTGTCCATTTCTTCTAGGTTATCCAGTTTGTTAGCATATAATTTTTCATAGTATTCTCTCATAATTCTTTGTATTTCTGTGGTGTCTGTAGAGATTTTTCCTTTCTCATTTATGATTCTGTTGATGTGAGTAGACTCTTTTTTTCTTGATAAGTCTGGCTAGGGGTTTATCTGTTTTATTTTCTTGAAGAACCAGCTCCTACTTTCATTGATTCTTTCTATTGTTTTATTCTTCTCAATTTCACTTATTTCTGCTCTAATCTTTATTATGTCCCTCCTTCTACTGACTTTGGGCCTCATTTGTTCTTGTTTTGTAGCTTCATTGATTGGGAGTTTAGTCCATTCATATGAGATTGTTCTTCTTTCCTGAGGTAGGCTTGTACTGCAATGTACTTTGCTTCTAGCATGGCCTTTGCTGCATCCCACAGATTTTGCAGTGTTGAATTATTGTTGTCATTTGTCTCCATATATTGCTTGATCTCTGTTTTTATTTGGTCATTGATCCATTGGTTATTTAGGAGCATATTGTTAAACCTCCGTGTGTTTGTGGGCTTTTTCATTTTCTTTGTGTAATTTATTTCTAGTTTCATACCTTTGTGGTCTGAGAAGCTGGTTAGCACAATTTCTATATTTTTGAATTTACTGAGGCTCTTTTTGTGATTTATTGTGGAAAATATTCCATGTGCACTTGAGAAGAATGTGAATCCTGGTGCTTTGGGGTGGAGTGTTTTGTAGGTCTGTCTGGTCCATCTGTTCTAATGTGTTGTTCAGTGCCTCTGTCTCCTTACTTATTTTCTGCCTGGTTGATCTGTCCTTTGGAGTGAGTGGTGTGTTGAAGTCTCCTAGAATGAATGCATTGCATTCTATTTCCCCTTTTAATTCTGTTAGTATTTGTTTCACATATGTAGGTGCTCCTGTGTTGGGTGCATAGATGTTTATAATGGTTATATCCTCTTGTTGGATTGACCCCTTTATCTTCATGTAATGTCCTTCTTTGTCTCTTGTGACAGTCTTTGTTTTAATGTCTATTTTGTCTGATGCAAGTACTGCCAACTCCTGCTTCTTTCTCCCTATCAGTTGCATGAAATATCTTTTTCCATTCCTTCACTTTTAGTCTGTGTATGTCTTTGGATTTGAAGTGAGTCTCTTGTAGGCAGCATATAGACAGGACCTTTTTTGTATCTATTCAGTGACTATGTCTTTTGGTTGGTACATTCAGACCATTTAGAATGATTATTAATAGGTATGTACTTATTTCCATTGCAGGCTTTAGATTCCTGGTAACCAAAGGTTCAAGGGTAATTCCCTTACTATCTAACAGTCTAATTTAACTCACTTTGGATGCTATTGCAAAACACAACCTAAAGGTCCTTTTTATTCCTCCTTTTCCTTCCACCTCCATTCTTTATATATTAGTTATCATATTGTGTACTCTTTGTCTGTACCTTGACTGACTTTGAGGATGGTTGATTTGATTTTTCATCTGCTTAGTAATTAATTGTTCTACTTTATTTACTGTGGTTTTATTTGCCCTGGTGACCTCTATTTAGCCTTAGGAACACTTCCATTTATAGCAGTCCCTCCAGAACACACTGTACAGGTGGTTTGTGGGAGGTAAATTCTCTCAGCTTTTGCTTATCTGGAAATTGTTCAATCCCTCCTTCAAATGTAAATGATAATCTTGCCTGGTAGTGTATTCTTCATTCAAGGCCCTCTGTTTCATTGCATTAAATATATCATGCCACTTCCTCTGGCCTGTAAGGTTTCTGCTGAGAAGTCTGATGATAGCCTGATGGGTTTTTCTTTGTATGTGATCTTTTTTCTCTCTCAAGGGCTTTTAAAAGTCTGTCCTTATCCTTGATCTTTGTCATTGTATTTACTATATGTCTTGGTGTTGTCTTCCTTGAGTCCCTTGTGTTAGGAGATCTGTGCACCTCCATGGCCTGAGAGACTATCTCCTTCCCCAGATTGGGGAAGTTTTCAGCAATAACCTCCTCAAAGACACTTTCTTACCCTTTTTTTCTCTATAATACGAATATTGTTTTGTTTGGATTGGTCACACAGTTCTCTCAATATTGTTTCATTCTTAGAGATCCTTTTTTCTCTCTGTGCCTCAGGCTCTTTGTATTCCTCTTCTCTAATTTCTGTTTAATTTACCATCTCTTCTATTACATCTAATCTGCTTTTAAATCTCTCCATTGTATGTTTCATTTCTGATATGGAATTTCTTAATGATTGAATCTCCATCATAAATTCGTTCCTGAGTTCTTGAATATTTTTCTTTACCTCCATGAGCATGGTTATAATTTTATTTTGAACTCTCTTTCAGGAAGATTGATGAGTTCAGTTTCACTTTTCCCTTTTTCTGGTGTTTGTGGGATTTTCGTTTGAACCAGGTTCCTTTAACATTTCATATTTGTACGTGGTGCCCTTTAGTGCCCAGAAGCTCTAGTCTCTGGAGCTGCTTAGCCCCTGAAGTGATGTCGGGGATTGCAGCAAAGCAGCGCTGGTGTCTGGGGGAAGAAAATAGCTGTTTCTTGCTTCCCTGCTGCTGTACCTGTCTCCACTGTCAGAACCAGTGGACCGAGCACACAGGTCTAAGTCTCTGTGCTTTGTGTTTGTAGCTGCTGTAGGTGGGGCTTCCCTCTGGTTGGCCTGATGCCAGGGCAGGGACTGCTGGTTTGTGAGCCGGTGCCGGCTGGCCAGGAGGAAGGTGCAGCAGGCTGTGTATTACAGTGGGGGTCCTTGGTGCTGCATAGCCTGGACCACCTGAAGCTCCTGAAAACTCCCAACCTGCTGGGCAGAGTGCACCCAGACAATTTGTCCACCTATCCTTTCTCCTGAGCAGCAAACTCTGTGCAGTCCTTTCCCCTTTAGCAGCCCTCTCGCTGTTAGGAAGCCTCTAAGACTGCCCATGTTTCCTTTGTCCCAGAGCAGCCAGATGAGGAACCCTATCCTCCACAAATGGTTGGAATCTCAGTCTCTCCAAATATTTCGCTTGTCTTAGCTTTCCAACCACACTGATCTCTAGAGCACCATGTAGTGTAGGTTTTTGCTCCTAAAGCAGATCTCCAGGGCTGGGTGTTCAGCAATCCTAGGCTTCCATCCCCTCCCTGCTCTGTTTCTCTTCCTCCTGCCTGGTGAGCTGGCGTGGGGGAAGGGCTTGGGTCCCACTAGATCAAGGCTTTCATACATTACCCTGTTTCATGAGGTCTGCTCTGTTCTCCAGGTGTATGCAGTGTGGTGTGGTCTTCTTTCCTGTTGCTCTTTTAGGATTAGTTGTATTAACTATATTTTCATATTATATGTGGTTTTGGGAGTTCTCTGTCTAACCTCTCACACTGCCATCTTTAATCCTGAGTCCAGAATTTCCATAATCTTTATACCTGGCAAATTTATTTCTGATTTGGCTTAGGAGTCTGTTAATGTTCCACATTGGTGCTAATGGACCTTTTAATTTCAAGTCCAACACTGGCAGTGTATGTGTCAAACTGATTTACTTATTGAAGAGCTACTGAGAAGTACTGATATTTTACCTCTTTGAATCTGAAGTAGAAATAGATCAATTCAGCAACTTGCTTGAACAAAGCTTTGCTTTGTTTCCCACCTTTAATCACTAGCCAGTATTGGAGAGGAAGGATATAAAGTGTAAGTGGCAGCCAATGAAGAATTTGATGATAGAGTAAGTTTCTGTAACTTTAGTATAAGATAAACAGATAAAAAATAAGGCAGATAGAAAAAGATTATGATTGATATTTAACATCCTCATATTAATATTGAATATTTTTATCATTAAAATATTTCCTATAAAGTGTGCTGTGCTCCTAATTGTTGGTTTTTATATGTGATGATATATTTATAGGTTTACATCTGTAATTAGTTATTTCCATGGTACCTGCCAGTCAGGAATATGGGTATCCTGACATCACAGAATATAATAAGATTTAAGAGAAAAACCTGTCTCCTTAGCATTTTCCATCCCTCCATCACTTGGGTGGTTCACAGGTGAGGGGTAAGAAATTTCCATGGTCAGAGCCCTCATGGTTCCCAAATAACCAGGACAAGTCAAAAAAAGGGTAGGTTGGAGTTGCAAAAGTCTCCTTAATTTCCTTTTATCATAGATTTCCAGAAGTAACTAGAGAACAGCAGGCTTCCAATGTAATCAGTGCATCCTGTTATAACCATGCATAAAATATTAATGTTACCACCCTTTGCAGGTTTAGATTAGCCAATTTAGTACTTGACGCTGTTCACTTCTTGTGAAATATTTGTGTGTTTCTTTAGGCTAAGTGGCTTCCAGTTCTCTTTGGTACTTTGTGACTAACAGGAACATCTAATAGTAGCTTCTTGTTGAGCCCTGAAGTTTAGTTATCCTGGGAATCAATAGCACTTGAAGCTGACTTGCTTCATCTTATCACTTTCTTCCTTAGTGAGATTACATTTTTATAGGTACATTATCTCATTTTGTAAATATAATCTCTGTTCCATAAACCATTTTATGTAATTTCCTAATCAAAGGTTTCTTTGAAAGTTTAACATTTTGGAAAAGGGAGATACCATTTAACATTCTATCTGCTGTAGCTTGAATTTTTTTAAGTCAAATTTACTTAAAGTAGCAGTAAATAAGTTTTTAGTTTAAGCCTCTTATTTAAAAGGAAGCCTTTCTAACTCAAACTATTCAAATACTAATTGAATTTTTGTTGTTGTGGTTAAAGGAGTCATACTGCTTTCCATAGAACCTTATGTAAAAAAAATTTGTAGAAAATTAAATAAGATTTATACAACACTGAATAAATGCTATTTACAAAACTTATGATTTAAAATGACCACTCTATGATAATCCTAATGACCCAGAATATGATGTCTACGACGAAGTCCCTTGAATTAACTCAAATACCAATGTAATTCCCTTTTTGTACTATTTTCAATAATTTAATAAACTATCTTATGTATCCTTAAAGTGCATATAAGAATCAGATAAAAGAAAATAACTTTCATATTTGACAAAAACTTGCTTTACTTTATAAATTTGTTGTAAATAGGTTGTACTTACTGTTGTACAGGTTGATGGTTGTATTGACTGGGCCTCTTCTGTATGAAAAGTCCAGAGTCCATCTGTATCTCATCATTGTATATATCATTATAAATGACAAAAAGGAATGCAGAGTTCAAATTCCTTTGTAGGTGCTTCTTAGAAATCAGCAATTGTCAGTATTAATAACAGTCTATTTAACCATCAAATCAACTTTAATGCACTATGCTATTGAAAATGAATACATGATAGTTAATTCCATGGTTCCTGTGACTTTTAAATATAAATATGTGGAGTACGTTCACAGAAAATATTTATTGGATTAATGTGGTAAAGTCAAGAATCTGCAAGTTTCAAACTAGTGAGTAGACTTTTATATGCCCTCCAACCACCCACAAACACACATACCCATATACATAGTTGGTCACTCTTATGCCATAAAATGCATAGTAGGTGACCTTCAGCTAATGCTTATAGTTAAAATTTGCTGATTTTCAAGTATCCATATGAGCTCAGTAGAACAGATTGTCGTGAATAAGGTAACAGGTAGAGACCTTCATCTATTCCCCTTTTACATACAATATGTAATAAAAGATTGTATTCCTTATATATATTGGTATCTCTGTCTCCAAAATACATCATGCCCAACAACGTCATTATCTGTCTGTGGACATAGTTAAGTGTGAATTAGGAATCCTTTGTGATTACCCAGGCTCCTATAATCAGAGCACTAGTTTTAGTAATGGATTAGAAAATATTAAAATAAATGCTGCAGATTCTTAATCCATGATTGTCAGTTCTCAATACAAGAAAAGCTGGCTCTCTGGACTATCTGTGGAGTTATCTGATTTTTAGATTATTGAGCGTGTGTATGTTATGAACTATCTCAAACTGTGTTTTCAGCCCCAGAGGCAATGACCCTCCCTCTCATCGTGAACCATCTTCCACTAAGCAACATAGTAGGGGTAACAAAACCCATTTCAGTCTCAATTTAGGTTTAATTCCCAGCTGGAACTTAATATGAGGCTGTAATGAACTTGAATTTGCTGCAGTGATTATTTCAAACATGCATATAAAAGTGTTCAGATACAGTAGTGGTGTTCCCAGATAATACTCTGAAGGTGTTCAGTACTATACAAACAGATGAAAAGCTTGGCGTATTACTATATTGGGCATGGGGGAAAGGGCCAGGCTTTTTTGTATACTACTTTATGCATAACAAAGGATGACAGAATAGCATATAGCATGATCAGTGAATTTTTTGAAATGACCTATAGAACAGCATTTCCATCAGAAGTTTCTAAAGTAAAACCTAAACACATCAGCCACATTGTCTGAAGAAAATATATGAAGGCAAAGGTTGATAATATATGATAACATATCATTAAATACATTTAGTGACAGATGGATTAGGATTATAAACTATTTCTAAGAGAAAGAGCAGATCTCCAACAGTATCCAAATAACTTCCTAAAACTATCCAGGCTTTTAAGAAGACATTCATTTTTCTGGCTGTCCTAGGCATCGGTATTTTATTACTAAAGTACTAAATGGCATTCCATGGATATCAATGAATGATTGTGCCTACTTATACATTTTATAGGCCAGAATTTAAATAAGAATGTGCTAAGCCTCAAGGCAGTGAGAAAATGATTGCCAGAGTCTATGTCACAGGTAAAAATATACACGAGACCTGACTTTGGGCTCCTATTATAATATTCTTACTTTCTGATAGATAAGTCAGCAATTAGTATCTTCCCACAGTTTTCTAGATCTAGATTATCGCTTCTGTGATTTCTTGGAGAGAAATTGAGGGATTCAGGTAAATCCTGAATTAAATACTCAAGCATATCTAAAGTATTTTTTCAGAAGCAGGGCCATGACTCCAGGTACAATTTTAACTTCTCGTGATGTGAGGATGTGATGGCCTGCCACTGGGACCAAGTACACGAAATCTCTTGTTTTTCCTAACAAAATACCAGCATTGGCACCAATCGCTAGTGTGTAGGAACATTCAGGCTTCCTTTCTGTTAAGAACACAGAGTGTCAACATTCGTATTGTGTCTGCCTTAGAGTAAGCATTACCATTTCTCACCAGATTCCCTCGTCCAGCTGCCTTCTGTATGTCTACCCGCTGTGTAGCTGCCAAAATCATGTTTCAAAACACACATCCAGTCAGTCCCCTGACTGGTTTGGAAGATTTCAATCATTTGTCACATGATCATGCATTTTCTGGCCTTTTGCTCCCCACAACCCTTTTCTTCCCAACCAAACAACCCACCACGTCTTTGAATCCACTGTCCTTTGCACACACTGTCCTTCTCTGCTCTCCTCTAACCCCTCCTCTCCCTAATAAATGACCATCTATTCATAACTCTACCCTGGATAATACCTCTTATGGGAGGCTTCATTTTTCCTTTCTCTGTCGCTGTATAGACTTCCATCATGAGATCTAGGTATTAGTACTGATTTATATGTCTTTGAGCCCTAAAAGCTGGGACAATATTTCTTCATCTTTTCAACATCTAATAACATGCCTAGCATATGGTGAATGATGAAGAATTAGAAAATCAGAGTTTGAATCCTGAAGTCAATGATGGATGTATTGAGAGAGCATAGACTTTAGATGTAGCACATATCTAGGCCAATTCTCTCAAATAACATTTTAGTTTAGTAAGTGTAGGTACATATGCCTAGTTAGAGCTCCAAGCCTGGAACCTGTTTCCCCCCATGCTTCACCTACCGCTCTTTTTCTTTGCACCATGTGGTTGCCGTTTGCCAGAGCCTTTCTTTTTAATACTCTTCCTTGACAGGAGCCTTTCTTCCCATCAATTATGTTTAAGTCCCACCAACAGAGTTCTCATACCAATTAAAAAGCTCTAAAATTGTTACAGAGTTTATAGAAAATCTGGGGGAAACTGGTTATGTGTACATGTCTTGTCTCTTGGAAAGGTTTTGTATTTGTAACTATTTCCCAAAGTGGAATGCACAGTGCTTATCCAGCAGGATAAAAGGATAAATCATATTCTTAAAAACATATCTAAAGAATAACAAATACTGTTATGAGGAAATTTTTCATAAAATATTTGGAAAGACTTTAATTATGATGGGAATGTGATAAAATTGTCTATTCTTGATCATGAAAACCTGAATGTTGATGCCAAGAAAGTCAGAACTTATATTTCAGTATGGTGTTATTTCATACTTTTTTCTCATCAAAGAAAAATGAAGAGATGAGGGCAGTGGCATTATCTTTACTTATAACAATAAAGTATCCACATTGCTTTCCTTTAATGATAGGTTCTAGGTCTACAGCTTTTAAAGACAGCCCTGGATTTCATCCAATACCAAGTGAAAAGACATCTGCAACATACATCCAAGTTAAAAACCAAAACAAAACAGCTTCTAATCTAAATACATGCATATAAGAATAATACATATTTTTTAGAATTATTTAGATGATAGTGTTGATTTTCTACCCCCCTTCATAAGCCATCATGGCCTTGGTGTGTGGGTATTAATTTGAGTAAATGGTTTATTTTTCAAATTAGTCCATGGCCTTAAACATTTTTCTGAAGTTTTATGAGGCAACATTTCCTGATTCATGTTCCTCTGAACACTGTTACTTTTATGATGTTTCAAGAAAAAAAAGTTTTTCTAGTCTATATCTCTTCAGAATATCATGATGTATTTTATAGGACATAATGTTAAAGTATGAATATAACAATAAAGTGAATATAAAAGTGTATTTCAGCAAATAATTAGAAAGTGATTACCTGAGAAATGACCACCCAAGTCCAAGAAATAGATTTCTAGCTCCTAAAGCCCCCAACACATTTATATATTAATGTCATAGGAAATTCCATCATAAAGAAACTTGACTACTGTTAACTCAGCACTGCAGGTCCATTAGTACTCCTGGAACACAAAGTAGGATGTCTTAACTCAGGAAACTAGACAATTTAAGCACTGCACATTTTGGCCAATAGATAAAGGCATTGTGTTCAAAATAATATTTAATAAAAGTATTTGATGTATTCTTGATTGTAGAGTTTTTTAAAGAATGTTAAAATATGTGCCTGTTTATATAGGAGTAGAGGGAAGAGAGAAGAAAACCTATGTATTTGTTTTAATTTATATCTGTATGCAGTTACTCTAGTTTATCTTTATTAACATAGAAGAGCATGGATTATATTTAAATAATCAGGTAGAATTTCTGGAGAAATAAATTTTAAATAGGTAATTCCTAGGGAATAAATAGGCTAGTTTAATAATAAAAGAGCAACATCATTTCTCTTTAAAAATCAGTATGCATTTTAATAATTTACTCTGCATCCAACCTCTTTAATTATCTGAATTATGAGATTGAATACTTAGTTATTCAAGGTATAAATATTTGAACAAAAATCCCAATATATCTTAATGATTTTTTATTTAAAGTATTATAGCAAAATGTTATCAGAATGAAATGATTATTTCAAGTAGACTAATGTGAATTATGAGACTGACTGACTTAGTTCTTTTGTTTTATATGCATAATTAAACTAGACACAATACTAACATAAGAAAAATATGCATCATAAAATGTTTAATAATAAAAGAAAGCAAGCAATATTCTTCAAGTAAACTATCTTTTAGTTAAAAAGAATCAAACTGTTCAACAGCCTGTGAAATTTGCAATGGTAAAGCTTAGAAAAGTATTTAGAGAGAATAGTGTAATATTCATTGTTAGTATATATAAAACATAAAAACAAAGTATTATTAGAATTAATGGTTAAGTTTTTGAGATCATTACTGCAGACTATAACTTCTGTTGGTGGACCTGCATATAAATAGGTTAACCTATTTATAACAATACTTTATCATCCCATTTTAAAGATGACAAAATGAAACTTTAGTCAAATTATATAGTTTGTCCAAGTAACACAGTAAGAGGCAAAGCCAGGTTCAATCCTGGGACTGTCTGACTCTCTAATACATAAGATCCATGCTGTATATAGATACAGATCACTATATACTAGGTACAGTGCTATCTACTGATAATTCTTTTAAAAAACTGATAATTTATAGAATTATAGGTATACCTAAGCTAATAATCTGTATTTTCTTTTTTAATCAATGTTGACTTTTTATTAGTCTTTCTCCATTAAGGTATTTTAAGATAATAAGAGTGACAGCTAATTCTCATTTTACTAGAATGGAATCCATTAGGATACAGTTCTCTAAAACAAAGGATAATGGTCCTGATAAAGTTTAGCTACATATTTCTATAAAAGAATCTTAGGTCACTACTAGATTAACTTTGGAATCTTATTTTATTTATACAGTCAATTCTTCATAATTCCCTAACCACTTGGCAGCTGGTTTTCAATCATTTGCTTTTATTTAGAAAAAAAAATTAAAAGAAATAAAGTAAGCATTTTAACCATGTGGTTTTAGAGTTGTTCAATACCACCTGCCTAAAAGTCATAAAATCAGCGGCTTAAATCAGTGGCCCTTCACATGGGTATGACCCATGAACCTTCTGTTAATTGATTTGTAGCTTGGGGCAATTAGATATGATGTCTGGATTGTGTTCCATATTCCTTGATACTTTGTTTTTTAATGATTCTTGCAAACTTTCATTTATTAATTTGGTCATAATTAATTTGGCCTGTTGATATATTCACCTTTCTGGGAAAACATATATTCAATGTCCACCACAAAACCACAAAACGCATATATTAGCCAAATGCAGCTATTGCACACCAAGCCCGGAGTATCAGCCACAGTTTCTGTGGCGGGGCTTCACAGCTTGCATTTCTTCATTTTGTGTTCTTCCTTCAGGATTTGTCATACACAGTATACATTTCTTGATGAACTCTCAACTGCTATCATTACTTTTTAATCCCATATTATCTTATTTCTTTGCAGTTTGACTTCCAATCCACCAATCCACTTAACCTAATCATACATAATTATCTCCTTGTCAAAGCCAGAGATGGAAATAACAATCTGTTTCTCAAACTTGAGTCTTGCAGTGACCTCCTTAAGAAGGAATTATTATCTTATAACTTCCTTTCTGTCATTAATTATTTTCATTATAAGTTACTTATGCCCAAACATAAAACCAGGTATAAACTTCCTATGCCTTTAGCTCTTACACAACTCTAAACCCAAAACAAATGCACAAATTACCTAAATCAAAACCAACAAGATTTGAGTTAGCACAATTCATTTAGTGAGACACAATGCTGTTTTGCTGAAATTAAATTGCACATAACAACAGTCTGGTTGCCTATGTTTTCTGTACTATATGATACAATTATGCCATGACTTATTTTTTAACTACTATAAAACCATTTTGGTAGCCTGTACTGTTATTTCAGCTTGCTGTCACTTAGCTCCAAAGCTTCATGAGGATGTCAAGCCAATTTGGGACCAACATAATCCTAAACAATGATGCACATCTAATTACTTGTCTGTTCACTGCAATTATGCCATTTCTTCCCCTCATCATGCCTTTCGGTTTTGACAACTTCTCCTTGCCATCCTGGTCTTATTTGCCTCGCAGCTTGATTGTTTCAATATTTTCCTCACTGGCTTTTCTGCTTCCAATCTCTCTACTTTCAACTACCCTGCATAGTATTTTCAAACTAATTTTTCTAAAACTCAGATCTGTTTGGTAGAATCATATGATCCTGCAGTGTCATTTCCTCCTCTCCTCAGCTCCTCATCAGAGCTTGCCCTCTCTGTTTCTCCCACTCATCGTTCACCCTTCCCTGAGGTAAATACCTGCCCCTGCAGTCACACAGTAAACATGTAATCACATTTAAACATAACAAATACCACAGATACTCACATCTTTTTTCTTTCTGTTTGTTTTTTTAATACTCTACTCTTTAAAAGCTTTTTATAAACAATGTATAAACCTGAGGAGTGAGAAAGTGACTCCTTCCTCTGTCAGGAATAGAGTATGAGAGGAGATTTTGTTTCATTGTGTGGGTGCTGAAGAATATCATTAATCTAATTGTTCTGCACACAATCCCAGCACTACACCAGGTGGACTGCTAACGAGAACCCGTCCTCCTCTGGAGACCTCTGCTTTCTCTCATCTGAAAAATGAAGGGGTTGGACCAGGCAATCTCTAAGGGTTTCTTTTAGCTCCAACTGTCCAAGTCGAGGAGAAGCTTTAAATTTAGAAGGATTCTAAACAAGACAAAAGTGGAAAAAATATCCTTTTTCTAAGCTCTGCCTTTGTGTCTAACTCAATTGAACAGAAGAGAGTCGATACAGAACGTGATTTCTGATTGATGTGCAGCAAAGCACGAACTAAATGGATAGAAAAAGAAACCGTGGTGCCCTTAGAATTCTCCTGGTTCTACTACAATGAAACTACTGACCCTTCTTTTTTAAATCAAAAAAGGTAACTCTAAACAATCACTGCAGTCGGCTTTGAGTGATATTTTGTACTATACCTGATGGCCATCTGTTTGGCAAATATAGCCATTTCAAGAATTATTACAGAAAATTGTCACCAGTCAGAAATGATGGCTCTGTTAGACTCAGTCTAATTATCTGTGTCAGTGTAGTTAACAAAAGAGGCAGAAAAGAAAAAAAATGTATATGGGATAAAATACTCTCTCCTGGGCCTTGACAATTTATATGATTGCTACCTCTGTCTATAAATGTTATAAGGCAGTTTTCCCAGGGTATTGATTCACCCCACCACCCTTTTTCATATATGGTCTCTTGCTCATTTCTATTTCCTTGGCTTTACTCCAGACCTTTATAACTATTCACCTGGACCACTGCAATAGTCTCTTAATTATTCTCTTTTTTCTAGTCCCTTACCCTCCAATCTATTTTACACATTCCTCTTAAAGAGTTTTTCCTAAAGTTCAACACCAATCATGTCACTCCTCGCTATAAAGAATAATTCTAAAAATTCTTTACCCTAAAATTTAGGTACCTCTGACATTTCAGGATCAGTCAGCTTTTCCTACACAACTACCTCTTTCTCTTTCTTATCACTCTTAGGCTGTAGTCAGGCTGCACTATTCAAGGCACAGAGTCAACACACAAAAATATTCCTGAATAAATAACTAAAAAAATCCTGTTAGCATTTTTTTCCTATTATTAATGTACAATTACATGAGCAATATTATGGTTACTAGACTCCCCCTATTATCAAGTCCCCACCACATACCCCATTACAGTCACTGTGCATCAGCGTAGTAAGATGCTATAGAATCACTACTTGTCTTCTCTGTGTTATACTGCCTCCTGTATCCCCCCACTCCCGCTACATTATGTGTGCTAATTGTAATAGCTCTTTTTCCCCCTTATCCCTCCCCTCCCACCCATCCTCCCCAGTCCCTTTCCCTTTGGTAACTGTTAGTCCATTCTTGGGTTCTCTGAGTCTGCTGCTGTTTTGTTCCTTCAATTTTTTCTTTGTTCTTATACTCCACAGGTGAGTGAAATCATTTGATACTTGTCTTTCTCCACCTGGCTTATTTCACTGAGCATAATACCCTCTAGCTCCATCCATGTTGTTGCAAATGGAAGGATTTGTTTTCTTCTTATGGCTGAATAATATTCCATTGTGTATATGTACCACCTCTTCTTTATCCATTCATCTACTGATGGACGCTTAGGTTGCTTCCATTTCTTTGCTATTGTAAATAGTGCTGCGATAAACATAGGGGTGCATATATCTTTTTCAAACTGGGCTGCTGCATTCTTAGGGTAAATTCCTAGGAGTGGGATTCCTGGGTCAAATAGTATTTCTATTTTGAGTTTTTTGAGGAACCTCCATACTGCTTTCCACAATGGTTGAACTAATTTACATTCCCACCAGCAGTGTAGGAGGATTCTCCTTTCTCCACATCCTCGCCAACATTTTTTGTTGTTTGTCTCTTGGATGTTGGCCATCCTAACTGGTGTGAGATGATATCTCATTGTGGTTTTAATTTGCATCTCTGATTATTAGTGATGTGGAGCTTCTTTTCATGTGCCTGTTGGCCATCTGAATTTCTTCTTTGGAGAAGTGTCTGTTCAGCTCCTCTGCCCATTTTTTAATTGGCTTATTTGCTTTTTGTTTGTTGAGGTGTGTCAGCTCTTTATAAAATTTGGATGTCAACCCCTTATCAGACATGCCATTTATGAATATATTCTCCCACACTGAAGGATGTCTTTTTGTTCTATTGATGGTGTCCTTTGCTGTAAAGAAGCTTTTAGCTTGATATCGTCACATTTGTTCATTTTTGCTTTTGTTTCCCTTGCCCAGGGATATATGTTCATGAAGAAGTTGCTCATATTTATGTCCAAGAGATTTTTGCCTATTTTTTTTACTAAGAGTTTTATGGTTTCATGACTTACATTCAGGTCTTTGATCCATTTTGAGTTTACTTTTGTGTATGGGGTTAGACAATGATGCGGTTTCATTCTCTTACATGTAGCTGTCCAGTTTTGCCAACACCAGCTGTTGAAGAGGCTGTCATTTCCCCGTTGTATATCCATGGCTCCTTTATTGTATATTAATTAACCATGTATGCTTTGGTTAATATCTGGACTCTCTAGTCTGTTCCATTGGTCTGTGGGTCTGTTCTTGTGCCAGTACCAAATTGTCTTGACTACTGTGGTTTTGTAGTAGATCTTGAAGTCAGGGAGCATAATTCCTCCTGCTTTATTCTTCCTTCTCAGGATTGCTTTGGCTGTTCAGGGTGTTTTGTGGTTCCATATGAATTTTAGAACTATTTTCCCTAGTTAATTGAAGAATGCTGTTGGTATTTTGATAGGGATTGCATTGAATCTGTAGATTGCTTTAGGCAGGATGGCCATTTTGACAATATTAATTCTTCCTATCCATGAACACAGGATAATTGGTATAGGGCTTTCACTTTCTTGGTTAGGTTTATTCCTAGGTATTTTATTCTTTTGGATGCAATTGTGAATGGAATTGTTTTCCTGACTTCTCTTTCTGCTAGTTCACTGTTAGTGTATAAGAAGGCAACTGATTTCTGTGTATTAATTTTGTATCTCGCAACTTTGCTGAATTGAGATATTAGATCTAGTAGTTTTGGAGTGGATTCGTTAGGGTTTTTTATGTACAATATCATGTCATCTGCAAACAGGGACAATTTGACTTCCTCTTTACCAATCTGGATGCCTTTTATTTCTTTGTGTTGTCTGATTGCTGTGGCTAGGACCTCCAGAACTATGTTGAATTAAAGAGGGGAGAGTGGGCATCCTTGTCTTGTTCCCTATCTTAAAGAAAAGCTTTCAGCTTCTTGCTGTTAAGTATAATGTTGGCTATGGGTTTGTCATATATGGCCTTTATTATGTTGAGGTTCTTGCCCTCTATACCCATTTTGTTGAGAGTTTTTATCATGAATCGATGTTGAATTTTCTCAAATGCTTTTTCAGCATCTATGGAGATGGTCATGTGGTTTTTGTCCTTCTTTTTGTTGATGTAGTGGATAATGTTGATGGATTTTTGAATGTTGTACCATCCTTGCATCCCTGAGATGAATCCTACTTGATCATGATGGATGATCTTCTTGATGTATCTTTGAGTTTGGTTTGCTAATATTTTGTTGAGTATTTTTCCATCTATATTCATCAGGGATATTGTTCTGTAATTTTCTTTTTTTGTGGTGTCTTTGCCTGGTTTTGGTATTAGAGTGATGTTGGCCTCATAGAATGAGTTTGGGAGTATTCCCTCCTCTTCTACTTATTGGGAAACTTTAATGAGGATGGGTATTAGGTCTTCACTAAATGTTTGATAAAATTCACCAGTTAAACCATCTGGTCCAGGTGTTTTGTCCTTAGGTAGTTTTTTGATTACCAATTCAATTTCTTTAGTGGTAATTGGTCTATTCAGATTTTCTGTTTCTTCCTGGGTCATTCTTGGAAGGTTGTATTTTTCTAGAAAGTTGTCCATTTCTTCTAGGTTATCCAGTTTATTAACATATCATTTTTCATAGTTTTCTCTCATAATTCTTTGTATTTGTCTGGTGTCTGTAGTGATTTTTTCTTTTTCATTTCTGATTCTGTTGATGTGGGTAGATTCTTTTTTTCTTGATAAGTCTGGCTAGCAGTTTATCTATTTTGCTTATTTTCTCAAAGAGCCAGCTCCTGCTTTCATTGATTCTTTCTATTGTTTTATTCTTCTCAACTGTATTGATTTCTGCTTTAATCTTTATTATGTCCCTTCTTCAACTGACTTTGGGCCTCATTTGTTCTTCTTTTCCTAGTTTCATTAATTGTGAGTTTAGACTGTTCATTTGGGATTGTTCTTCTTTCCTGAGGTACGCCTGTATTGCAATATATTTCCCTCTTAGCACGGCCTTTGCTGCAACCCACAGATTTTGTGGTGTTGAATTATTCTTGTCATTTGTCTACATATATTTCTTGATCTCTGTTTTAATTTGGTCATTGATCCACTGATTATTTAGGAGCATGTTATTAAGCCTCCAAGTGTTTGTGAGCTTTTTCATTTTTTTTGAATAATTTATTTCTAGTTTCATAACTTTGTGATCTGAAAAGCTGGGTGGTACAATCTCAATATTTTTTAATTTACCACGCTCTTTTTGTGGCCTAGAATATGATCTATTCTTGAAAATGTTCCATGTGCACTTGAGAAGAATGTGTATCCCTTTGCTTTTGGATGGAGTGTAGAATCCGTTAGGTCCATCTGTTCTAATACGTTGCTCAGTGCCTCTGTCTCTTTATTTACTTTCTGTCTGGTTGATCTATTCTTTGGAGTGAGTGGTATATTGAATTCTCCCGACATGAATGCATTGCATTCTATTTCCCCCTTTAATTAGGTTAGTATTTGTTTCACATATGTAGGTGATCCTGTGTTGGGTGCATAGATGTTTATAATCCTCTTGTTGGACTGACCCCTTTATCATTATTTAATGCCCTTCTTTGTCTCTTGTGACTTTCTTTGTTTTGAAGTCTATTTTGTCTGATACAAGTACGGCAACTCCTGCTTTTTTCTCCCTATTTGTTGCATGAAATACCTTTTTCCATCCCTTTACTTTCAGTCTGTGTATGTCTCTGGGTTTGAAGTGAGTCTCTCATATGCAGTGTATAGATGGGTCTTGTTTTTTAATACATTCAGTGATTCTACGTCTTTTGATTGGTGCATTCAAACCATTTATATTTAAGGCGATTAACTATAGGTATGTACTTATTGCCATTGCAGGCTTTAGATTCATGGTTACCAAAGGTGAAAAGGTAATTCCCTTACTATCTAGCAGTCTAATTTAACTTACTTCATATGCTATTAGAAACAAAACTTAAAAATTCTTTTTTTTTCCTCCTTTTTCTTGGTCCTCCATTCTTTGTATATTATGAATCATATTCTGTACTCTCTGTCTATCCCTTGGGTGACATCTATTTAGTCTTAGGAATACTTCCATTTATAGGAGTCCCTCCAAAATGCACTGTAGAGGTGGTTTGTGGGAGATATATTCTCTCAGGTTTTGCTTTTCTGAAAATTGTTTAATCCCTCCTTCAAATTGAAGTGATAACCTTCTCTGGTAGAGTATTCTTGGTTCAAGGCCTTTCTTCTTTATTGAATTAAATGTATCATGCCACTCCCTTCTGGCCTGTAAGGTTTCTGCTGAGAAATCTGAAGGTAACCTGATGGGTTTTCCTTTGTATGTGATCTTTTTTCTCTCTCTAGCTGCTTTTGAAAGTCTGTCTTTATCTTTGCCATTTTAATTATGATATGTTTTGATTTTGTCTTCCTTGGGTCCCTTGTGTTGGTAGATCTGTGCATATCGATGGCTTGAGAGACTATCTCCTTCCCCAGATTGGAGAATTTTTCAGCAATTACCTCCTCAAAGACACTTTCTATCCCTTTTTCTCTCTTCTTCTTCTGGTACCCCTATTATTCGAATATTGTTCCGTTTGGATTGGTCACACAGTTCTCTCAATATTTTTCCTTCTTAAAGATTCTTTTTTCTCTCTGTACCTCAGCTTCTTTTTATTCTTCTTCTCTAATTTCTATTTCATTTACCATCTCTTCTACCACATCCAATCTGCTTTTAAATCCCTCCATTGTATGTTGCATTTCAGATATGGAATTTCTTAATGATTGAATCTCCATCTTAAATTCGTTCCTGAGTTCTTGAATATTTTTCTGTACCTCCATTACCATGTTTATGATTTTTATTTTGAACTCTCTTTAAGGAAGATTGGTGAGTTCAGTTTCATTTGGCCCTTTTTCTGGGGTTTGTGAGATTTTCGTCTGTACCATGTTCTTTTGTTGTTTCATATTTCTGTGTGGTGCCCTCTATTGCCCAGAGGCTCCAATCTCTGGAGCTGCTCAGCCCCTAGAGTGAGGTTTGGGGTCGTAGGGGAGCAGAGCTGGTGCCCAGGGGGAGTAAAGTTCTGTTTCCTGACTCCCGTCTGCCCTGCCTTTCTCCAGTATCACAGCCAATGGGCTGAGCACACAGGTGTAAGCCTCTGTGCTTGGTGTCTCTAGCTGTTGTAGGTGAGGCTTCTCTCTGGCTGTCCTGATGCCAGTACAGTGACTGCCGGTTTGTGAACTGGTGCTGTCAGGCAGGAGGAAAGCTCAGCAGGCTGCATATCAGTTTGGGGCCTCCGATCTGAGTAGCCATCCAGGGGGATGCTGCGCCTGAAGCTCCCCAAAGTTCCCAATCTGCTGGGCAGAGCATGCCCTGGTAACCTTGTCCCCCTATCCCTTCTCCCGCGCATCAAACTCCATGCAAACCCCACGCCTTCAGCAGCCCTCTCACTGCTAGGAAGCCTCTTGGACCACCTACCTTTCCCTTGTCTCACAGAGACCAGGTGTGGATCCTGTCTTCCACAAATGGCCAGTATCTGTCTCTCAAGCACTCTGCCTGTCCCAGCTCCCCATCCTCCACAGAACCACACAATGTAGATTTCTATTTGCAAAGCACATCTCCAGGGCTAGGTGTTTAGCAGTCCCAGGCTTCCACCCCCTTCCCCACTCTGTTTCTCTTCCTCCCACCAGTGAGCTGGTGTGGAGGAATGGCTTGGGTCCCACTGGATCAAGGCTTTCATACATTACCCTGTTTCATGAGGTCTGCTCTGTTCATGAGGTCTCTATGCAGTCTGGTGCAACCTTTTTTCCTGTGGCTGTTTTAGGGTTAGTTGTATTAACTATATTTTCACACTGTCTGTAGTTTTGGGAGGAGTTCTCTGTCTCACCTCTCATGCCGCCATCTTGAATCCTCCCTGTTAGCATTTTTAACTCAGCATTTCCCCATCTTATTTCATCACAGATATCTTAGGAAGTATTATTTTCATGGATTTGTATTCCATATCCTTAGAGATGCTCAGAGGTATGGATTTAAAAGGGACATTAATCAAGATATGTGGTCAGTTGACTTGAACTTATATTGTGACAGTACCAGTTTTAAAAAAGGAAAAGAAATACTCAGCATTAACAGAAAAGCAAGAGGCTATATCCATCTGGTCAGTAGAAAATAGTTGAATATCTTTTAAGATCATTTATTAACCCCAAGTAGATATTGAGGTTCTGGGAGCCAATTATAAAGCTTTCCCAATAACCTTGATCAGGTGTATAGTATGTTGGACACAGAATCTAGTGCCAGATAATTAAAGGTCATTAATTATAAATTTAAGTATTAGAAATTTAAAAAGAAACAGAACAACGTGATTCAGCACATTTTGCGGGTTGTGATGATAAAATTCTCCCAGTTAGTAGTATTTGTGTTTTTATATGATCATTGGGAGGTTTCATCCACATAACCTTCTGAAAGAAAGAATCATTTCAGGAAAAATACACACTGTTCTGAACTTTGTCAATGTAAAGTTGGGCCTCTTGGGACCGTCATGACATTGAACTTCAAAATTACATGCAAAAATGCTACTACAAACACAGTATCTTAGAAGTTCTAATTTGTTCTGACATTGTGGTTAGGTGATGATAAATTCAATCTTGCCTTTATTTGCTAACTGAACCACCTAGAATATATTGCAAAAAGTTCTGATTGTATCACAAAATGGAAGAAGGTGAATCGAAGTTTCTAACTAGGTTACTTCCCCATGTTCCCCTTGTCCTGGCACCCAGACTCCTTTAATCTACAGTTCAGTGTTCAGGGGGATTGGATTCCTTTGAGATTAGTGGACTCCTACTTAACGACTCTTTGATAAACAATGAAAGCTCCCTTTTTTGTAGGTAGTCTTCAACCCACAAGTATCTGTTTTTTTCTGAAAAAGAAAAAGGTGGCCAACTGTCCCATATTCTTGGACCTTCCCCATTTCCCTTTTCCTCTGAGCCTCCAAGTGTACTCACCTCACGTACCCTAAAGCAGTTCCATCAACACTGCTGACTCTGAGTCTCTGCTGTTCTTCCTTTCACCATCAAGGCTCTGGGCACAGTAGTTGAAATAGGATAGACTGCTGCTGCCACCTTCCCATTCTTCACCATTTATTCATCACTTGTTTGTAAACTAATTTCTGTTCTTAAAATTCTACTGAGAGTCAAAGGCTACACATCACACAATCATAAAGTCCAGTGACCTTTATTTACTTTGCAGCCTCCTTGCTACAGCTACCTTGTTGGACACGTTGGTCACACCTCTTCCTTTGCATCTGGGACTGGTTCTATGTCCCTGTGTTGCTGGCTCCTTTCTCACTGGCCTTACAAATGCAGGCATTCCCCAGAGTTTTGCCCTCACCCCTCTTCTCTGCTCATGATATACGCTCTACATGGGTGACCTCATCTAATTAGCCACTTTTTATAGGAAACTCTATAAATGTAGGGCATAGAACTATGGTACAGATCCTGTGTAGACTTTTCGTTTATCACACATATCTAACTAAAGTCTTGCACTAAACATAACATATTTGGATAGAATGCATTTTCCTCTGAAACTTAAATATAAGTTTTACTTTATCCTCTCCCTGATCTCCCCTTATGTATGTAAACTCTTATCATACACTCTATTCTTGAAATTACTTCTGCTCTAGAATCTATAATTTCCCCACCTCTCCCCTCCACTTCAAGTTCATATTCCATCCCTGCTACAGTCCTTGCTCAGCCATCCTCCCTACTGCTGCCAGGCTCTGTGCTACAGTACGCAGCTAATCACATCACTCTGCTGCTCTTGAGTCCACAGTGTTAGCCTGCCCACCATCTAGAGAGTGAGGTTAAGTTTTTGCTGTCAGCCACAAAAATTTGTAACACAGCCCCATCTCATTTTACAATGACGTACTTCAATTTCTTCTTGCAAAATATGTGTGCACTTTAGAAAATGTCTAAAATAAATAAACAACAAAAAGGAAAGAATCCTAACACTCAGTTTTCCTGTTTTCATGGATATCCTGGCTGCCCTATTATAATCAGAGCAGACGGTGGGTCATCCCCAAATGCATCTGACATGTTCCTGTTTCCATGTCTTTTCATGTTATTTACATCCCCCAACCCTACCTAATTTCTAGCCACTGAAGTTATGTTCAGTCTTCACTGCCCATCACAAAAGTCTATTTCTCTAAGATGCCTTTGAGTCCTTGAAGCACAGGTCAGCAATGATGAGCATAAAGCACTTTGAGTTATACCTTGGAGCTATTCCTCCTTGGTATATTTCATGTTACACATTCTTCCTTTTTCATAGTTGTGTAACTACTGTTGCTTTTAGCCATGGAATACTATATTCCATGTAGTATTCCAAAACTAAACTATTATTGAATATATCTCTTTCCCAAGGACTTTGATAAGCCTTTACTTCCAGGAGTTGATAACAAACTGTAACATCATGCTGTCTACATGGGATGGTGGGAGTAATGAGAAAACTGGGAAATAAAAACAGGCAAAGATTGGAAGGTGAGGGAAAAAGAAAGACCCTATACTTCTAAAGGATACAGTGAATGTTCTAACTGTTCTAACAGTTCCCAGTCAAAACATTCTAAACATGGGTCAAAGTGAATGTTTGAGAATGTCCAGCATTGGAAATGATGCTGTCTGATGTTGAGGTGGTTCATTCTCAACTCCATCCATTTCAGATGCAACAAGGAAGACCAAAAGCAGGACTCTGTCTCTAGAAAATGTTGGCAGGATTCATCTAGCTGACTGTAATGCCATAGAAATGGCAGTGGTGGGAGGCTTTTGAAACGTGGAAAACCCAAGAGATTGTGGAGCAAGAGGATATAGATGAACTTCCTCTTTGAGATTCAGGAGCTTTGGTCTCAGAGCTAAGCAGTTAGAAATATTTCCACCTCCTTGCAGATGCATAAGCACGACTGCTATTTTGACAAGCTTGGCTCCCTGCAGGCTGGATTTTCATCCCATAAAAGCTCTCCAGGAAATGGCTTTTACTTTGCCATCGTTCTAAATGGATGCATCAGGAATCAGGAAAACTGCCTTTGTTGGAACAAGAGCAATGTGACGGCGTATCACAGCTAGGCTGTAGCAGTGGGGACGGGGCAAGGTGGTCTGACAGGCTGATGGATGGATGTGGGGGTGTAAAGAATGCAGAAGGATTAGGAGGACTAGAGTGCTTCACATGCATGTCTGAGAGTGGGTGGGTGTCATTGCCTGGATAGGAAGGAAGGGAGGAGGTGGTTTGGAATGGACTCAAGTCCATTCAGAGGTGGAGTCAAGTTAAGATTTGGTCTTGAAACTATAGGAGAACTACAACTCTTCCTCTACTCTGTTAGGGTCTCTGGCTGGGCCTGAGAATCAAATTGACATAAAACAGATTAAAAGGAGAAAAGCATAGAAATTTGACAGGTCGGTAGTCACCTCCACAAGAAACCTACATGCTTTACACTAGACTGAACCAAGACCAGCAACTGTGGAAACGTTTAAATAAAATAAAACATACGTGGTCAGATGGGGGGCACTAAAGGAAGATGTGAGTTCTTTTGTCTAAGTCTGTGCTATAGCGCTCTCTCTCACATGGACTCCCCAGCTCTGGTGGTAAGAATGTTTCTTATCAGGGAGGTTCAGAGTGGGCATCTTCTTTCATGTGCAAGTTCTAGCTCCTGCTTTTAGGAAGAAAAAAGGAGGACAGAGCACACCTTCTGCACCTGCTACATTTCCACTGCCCTTAGCTCAAAATAATCTTTATGCCAATGTGGCATATTTGGGATCACATATCCTGCTTCCCTCCTTTAGCTTAATGTCTGTTAGACATCCAAGTGAAAATGAGATACATGTGTCTGTAAATCAGAGAAGAGATCTAAACTAGAGAAAGAACTAGGGATTGTCTAGAGAAAGTATACAGTATAGGAAGTAAAATATACTGTCCTGAATCCTGTGGCATGTCCACTCTAGAGGGAATGAGAGGAGAAAGAGCTGGAACCAGGCAGCTGCACATATGGTCAAGGTACTCACCGTCCACACAAGGACTGAGATTTGGCAAGGGGATGGGACAAAAAGGAGGGTTTTTTATTTACTTAGTTGCACTATTGAGAATGTGATAGATGCCTTACCATAATCTCATGATAATCCTGTTGGATAGATGTTACCATTTTCCCTTTCAATGGGAAAACACTGAAATTTAACAGACCATAAAATAGGAGCTGAACAGATTTTCTTTCCCATTACAGATGCCCTAACATTTTCACATTGTTACTGATACCTGCTACATTTCCCAGGCTGCTTTCAGAATGACATAGGCCTATGACCTATTGGTATATATGGACTTGTATTTTTATTTGAGTGCTTCAGACCAGCCCTGGATTCAGGCTGACTGCTCTGCTAGGTTCCTGCTCCACCAGGGAAGCTAGCTGGCAATGGATTTACCTCATTATCCTCTATCTGGTGTTAGTCAAGAGTGGAATCAGAAGTCTTCTACTGTCACGTGCTAACTTCCTCTTCACAGTGGGATAAAAGGCATCCCAAACTCCAGGAGAGTGACAAGCCAGGGCAATGAGACAACGGGTGTTTATAGTTTGAAGTACATGAGCAACCAACACACTTACAGGATGCTTTGGTGACCGGATTCCCTTCTTCTATCCGACTGTTACTTTGAAGCAACTAAAACTAAGCCATCTTCTTGGAGCTCCTGTACAAAGAAAAGCCAGTTACATTGCATGGGAAATAGAAAATTAGTTATAGGTGTATATGTCTACATCTATATCCTTATTTCTTTGTAGAATTTCACGATTTATGTGGCACTAAGGTATGTAAGAGCTAATATGTTTTTGCTTTGTTTTGTTTTGCTTCTTTTTAAGAACTGCCTTTAAACAAGCTTCTTTCACGTTTCAGCTCCTAGACAGTCAGTCCTTGTTATTTTGAGCATTCCTTTTTCACGGGTCTTATCTTAAACTGAAGCTTCTAGAAGGCCTGTCTGTATCAGTCATCAGCTGCTCATGTGCCTATGGTACCTTTTAGCCCCTTCATTTCATGGCATCAAGACAGGGAAGTCTTTGGCAAAGTTGCCAGTGACTGGGGCCAGCCTCCCCCCACCCTCCCACCTCCTCCTCTGTGGGCCTCCTTCACTGGGCACTGACAGGACGCACCAGGCTTCCTCGCCCTGCACCAGCCTCTGTCCTTCTGCAGAACTTTTGACTATCTGAAACCAGCAGCCACTTACCAGTAAATTGTCCTCTTCTCAAAGCTAATGCAGTTCTCAGTGTCACCGCCTTCACTCTTCTCTGCTGTGCTAGGCCCCAAGCCCACCCTCATCTTCCTGGTTTCATGCTCTGATAGCCTCTAGTTCACAGTCGCCCCTCCCCCCCTTAAAATGTCCCGTCCAGAAATACACGCAGTGTCCTCCAGGGAGGACTCACATTTTCTTGGAGTGTGTATTTTGTTCAATACTGTTGTTTTTTTTATAGCTAACTTCTCCAGGATTATTAGAAACACTGTAACCTGGACATTCAAAGTAGTGACATAGTCTATGTCCTCTGAGTAATTTCTTAATTTAGGGACTTCCCTATGGTTGGCGTAACATAATTAGAGTTAGATCCTGACATCAGTCAGAATGAAGAAAGCACTTTAAATGTGGCTGGTGATCCAGTGGCCATGAAGCCTAATCTTGCTTCTAGGCCAATGGAAATTATCCCACCTTTGATATTCTTATATTCACATTTCTGCTATATTGAAATAGTAGCACAGTTTTTAAGAAGTCCTGGAAATGTACTTTTAATATTTGATTTTAAATTAAATTTTAGAAAGTTTTGGTGGATAATTTGACATCTAAGAGTATTTTGAGCCATTAAATTTCATGGACCTTGATCTAAATGGAAAACAAAATCCTTCTCTCCTTCTTTTGCTGGACTATCATATTAGCAAAGTGTAAACCAGGGAAACTACATTCTCAGGATACTGTCCTTGCAGCAACTGTCGTGGAAACATAGCCAAGGACTTTACATTTATTTTCTCTCCTATAAAATGTGTAATTCAACTTGAGGATTTTCTAAAGTCATTTTTACATTTGAATCCTTACAAGTCTATGATTCCTGTCCCACTCTCAAAGCTCTTATTGATACCAGGTCCACATTATATTCAGTTTTACATAGATCTGTCAGTTTAATATCTGACACAATCCTGCAGTCAAGGGTCTGAAGCATGGTGCTCTGCTAAGATCAATTCTTCAGATGAATGTAGTCAAATAAAGCTCTGTGAGACACAGGCTCTAAAATCTTGGCTCATAACTTCAAGATGGTATGACCATAGGTCCAAACTTGGATGTAATTAAATGTGAAATAGTCTCATTTTAGCATGTAAGGAAACCAGTTTTCTTGTTGGAAGGAATGATTTTTTTCAACTCATTTTTAATTAGTAATTTTCCTTTGGGGAAGCTTGAAGAGCTGTAGTAGTTAAAGGAATAAAATAGCAAATAGCAAAACTATTCATGAATAATTGCCCAGAATGGGGAGATAGGAGAACTCTTAGCTTTTATTTTCAGGTCTGAATGATTTGAGAGGATGCAGGGGGGAACTTGTGATCTAGGGTCCGGGAGCCATCAGCCAGAGAGAGGAGGCAGAGAGGAGCGAATGTCACTGTGTCACGCACACTGGGCTTTATTCAGGACATGTCTTCTCATGTAGGCAGTGATGTGTTTAAAAGTGAAACATTTCCCCTTCACTTATTTTGAAGTGATTGCTTTGACAAGTCTTTGAAGAAAGAAACCATTTCTATCCTACGAGTTCAGTAATTGCCCTTAAATATCTGATCATCTCACATTTTCTGTGAAGACACTTGCTTCCCCAGTGATCTAGCAGTCAGCGATGGCTGAAATGAATGGCATTGGATCATCAGGGTACCCTGAAAGGCAGCCACTAATTAATTATGTCTCATAATCTCCCAGTGAGGAAATTACTAATATTATTACTTAACACATCCTTTGCAGTTTACTATTGCAGAGTGCTCAGAAATTCATTTGTGTTCATGAAAAGATAACCATTTGTGCTATTCTTAGCAGGAAGCAAAGACGCAGCCCCAAGAACGCGTGTCTGTGTCCACTCTGTGACGCAGCCAGGGGCCCCGAGCTTTACATTCTGTGACACCTCATAGGCCATGTTGCCTTCGATTCCAGCTGAATAATAGAAAGACTAGGTATGCGGCATTTTTACTCTATTATTCTAATCTCCAGAGGTTAAAGTTAGTAAATAACAAATTCAACTATGAAGTTGCCCTTCCATAAAAAAAGATAACCTTTAACTTAGGAACATTCACATGGAAGGCATATGCAATGTCAGACTGGAAAATGTTAGCTGTGTTCTGGCAGTTTTAGAAAAAAAAACATCTGGTAAAAATTGGTCCCTTATGTTTGGAATAAGGACTGTTACAAGATCCTTTGAATTTACTTTTCAGCCAGTGGTCTACTCCTCAGCTGGAGCCTATCTACAGGTGGATATTGGTAGATCGGGGTTAATATTTAATCTAAATTTGTAATTATAATGTAGTATTTATACTAAGATAGATGATAGATAGATAGATGATAGATAGATAGATGATAGATAGATAGATAGATAGATAGATAGATAGATAGATAGATGATAGTTAGATAGACAGATAGATAGACCTAGATAGATATAGATAGACGATAAATAGACTTGGGAGATCCTGTACTTCTCTCCTAACAGGGTTCATTGGAAAGGAACCAGGGTTTCAACGAAGTTAAGATTTGCTACAGATAACAAAACTGATAGACAGAAGAGAGTGTTAGCATATTAGATAAATAATATTGGACAAGGAAGCCTTCGTCACATTCAAAGGTATCAATACTTTAAAATCTACTGCATATTTCCTACCTAATGTGCAGCAGAAAGTCAGACAAGTAACCCAGTAAGCCGTACAATCAGCGACAGGAATTACACAGATCTAAAATAGCCTCTCTGTTGCCCAGTAGGCCAGTTGTTTTCCAGATAGCTTCTACTTCACTTTGATACTGGCTCCATAGCCCTTAGGTCCTCCCAGATAACAAGGGAACACCAGAACACAGCATGATGTTATCAGTTAGGTGTTTTAAACTAAGTCAGATTGCTGTTTGAAATAACTGACTGCTGATTGTCTAAATACAGCCCCTGCCTGTGGCCAATACCTGGTCAAACATTTCTTTGCAGGATGTTGTCAGGGGCCGCCGCTGGGTGAAAGGGGGCCCCGGAAGCTAAGGGGCTTGTTAAGAAGTTCCCTTGTCTGGCACTTTTCACAAGTCTGAGCACCAGTTTTCTGCCTCAAAACCTGGAGTAGCTGACAGAGATTAAACTATCCCTTGATAACTGAATCTGTCTGAACACTCTGAATACTGATGAAATATACCATAGAAAAGAATTTTTACTTTCAGCTTACATCAGGATGCCATATTTCAGGCTTTCCATACCTGGAGCGGCTTTCAGGCCCAGTTACAAATGCCCTTTCTTTACTTACACAGAAAGTACACAACCTGGATATTCAGAATCTCTTATTTCCCCAAGTGTCACTCTGTAAATATGGATCTCTTTTAAGATCAGGGGTCCACAGGAGATAGATTTGGCCTCATCGAAGTAAGATGAGCAGGAAACAACATAATTTATGAGCTGAACTCACAGAGGGTGCTGAGTCCAGCTGTGTTAAACTAATCTTATGGCTGGCAAGGATGACATGTCAGATGTTTCATTCATTTAAAACACCAGACCATTTCCATAAATCATTTTTAAAACTTTAAATACATTCTACAAGTACAGTAAAAATAGATGGTGTGCCAGACACGTCTGTTTGTTTCACTGCATACTGTGTTCCTCATTTCGTTTGCCAAAGATGTATTTATCAGAGTATTTTTTTATGGGCTGATCCATATTTTAGTTTTATCCATGCAGTCTTGTTTATTGGTGCTTATTTGATTCTTCCGTGTCCATACAGATTCAACCCATGTGAATATCATTATAGTGTCTCACTTTCTCACTTCCTGCACAAAGAGCAAATGGACTCTCCTTTTTAAATTTGTCGATGTACAGTGAGAAAAAAATATACAGAATGGATTTGGGGAAATTTAGCATAAAATCTTCATCTGAAACAGCTGCATTATATAAAATAATGTGTTGTGTTTCAGGACATTTAAGGTTGAGTTTCTTTACTGTGTGAATGCTATACTATCTTCTTTTCTCCCCTAACTCCCTCCCTCCCCCATTTAACAGCAGACAAACCCAGGGAGCACTGAACGAATCTGAGGACCCTGAAACAGGCTGTCTAACCGATAACAAGCCAACTTCTCGGCACTTCTACCCTGTCGCCTTGCTGCTTGTCAGCTCCCACCTGCTGGTTGTGTGGCTTATTTTAAGTCTTGCGTTACTATTAGCCAAATACCAATAAGTTTTGTGTTGTATTCCTTTCTTTTTCTACAAATGACAATGGACTTTAAATTATGGGGACAATGCTGTAATATTTCTACATTCTCAGATTCACAAGATTTAAAAAAATATTTGAATTATGTTTTGTTTGTTTTTCCTAAAATCTAAAAAAAAGAAGTACTATGCATTAAGTGAATTATTTTGCTCTTTTGTTCATTAAAAAGTGTTTCCCACTGTTAACTAACTCCAGAAGAATTTTTAAATTACTCGGAATAAGACAAAGAGCAGAATCCTGAAAGCTTGAAGTTCTGCACGTCCTGTTCCTCTTCCCATTATACTTACTAAGGAAATTAAGACTGAATTTGCACAACACACTGAAACCCCGCGACAAGTCCCAGTGACGTGGGAGGTTCCAGACTTTATTTCCACTGTGCTAATGTCATTGTAGCCATCAGCTGATAGAACCTTCCATTTCATTTCTTAACCTGTTAGTTATGTTATTTCTTTACTGCAATTAACCCTTTTCTGTCAAGTAACTTTATGGAAAGAATGGCTATTTATGTTTTGTAATTAAATTAACCTGTTTGTAACATTGTTTGGGTTGATTTGGCTTTCAGAGTACTTTTCTATTCTTTTTAACAAGGTCTTGTTTGTGTCTTGATGTACCATTTTCAGCACCTGTAACTTTTGAGCTGTCTGTGCACAAGCCCTCTTCCTTACAAAGCAGAGACTTGGACCAGGCTGTGGGGAAAGCCATTTTTTTCTCTTCATTGCACAGCTAATAATGAAGTAAAATAGAGATGAACCTTTCTTTTAAAAATCTATAGGGCCAGACTTAATAAATTAAATGCCTTATTCCTAGAACCTGCATCCTTAGGGCTACATGTAGATTTTAATGTGTTTTAAAGAGACTGAGAAATTAATTTGTGGAAAAGTGATAAAAAGGCAGATATATTTATGAAACTAAAGTAAAGCTGTATTGTGGAGCAAATTATATTTAAAGAGTTTATTAAACCTTAAATATATGTTAAAAGCAAAGAGACTTTAACCATCTCTTTCTGAGGGCAATAATGGTATTGGGCCTGGCCTAGGATTTAATTTTGTAAGATGTATCATCATTTGTGGGAAAAAAAAAGTGTAGAGTTGAATCTTTGTTATTTTTACTTGGACTGTTGCTGCAACTCTGCATTGAACAAATAAAGCATATTTATTTACTCTGTGTTTCATGAAGTTGTGCTTTTTTCCCCTTTCGCCAGAGAAGGATGCCGCATAGAGAATGTTCTGAAGAATATCAAATGCAGGAAGTATGCTTTCAACATGCTACAGCTGATGGCTTTCCCCAAGTACTACAGACCTCCAGAGGGGACTTATGGAAAAGCTGATACCTAAGTTTACCAACATGTAAATAAACAGGAACACAAATATACTTCAGTTGTATTAATCTCCACCTTCTTTATTTTTTTATTGTCATGAAATTTGTGGAGGGAGGTGATCTAGGATGTTTGCCCAAATCTAAGAATTACTTGAATTAGTTATCTGCATATTACTCTGAGAGAAATCCCTTTTAAAAAATCATAAATAATATTGTGTTTCTAGTTCTAAGTTTTGGGCATCGACCCCACACTGGCTGAGATCAGCTCAGGAAGTGGACATTCATTCGTGGAGTATTTCACTGAAAGAGTCCGAGAGAACAGGCTTCTGTAAAAGGGGTAGAGGTGACTCAGAGTGGCACTGTCCCTTCAAAATGAGGACAGGGAGACAGACTTTGAGCTGTCATTTCACAGCCTTTCTCATACATGACCTTAGAGTGCATTTGTGGGATTTCAAAAATATTTTTCTGATTAACTGAAATTAAGTAGAGTTAACTCACAGCCTTGACTAAAAAAGCAGTTGACACTATGACGACTTCTGTCATCCAACTATGATATGACTAGTCCTTCTAAACAGGTAAATGAACAGTGTTAGTAAAGTAGCAAATACCCTTTTGAAAACATATTTTCAAACTTCTGGCTTGAGTTTTACTGCCACATTGTAGAAGTGGCAGTAAAGTGTAACAGTGTGACAGACAGAACACTGTGAGGATGGAAACCGCAAGGAAATTAAAGATGATCAGCCAGTTAAGTCCAAAATGAAAAGCTCCATCAGCCTGAACTTCATGTAGTCAAGTTGATGAAAGTCAATAAAATACCTTTGAGATGTTTTCTAGCTGACATATTGGTACAGAATATAGTGTAAGTATGCATTGTCTGGCATAGATGAATAAACCTTTTAAGAGATAACAACTATAACTAATGATAAACCAAAGCAGTTATTTCCATTAACCTGAATTTCAAATTTGCCCATAGTAAAATAAAACCATAAGTTTTCTAAAATTCCAGATCAGAAGTTGCCTTAGAGATCATCCTGTGCAACACCTCTATAAATGGGTGAATTAAAGCACAAGGAAGATATGCCCCCAGTCACCTAGTAAGATAATTTTAGAATAATGATTACAATCTCTTCTTACCTTCCTAGGCTGTAGTTTGTCTCTTCTCCCCATTGCCATGCTAAACATACATGAAAATTATGGGGAAATTCCTGTTAGTTAATAGAAATTAGCCTTTATTGCTGGAATTGAAACAGAGTACAAAGGTTTCAACAAATGAAACTTATTTTCTTCAAATTTTAAGAATTTGTTCTTTTGCCATTCCCATCAGAGCAGCATACCACCCAGAGATAAACCTTCTTTGGAAATGCCAGAAGCTTGTTACATAGGTATCTATCAGCTATGACTGCATTCAATGGGTGATATTGTGCCCCTTTGCATAGCTAATGTGATAGCTCCTTGACTGAGATGCCTGTTGAAATAAGGATTCCAAACAGATGGTCTCATGTTGAGATTTTCAAATTACTACAAATTTTAGATAACACTTTGGGGCTTTTAATACTATAATCAACCTATTATTTTAGCTAATGACTTGTGGGCATTATTATACTTTAGGCAATTTCCAAACTATTTACAGTGTTTTTTATAAGAGATGCTGCGTACTATGGATCTATTCATGGACACATTTATCCTGGTGTTCTCCTTTATACCTCATTCTCCATTTCATTGATTAAATATAATGTCAGAATTGTTTGGTTTCACTTGAAAATGGTAAGATTTGCAGGTATTTCCATCATCCTACTGGATTTAAGGAAAAAAGGTGGGATGACAGATTTCCTTGACCAACTGTGAAGCCTCATTCAGTATATCATCAAATAGCAGTCTGAGTTCCAAGGTACCCTAAGTGATTTATCACCCTGAAAATAGTCTTGTAAACAATAATTTTTATTAGTATTTTTGAAAAGGAATCCTTAACTCAAATATGGAAAAATATGTATTAACTAGGAAGCCAACAGTAGAATTTTCTATTTTGAGAAGATGTTTGAGAAGATGTCTAGTAAGTACTAATATAGACATCTCACAGGGTACAGCTTACTGTAATACAAATGCATATGATTTTTCATTCATTGTTAACATAGTCATCTGCATTTTCCCATAGGAGGTCTATATTTGTGCATATTTTTAAAGTGGATTTCATCAAGAAAATCTATATTTTATATAAACGGTATTGCTTCTTTGCTGAGATATTCCAAGTATCCTTGGAAAACCACCTCACTATTTCTTAAATTATGGAAGCTTTCTCAGTCAAAGAGCACATGTTGAACAGAAAGTTTTAATATCTACTTCATACAAACAGCCCCAGTCATATGCTTTTCTTTCTCTATTTTCATTAAAAAGTACATCAGCAGGCCTATTTTAAAAGGTCATGTTGAGCAAGAAAATTAACCAAAAAAATAACACTTCCAAACAAGATACTTATTTTTTGCCCAAAAATATGTTTCTCCTCTAACTTCATCAAATATATATACCAATTCTGTATTAGCTGTTTACAGAACCCTACACAAAATGTGTATTTAAAAAAGGGAAGGTAGAATCTTATGTTTGACCTCATGACAAGGGTCTAGATCCTTAGAAGTTTCCACAAAACAGGTGGACATAAAACTTTGAAATATGTCATTGAAGCAGACCCACACTTAGATGTACCCATTCATCTATTTCTCCTGTGCTTCCTTTTTCTTGTAAATATTGCCTTGAGTTTGTTTACACTCTGCTAAAACAGTCCTTTGAGGTAAATCGATTAGTTGGTCCAATAATCCAGTGAGTCCCAGCAGCCATTGAATCCTGCTGACGAATTGAACTAGACGACCAACTGCCCACCTCAAGCCATACACCGTGTAACTAACCACCAGTCTCTACTTCGTAAGAATAACACCTCTTCTGAAAAGTTTAAACACCAGCCTGGATGGAGGCTACTTCCCTTATTTTCCTCATCTGAGTATGGTATCTTGCATAAAATAAAATCCATAGCAGAAAAGAAAAAGATTTATATAGTGTAATGCTTTTCTTCCCAGGCAAATCAAACCCCTCCCTTTGTAAAGTCTGATACATGCAAGAAGAGAGGATACCAGCACTGTGCTGGAACTGCCTTATGCTGATTCATGAGAGTTGATGATTAAATTTTCAGGGATTTTGTAAGCCAGTTTTTAAACACAACCATCATTAAATATTAAATTATAAATATAATTGTTGAATAAATTTTATTGAAAACAAAAACATAATCAAAACTTACTATGTCCTAATTGTTTTACTATGTTTTCTTGTTTTCTATTTATCTGTGTTCTTGAGGTTATTTATAGCAATTGTATCTGTACAGTGGAAACACTGTATTATAGTGTGCTACTATGAGTCTCTTCCTGACTCTATAATCAGTAACATCATTTTGGTAGCTTGAAATTGACCACTGAGGGATTATTTACACCACAGAAATTGCCAAATGCTACAAACCACCGGGACTCTTCATTTCTGGAAAACTAGTTGTTAAACATTTGCCAACACACAACTATTAAATGCAATCACTCATCTTCAGATGCTTGCAATTTTATTTTGGTTTCCACCTTCTTTAAAGACTCCTATTAGACAATAAGTAATATTTGTTGTTTGTATTTTATTCATAATTCAATTATTTAATCATAAAGACATGTTAAAAACATAACAGTATGATGTTCTGCAAGTGAAATCTTAGCAATGCAGCTTCAGTGTAAACCATAACAACTCTGGGCTAAAATCAGGGAAATGTTAGCCTAATTAGAGGATCACTGAAAATGTGCTTCAGTATCAATTTTTAAGTTTATACTTTGGCATTTGCTAAAAGCAGGAAAAACAGTAACATTACTGTTCTAGTAAATATAGCTCAATTGAAACCCACACTGTTAGATAAAACATATTAAACTCTGACCGCATGCTAAGTCATCACAGATATTTTAGATGTTTGATTCCCAAACAGGATGGTATATCAGTTGTTTAGTTCAATATACAGGGTGTCTTTGAAATCTTTTAGGAAATATAATAACTTTTATCATAGATTTAAGAAACTGGTCTGAGCAAAACTGTGATCAGCAGTAATGGAGGAAAGCGAACATAATGAGCACAAGGCCCCCCTGAATAGCTGGTAGCTTTATAAATGATGCACTACTGCAGAGAATGATTTGCTGAGAGTTGTGTAGTTGATTGACATTTTTACTGTGAGTTCACATCCATTTAGCCCAGCTGCAGTCTGTAAAAGCTATGCTCGTTTTCCATATTTATGTTGTATTGCTTTTTGAAGAAAGTGCCAATATATTGTGTCTTTTCTTTCTTTGGCCGTTTTAACTTAGAACATTCTACCCAAGCAGATGCTACCTACAGCAAAAACTGTCTTTAAGAACAGGAAAAGAAGTGTTGTAGATAAAATATTGCAGGCCAATTAGGTATAGAGTTAAGGTATGGAAATTTGAATTTTTACTTTGTGAATAATAATGCATGCCAATCAATCTTCGAGTTTATTTCCAAGCATGTAAGAGAAAGTCTAAAGCATTTCTGATGTCAAAGAAACAAATGATATCTGGCTGCTAGTTAATAAATAGGAAAATATTGTAATAAAATATTAACAAAAAAATGAATGCAATCAGCTTTCCTGAGCTTGAAGTTTTACAGATTACATGAATATTTAGAATTTTACATTTGAAAAGGAAAATAAGGCTCACAATTAAGGCTGGTACCCAGGAGATGGGCTATCAAGGGAGAGAAGATCTAATAGAAGTGATGCTTCCAGATAAACTGTATCTTGCCTATCTTTTAGTATTTACAGTTCTTTAAGAATATGTGCACTTTATAATTGTATATGAATACATTCACAGTCTACCTAAAATCAACTAAACTACTCCAAGCTCATAAAAGGGTACAGTCCAACAGTACACTGCTAATGACGATTTGGTGAGGTTTAACGGACTAGCAGGCAATATTGACTCAAATACTGGCAAGATTGCTGTATTATCTATATAGTTCTTGTGATGCTTTTATATCATCAAAGTCATTTAAAAATAAAAAACTATTTCATGTCAAAGAATTTTCCAACTTTTAAAAGGCAGACGCCATATGTCTCTAACAATGAAGACACTCTCATTTCCCTGCACACATGCAGCCCTTTGTATACACATATACTTCCCATGCGAAGATTTTATTATTTTATTTAACCCAGCATTGAACTTTCAGATTCTCATGGTACTTATCTGAAACACTGACATTTGTTTTCTTTTATGTGAAATATATCTAGATGAACCGATAATGTGTATTCCTACGCAATGAGGCACAAATAGGTTAGACCATTTTATTTGAAGAAATATTTTGTTTTATTGTTCTGTGTAAACCATATCATTGTACACTGTGTATATATTTTGTTTAAATAAATGTTATTTTTGTTTTTTATGTTTCTGTCCTATTCTCCCTATTACATATTCTTTTGTACATTTTCATCAATATAGCTATGTCTAAAAATTAATTATAATAGCAGAAGCATAGCCTACACAATATTTCGAAGAGAATAGACAATATCTGCTGGACCACAGTCACAGTGCAAATTTTACATTGATACTAGTTAGTCTCATGTTTACTAGGGAATGCATTTTTCAGGGTTGCTGTTCTGTGGGACCAAGATCAACCACAATTTAGAAGAGGGGTCAAGAACCAGATGTCAATGCTTCAACATTGGCAGATCACTGATCTTTGTGAACCAGTCATATTAGTTACCTGAGCACCTGACATAACTGTTTCTTATTACCTATTTGGATCCAGTCACTTATAATTCATTATAGCAGTTAATTGTAGATGGCAAATCCTAAGAAGTTTTAATTAGATCTTGCTGAAAACAAAAACAAAATGAAGCCCCTGCTTGCATGTAAAGACAAAACGAAATTTTACTCTCTGAGGAATTTCAAGCACATATCTGATCCTGCAGCTAGAAACATTCCTCCTCTGAAATGTCATTATCACCAATATATGTTCATACTAATGTGTCTTTCTGCATCTGAACAGCAACAGTGCTGTAGGTTGCACTATGGTGAAAGAATGCCTGGTGAAGTAGCTGCCATGAAACTGAGGAGTAGCCTGAACCAAGTACAGGTGCTCTGCTGTCTCAACCATGCAAAGGTGGCTTGAGTTCCCACTCTAAGTCAGAGTACGACTCAGAAAATTCATCCCAGAGCTATCTTTTGGTATCTTTAGTCGGGAGGGTGAGTGGATGTAGTTGGAGCACGTCAAGCCAGCACCCGTTTTGATTTTGTGGGTCTGTGTAACAATGAACATGGAGTTCTCTGTTCTCTCTATAATTCTGATGAGTAAGGCTGACTAAACAACAAGTGTTTAGAAAAATATAAGTGAAAAGGGAGGGGAGGAAGGTAAGCTTATTTGGGTACAATACGAGAAACGCGGTGCTCGTCTGTTAGGAGATAGAACTACTTCCTACGTCCTAAGGCGTATGACTTTGTCACTATAGCCCTTAGTTTCAGAATCAAATAATAGCAATGACAATAGGATCTGATTTCGCTTAGGATGATGGCTTCTCAGTTTTTAAACCAACTGACTGTAAGCTCCCACCTTCTTTGGGGTAATCAGCCTTCTTTGGCCTTGAGTGTGCTGCACTCTTCTCATACTCTGGTTCCTTTCTAAACACTCTTTAGTCTCAACTACTGCTGCATCTCCTGCCTGTTTCTTATATTTAGGAATTTACCAAAAGTCTAGACTCACTATTCTTTTCTCATTTGGTATGTTGTGGGTCTTCACCTGTTTTTTGTAAGGAGAAAACTCATAGCATAGGGCTAAGGAATGTGAGTTTTGAGTTAGAATGCCTGAATGCAAATCTTGGCTCTTCCATTTCTTTAGATGCAGATGTATGTCAAGTTACACAACTTTCCTGTATCCTCACATTTTTATCTGTAAAATGAGAGTAGTAGTGTTACTTAGGATTTTTTGATGCAGAGTGAGAAAATTTACATGTAACCCTTTGCCCAAAGCCTATTGTGCTGGATCTCATCTGCTGGCACTCAGTATCCATTCCCACCATGGTTCAGTCTCCTGAAATCCCGTCACCTGGAACTTAAGGGCTGGAAGATGAAAACTGCATTTCCTTGACACACTTACCATGAAAGCTGAGGATATCATACAGATTCTGCCTATGAGACCTACCTCTCCCATATTTGGAAGGCAGAAGGAAAACAGCAAAGAACAGGAGGTGAAGTGCCCCCTCAGCACCAGTGGAAGGCAGGCGTATCGCAAGCAGCATGTTGGACTCCCATACTTATTGTCAAATACCAGCTTGCTAGTGGGGGTGACTGTGGAAGCAATAGCTGCAGCATTTTCCTGATCCAAGGGTGGCAATAACAGTTCCTGATGACTGGGTCAAAGGTGCTTGAAGCCAGAAGCCTGACAAGGGTCCACTTCTGACATGAAGTTCTTCCAGCCTCTCCAATGGCTGTGTAAACATCTAATTCCCCATAGCACACATACTAAATTATTTTCTGGTAGAAATAACTGGGCTGGATTCTGTTTCCTGCACCAAGCCTATAGGACACACCCAGTAAATGTCTTTTGGGGATAGTTGTTGCTGATTAATTTGATTATCTGATTTTTCATCTGGGCTCCAGTACTACTTTTCCAAGTGTCTATTAGCTATTTTGGAATGTACATGTTTTAGGATATTCATACTTTCATTGCCTTCCTCCCAATTCAACACAACCCTCCTAGGTTTCCTGTCTTTGTTAATGGAATCCGGATCCTAGTCACATGGGTTACCAGCTTGAATCAGCTTTAACTCTTCCATCTCTGCCAACATCATTTGTCACTAGGTCTTTACATTTTGCAACCAAGTCACTTCATATCTGTTATTTTCACCTTTCATTGCCACAGCTATTTCTTTCATGTGGATCCTTTCTTACTCCCATGTTCCATCCAAACTAAACAGAATTTAGTATTCAAGGAAGTCTACAATTTGGCCTTATCTTCTCTAGAAAGACTTATCTCCCATCTCCTGCAGGTCCACCCTCCATATATATCCTCACTAGGAGTCTGCATACATGATGTGTTCATACACAAACACACACACACCTGCACACACACAGATTCTCTTCCAGGTTTTCTCTGAGGCTATTTTCTTTCTTCCCACCCTTCCCAAAGCTATTGCTCAAAGTTTAACTCGTATGTTTCTTATTCCAAAGCAGTCTTCCCATATTACTTGAAATGGAATTAGTCTCCACTATAATACATCTTCTGTATTATACCCTGTATAATTCATTCATTCATTTATGCCTTCATATTTTTTATTCTTTCATTATTTTAGCAGATACTTCTGAGTGTCTGGGTAGCTGGCAGGCAGTAGGACACATGTTTAATAGTAGACAAAGAGGCATGGCTCTTCCATCCACAGAGCTCATGGTCCAATCTAAGATGGAGGAAAATAAAAGCAACTAATTAACAAGTAATAATCATAAATTATCATGTTTGATCTAAAGTAAAGGATCTTGGAGTTTTAGCAAAATGGTGTAGATTGGGGTTCTTTACTTTATATCAGAATGATCTCTTTGAGGAGATGTAATTTAGATTAAACTGAAAAGGAGGAAAACCATGCAGCCAAAGGAAGAGTTGGGGCAAACAGGGACAGTGCAGGAGAAGCCAGAGCATTACCCACAGAGTATAGGACTGGGGAAAAGATGAGATCATTGTTAGCAAAAGCCTTTTAGCCCAGAAAAAGGAATTCATTTTTATTTTATGTATGATTAGAAGCAATTACAAGATTCCCACTAGAGACTAAAGTGACCTAGTCTGTGTATTTAAAGGATCACTCCAGGCGCTATGCAGAGACTGGTAATAGGGAATCAAAACTGAAAGTGGGAAGCAACCTAAGTGTCCATCAGTAGATGAATGGATAAAGAAGATGTGGTACATATACACAATGGAATATTATTCAGCCATAAGAAGAAAACAAATCCTACCATTTGCAACAACATGGATGGAGCTAAAGGGTATTATGCTCAGTGAAATAAGCCAAGCTGAAAAAGACATGTATCAAATGATTTCACTCATATGTGGAGTATAAGAACAAAGAAAAAAAACTGAAGGAACAAAGCAGCAGCAGACTCACAGAACTCAAGAAAGGACTAATAGTTACCAAAGGGAAAGGGACTGGGGAAGATGGGTGGGAAGGGAGGGATAAGAGGAAAAAAGGGGTATTACGATTAGTAGACGTAATGTTGGGGGGGCACAGGGAGGGCAGTACAACTCAGAGAAGACAAGTAGTGATTCTATAGCATCTCACTACGTTGATGGACAGTGACTGTAATGGGGTTGGTGGGGGAGACCTGATGAAGGGGTAGTTTAGTAACCATAATATTGCACATGTAATTGTAGATTAATGATACCAAAATAAATTATATAAAAAATAATAATAAATAAAAGAAAAACTGAAAGTGATGAGGCTGTTGGAAGGATATTGCAGTGCAGTGAGAGATGGTGTTGAACTGAGACTGAGACAGTAAAAGTGAAGAGAAATAGAAAGATTCAGGTAATATGTGGGGAGTAAGAGTGGCAGGATTCGCTGCAGGGTTGGCAGAGGGGGAGGAGAACAAAGACGCCCAAATAACAAGATGAGTTTCACTTTTTATTTGAGCAACTGAAAAACGGTGCTAACACACTGAGATACAGAAGACGAAGGCAGCACTAGGTGTGAGGGGGCACAGACTGACTTGGAACGTGGTACATTCAGCTGCCTGGGTCATCCAACCCAAGCACAAAGTCAAATACATTCATGGAGCTGAACCTAGGATTCAGAGAGGAGTCTGAAGCGGGCTGGAGTAAAGTTGTCAGCATGTGAAGATGAATTAAAAGCACTTAGAAAGCAGTCAGCACTTGTTGGCTGAAAGTGACAAAAAAAAAAAAACTGAAGCAAAGAGGCAGTTTCTTGACTCCTAAACTGAAAAAGAGCCAGGGTTGAGTTTTAGGCACATCTGCTGCCTCTTGTTTAAACGGTGATTTTAATACTCTTTCCCTCTCTCTCTCTCTCTTTCTGCATTACTATCCCCCTCTCTCCCTATCCCCACTCCTTTTGGATTGTTTTTCCTGTCCTTTTCTCTGTCTTACTGTAATTTTCCAGGAAGTCTCTGCCCTTTCAGACTTACATCTTATTTTCAACTTATGTCTCACAGGAAAAAGAGATCTTTTCTCTCCCAGCAATTATATCAATCCTCAAAAGGACTCTGTTTAGTTACTAGGTCCTGGGAGGAGACTCAGGGGTGAGTTTGGGCCACCTCTCTACCTCTACGGCAGGTGGAGTGGGTCACTTTGAGAGACAGCTCCACCATATTATACAGCATCAGGAAAAAAACAATTCTTAGTAGGAAATGATATGGGGAAAACAGACACCCACTTTATCTGGGGAGTGAGTGTGTTGAGAAAAAAGCCAGAGACTAAGTCCTTAGGAGTTTTAACATTAAGAGATTGGATTATAGTAAAAGCACACTGGTTTTGACAAGAACTACTTTACTGTAAAATTGCATTTTATTTAGAGTTAGATTCTAAAGTCACTAGTAAGGTAAAAATGAAAATTAATTTCACTGAAATAAATGTAAATAACAAAAACACTATAATACTACAGTGAGAGGCAAGGTATATCAGTTTGCCATTAACCCTGATGGTTAATCCGTTCATTGTTATTTCCCATTTTCCCATAAGTAAACTGAAGATAAAATAACTGTCTCTGTGCCTGTCCCTTGTTAGCTTTATGAGCAAGTAGTGAACCCTGCTGACTGCAAGAATTATCTGAAACATGCATTGCATCTAGAATATGGTTTTATTTCAGTGGTCCCTGACCTGTTCCTAAAGAGAAGTATGGACTTGAATTGATTTTCTTTTCAAAGAGAAATAAAATAAAGGGCTAAACATCCTTTCACCTTCATTCTAACTAAGGAACATCCTCTAGAATAATATTTCTGGCCTTTCACCACACAACAGGAATTGCCATTCACTCAGTGAATTATTTGATTGATGAATATGACACAACTGGATATGCACTGTTTTACCACCATCTTCCCTTTTTTCTGATATTTGTCTGCCTATAGATATGACATTTTCTTTTAGAAAAATTGAATAGGAGGAATATTTCTCAACTCATCCCATGAGGCCAGTGTTACCTGATAACAAAACCAGACAACAATATGACAAAGAAAGAAAACAGCTGACATACCTTGTGAAGAGAAGCAAAAATTCTAAACAAAGTTTTAGCCACTCAAATTCGAGAACGGATTTTTTTATGAGAATAACATGGTTTAATATTCTAAAATCAATCAATACAATTCATTATGTTAACAAACTAGAAAGAGAAAATATGTGGTCATCTATACAGATGCATAAAAAGCATTTAACAGTATCCAAAATTCATTCCTGGGGGGGAAAAAACTGTCAGAAAACTAGGAGTGCAAAAAAAATTTCTCAACTGATAAAAAGCATCTACACAAAATCAACAGTGAACTATGCTTACTAGTAGAAGACTGAATTCCCTCCCTCTGAGATCAGGAACAAGACAACCATGTCTGCTCTCTCCACTTCTGAAAATTTTACTGAATGTTCTAGCCAGATCAGTAAGGCAAGAAAAATATAAAGGACACTCAAATTCTGAAAGAAGATATGAAACCATTTTTATTTGCAGGCAGAATGATCAACTATGTAGAAAATCCACCTAAAAACTAGAAGTACTAAATGAGTTTAACAAGGTTCCAGAACACAAGATAAATACACAAAAAATTATATTTCTATACTTCTAAAAATAATCAACTTAAATGAAATAAAAAGTGCCATTTACAAGGATACAAAGTTATGTCAATTAATACACAAACAGTTTTCCAACAAATGGTGATGGAAAAATGGGATGTTCACACACAAAAAGTACACTTTCATGAATACCTCAAACCATGCACAACCATTCACTCAAATTATAAATTTAAAACATAAAACTATAAAAACTTCTAGACTAAAATATAGAAGAAAATATTTTTGACTTTGAGTTAAGCAGGAGTTCCTAGATATAATAGAAAAAACAAAAATCACAAAAATAAAATAATTCATAACTTGAACTTAACTGAAATTAGAAACTTTGGTCTCATTGTTATGAAAAGGAAATGCCTAGCCGCAGACTGGAAGAAAACATGTGCAAATCGTATATCTAACAAAGGGTGTGTATGTAAAAATATAAGTAATTCTCAGTAGTCAACAGTAAGAAAACAAACTACTCAATTAAAAAAATCATAAGCAAAATATTTGAATAGACACATTACCAAAGGAGATATGTGGTTGGCTAATAAGCATGTGAAAAAAGTGCTCAACAGTATTGGTCATAAGGAAATGCAAATTAAATCTATCTTGAGAAACCACTTGAGTCTGTAGAGTAATTGGCTCTCTCATACATTGATGCTGGTAGGAATGCAAAATGATACAGACAACTTTGGAAAACAGTTTAACAGTTTCATATAAAGTTAACATATGTTTACTGCATAATACAACCATCTCACTCTTGGGAATTTACTCAAGAGAAATGAAAAAGTATGATCACGTGAAAACTTGCACTCAAATATTTATGGAAACCATACCTGACAAAACCTGGAAACAATTCAAATGTCCTTCAATCACTGAATGAATAAAAAAACTGCAGTACATCCATACAATGTAATACTACACAGCCAAACAAAAAACTTTATTAGATTATGCCCCATCTGTAGAGAATTTTATACCAAAACAACTAAACAAAAAAATTTTAAGGCAAAAAGGTGACTAATTTTTATTATAACTCTGTCCCAGAAATTCTAAACAATGTCAATGTCAACTCTTCTCTAAAATGTCTTGTCCGGGTTTAAGTTCTAAACAATTAAGAGTTAGTAACAAAGAATTTTTATAATATGCAATTGACCCTTGACCAATGTGGGGTTTGGAGCACCGACCCCCATGAGGTCAAAAATCTGCATAGAACTTTTGACACCCCAAAAGTTAACTCCTAGTACTGTACTGTTGACCATAAGCCTTATTGATAAAATGAGCAGCAGATTAACACATATTTTGTATGTTATATATATTATACATTGCATTCTTACAGTAAAGTCAGCTAGAGAAAAGAAAATGTTTTTCATATTGTCACAAATCTTCAAAAAAATTTTCAATATATTTCTGGAAAAAAATCACATGTAAGTGGGCCCATGCAGTTCAAACCCATGTTGTTCACGGTTTAACTATATATGTCAGCTTCAAATTAGCATATTTTCATTAGCTGTCTTTTAACAAATTCTGTACGCTACCCGAAAGGTAATTCAGAGAACTCTCAGTATGTAACTGGTCTCTGAAAAATGTGGACTGATTTGCATGTATTCGATTTAAAAATAAATTCCTTGCAGTTCAGAATAGTTGAAATTCTTATCTCCAGCTCCTATTATACTACATATTCCTGAATAAAACATCATATTCAAAACAAAGAGTGATTGCACAGTGACTGTAAAAACAAATCAAAACTGAAGTCATCTCAATTACCACTGTGAAACCACTCCTCAAAGTTCTTGATTTTAAAATCTGAAACATTAAAATAATGCAAAACTGAGAGGAACACTATTTCTGTTTTGAAAGTGCAAATTTTTTTTCAAATGTGTATTATTTCACTGAATTTAAGAAACATCTTTAAAATTAAAATTTCTTGTTTCATAAATTAATAACTACTGGTGTTAAAGTTGAAGAGCAAGTATAGAAAATAATGACTGTTTTGATGTTTACCTGACTATTACAGCACATGATTTTTTTATATGGTGAAAATATATTGAAAAGTGATATGCCCTGGTATCAAATACACCATGTATAGCACTGATCCTGGATGTATATCTAACAGAAATGTATTATGCATACATACATGCTCCTAAAACATTTTTAAGAATGTTTACAGAACTATTACTCCTAAACAGTAAATAAACCAGAAAACCATCAATAGCAGAGCTGACACATTTCGATACATTCATTTAGTGCAATTCTATACAACAGTGAAAAAGAATGAACTAGCAGTACATATAAAAGCATATATGAATATCTAAAATAAACTTTTGCGTGGAAGAAGTAAAACAAAAACAATACATAATATAATGATTCAATTTATATACATTCAGATAAAGGAAAGATATATCTGTGGTGCGAGAAGTTAAAACAGTGGTTACCATGAGTAATAACTGAAAGAGGTCATAGGGGTAATTTCTGGTAGGTGGTGAAAATTTGTTTCTTGAGTGGGTTAGTAAAACCATGCCTGTATTCACTTAGGGATAAATCATCAAATTTTATTCTTATGATTTTTGTACTTTCCTAAAATATTTATTTTAAAAGGGAAAGAACAACAGAGAATAATCCACTACTGGCGGGCCTCAAATTGGCTCTGAAAGTTACTTACATGATTCACAGCCGTGGATTAAGGGTTTTGCTGCCCAATCATACGGGAGCTCACGGCAGAGTTATGGTCCTCCCTAAACACGAGATGCTGGTGCTGCCGTTCGGGGATCTTCTGAGGATGAATCTTCACCTGAAACAAATGTAGGGACGGGAACGGTCCTATAGGAAGAGGCATAGGTACCATCTTCTTGAAGCAGTGTTCACGATGCCCACTTTTAAAAAATGGTGGTCGTGTTGCCAGGCAGCTGCATCTGTGGGAGTCTCTCCCTAGGCACCAGGTGAAGCACTAGAAGGTACCTCCACCTGGACGCAGGAGGGTGCTTGACTCTGGACTTGAAAGAATTCTTGAACAGGTCGGTTGAGCATACATAAGGAAGGAATTCATTAAAGCCAGAGTAGTAGGGAATGGCAGCTGCCCTCCAGGCGGCTGAGAGCAGAGAGAGGTCCCAGAGGAGCCCCCTAAAAGATGATCCTGGGGTTCTTGTTTATGGAGTCAAAGAATGGACTTTGCAAAAGCTCAAGGTAAGAGTCTTGTTAGATACAGACCTCCCAGGCATCTACTGGGAGCAGCAAGGCTGCCGTTTATCGGCCCAGATCTAGGGGTTTTATGCCTGTTGTGTCGCGACAAGGGAGAGAAGCTGTTTTCTACAGGTTCCCACCAGAATGCCAGCCATATTTTAGCCAATCATCCTAAAGGTCATTTCTATTTTTAACTAGTATGCCTGAGCTACAGGACAAATAGTCAGTAAAATAGTTCTTTATCACAGAGGTTTGCAAGACCCTTCTTACACATTGTTGCATTGTTTCAGCTGCGAGTCTCCTGTTTTTCACATTCCCGAGGTCCTCAGTAAGCACCCCATTTGTTCTTCCCAGGGCCCTCATCTTGCCCTAACTGGACAGGAGCTGCCCCCTGTCCTTCCCTGTATCAGTAACAACAAGCTCAGTGCAGTGTGGTGTGCCAGAAAACAGTGCCCAAGGAGAAAAAAGTGGACATGAAGAGGTTTTAATAGGCTGTGTGGTGAAAGGTCACTTCAAATACAACCAGGTGATAAACACTAAAAACATAATTTTTTAAATGTGTAAAACTAAAAAGAAATGAACAATTAAGCCATGAAAAGACATAAAGGACCATAAATGCGTGTTACTAAGCGAAAGAAGCCAATCAGAAAGGCTACATTCTATGTGATTGAAACTATAGAACATTCTCTAAAAGGCAAAACTACAGAGAAAGTGAAAACATGAATGGCTGCCAGGAGTTAGAGAGGAAGGGGGAAAAAGAGGACTTGGGGGCAGTGAAGTTCTTCTGTATCGTGCAGTAATGGTAGATACATGCCATTGTATATTTGTCACAACCCAAAGAATGCACAATGTCAGCAGTGAACTCTAATGTAAACCATGAACTTTAGGTGATAATGACGTGTTGTTGTAGGTTCATCACTTGTAACAAATGTAATACTCCTGTGGGCAATGCTGGTGCCAGGGAAGCTGTGCATGCACAAGGGCAGGAGGTATATGGGAAATCTCTCTCTTCCACTCAGTTCTTCTGGAAACCTGAAGCTGCTCTAAAAAAATGAAGTCTATTTCAAAGTAAAAACAATTGTAAAACTATAGCAATGTCTCCAATGTCATTCTCTGAGAGAAGAGGAAGTATCCAGTGGTAAATTTTCCCCCAGATACAGCAATTTTATATCCAGATCTGGTAACTATTTAACTTCCTAGATCATGAAGTCCAGATAACCAACAATGATGGGCATCGTGGTTGGTCTAAACTCATAAAGATTTTCACCATCTATCTTTTTTTTCTTTAAATGCTGCCCGAGTTTCTATATGCTCTTTGGCAATACTATGTACAATTCTGACTTAAAGGCTGGGAGCAATTTGTTTTTTAAATCAAGGGCAGGCCACTGACAATTGTATATGTATCTCCAGTTAACTCTTTGGATGGTTTAAAATTAAGAATCCGAGAGATTTGGCATTAAACTAATACAAATTTTGAGCCTAGGCCATCCTTCAGAAGAAAGTGCAGCTTTGCCCAGATACAGAGACGCCTTGGGCTGAGACTGAGCATAATAAGGAATTGGCAAAGTCTTAAATTCCCCTGAATTTATGTCTCATAAGGACAAGATAATTTGAATTTTCATGCTAAAATTCTTTTAGATTTTGACACCTTAGCATTGTAACTAATAAGAGGATGTAGTCTGCAGATTTTAAATATCTTGTGGAGTTTAATAATGGAAATATATTGGGACATCTTTATTTGTTGTCATTTTATATTGGCTCAATTTTATTGTGTTATTTATTCCTTATACAGAATCTTATACCATATTTTTGACAATGTGGATGGATCTTATTTTGTATGGGAAATAAAAATGAAAGTGATGTATAAGGGGACTTGGAGTTATGTAATATTTGTTCTGACTCTTAAGAGCCCTTTGGTGATAGTGATACAAGGGTCCAAGGATTACCACAAAGGATCTTTGTTTGGTGGGAGAAGCCTCAGGAAGATGGAAAGAGACCATCTCTAATAGATTACTGATTTCCTCCTCCAGGTTGACCATGGAGTCAGTGTTAGATGGAATGGTAAATATAACAGCCGCTGTGGATGTTGTTGTGAAGGACAGAGGGTGTCGTTATTCTTCGGTGAATACAGAGGGACTTGCATTAGAGCTGCATTTCTGGTCTTTCCCTACTATCTCATTCAATCCACCCCAGAGGGGAGGATGATAAATCTTAGACGATAATAAAATTAGGAAGGAAACTCATATGTAATTGTAATTTCCTCCCTTCAACTTTACTCTGGGATTTCCCAGCTGCAGAAAACATGGACTGGTCTGCTTCCACACATGACACAGGCTTACCGGCCACAGTGCTGGCCCTGCTGGGGAGATGGGAGTCCTGCAGTTTACTAGGTCTGGATGGTAAGTTCAGCCACCTCTGGGGTTCAGCATTAGCACAGCTATTCCCACAACACCCTAAACCACATTCTCTTGATGGTTTCATTAAAAATGTTAATATTGACTCTGGCTTCAGCTCATAGATACAGAGCTGGAAAGAATATTATTCTCATCCTTACAACAAGGACACAATTTAAAAACTACAAATTAACAACTTCTTAAACACTTTTTACACAACTGAATTTCCCTTCAGACGAGTATCCACTTACTCCCATAGGGAAAAAAAAGCATTAATCACAGAAGAGGTGGATGAAAGATGGCAGTGTGAGAGGTGAGACACAGACTTAATCCTAAAACTGCATATAATACAAAAATATAGTTAATACAACTAATCCTGAAAGAGCAAGAGGAAAAAGGACTGCACCAGACTGCCTACACCTGGAGAAAAGAATAGGGTAATGTACCAAAGCGGTGGCCCAGCGGGACCCAAGCCCTTCCCCCACCCCAGCTCACCAGTGGGAGGAAGAGAAACAAAGTGGGGAGGGAGTGGATGCCTGAGACTGCTGAACACCTAATTCTGGAGATCTGCTCTGGGAGCACAAACCTACATTTCATGGTGCTTGCATGATACTCTTGTGATTATGGGGTTGGAAAGCTGAGAAAGGCAGAATTCCGGGGGAGACTGAGATTCCAGCTGCTTGTGGAAGGCAGGGATCCATATCCAGCTGCTCTGGGACAAAAGAAAGGTAGGCAGTCTGAGAGATTTCCTAAAAAGGAAGCGCTTAGCAAGAGGGTTGCTAAAGGGGCAAGGATTGCACAGAGCTTACTGCTCAGGAGAGAGGACAGCTAGACAAAATTGTCCGGGTGCACTCTGCCCAGCAGGTTGGGAGCTTTGCCTTATAGACTGTTATATTTAAGGAGGAAAACGAAATCTTCCTCCTTAGATGATCTTCAGGTGCTCCAGCTCCCTGGCTGGCTACACAGCTCCAAGGACACCCTTCATGATATGGAGCCTACTGCACCTTTCTCCAGGTTAGCCCCACCTGGCTCATAAACCAGCAAATCCTACCCTGAAGTTAGGCCAGCCAGAGGGAAGATCTGTCTACAGCAACTACAAATGCAAAGCATAGAGGCTTATACCAGTGTGCCTGGCCCACTGGTTCAGACAATGGAGACAGGCATAGCAGCTGGGAAACAGGAAAAAGCTTTTCCTTGCCCCAGGCACCAATACCACTACCCAGCAACCCCCGACATTGTTTCAGGGGATGAGCAGCTCCAGGGAGTAGAGCTTCTGGGCACCAAGAGGGAGCCATATACAAATATGAAATGCCAAAGGAACCTAGTTCAGAGTAAAATGAGTAATACAGCTCCTGAAAAAGATTTAAATGACATCAACCTGATAAATCTTCCTGAAAGGGAGTTCAAAATAAAAATCATTAACATGCTAATGGAGGTACGAAAATATATTTAAGAACTCAGGAATGAATTCCTGTTGGAGATTCAGTCATTGAAGAGCACATTGGATGGTATTAAAAGCAGACTGGATATGGTGGAGGAGACGATAAATAAAATAGAAACTAGAGAAGAGGAATACAAAGAAGCTGAGGCACAGAGAGGAAAAAAGGACCTCTAAGAATGAAATAATATTGAGAGAACTGTGTGACGAATCCAAAAGGAACAATATTTGCATTATAGAGGTACAAGAAGAAGAAAGAGAAAAAGGGATAGAAAGTGTCTTTGATGAGGTAATTGCTGAATATGTCCCCAATGTGGGGAAGGAGATAGTCTCTCAGGCCATGGAGATGCACAGATCTCCCAACACAAGGGACCCAAGGAAGACAACACCAAGACATATAGTAATTAAAATGGCAAAGATCAAGGATAAGGACAGACTATTAAAAGCAGCCAGAGAGAAATAAGATCACATACAAACGAAAGCCCATCAGGATATCATCAGACTTCTCAACTGAAACCTTACAGGCCAGAAGGGAGAGGCAGGATGTATTTAATGCAATGAAGCAGAAGAGCCTTGGACCAAGAACACTTTATCCGGCAATATTATCATTTAAATTTGAAGAAGGGATTAAACAATTTCCAGATAAGAAAAATCTGAGAGAATTTACCTCCCACAAACCATTTCTACAGTGTATTTTGCAGGGACTGCTATAGATGGAAGTGTTCCTAAGGTTTAATAGCTGTCACCAGAGGTAAAAAAAAAAAAAAACCCACAGTAAAGAAAGTAGAACAGTTAATTACTAAGCAAATGCAAAATTAAACGAACTATCCCCAAAGTCAATCAAGGGATAGATAAAGGGTACAGAATATGATACCTAATATATAAAGAATGGAGGAGGAAAAAAAAAGAAACTTAAGATTCTGTTTGTAATAGCATATTAGGTGAGCTAAGTTAGACTCTTAGATAGAAGGAAGTTAACCTTGAAATTTGGTAACCATGAATCTAAAGCCTACAAGGCAAATAAGTACATACCTATAGAAAATCACCCTAAATGTAAATGGACTGAATGCCCCAATCAAAGGACATAGAGTTGCTGAATGGATAAGAAAACAAGACCCATTTATATGCTGCCTACAAGAGACTCACTTTAAACCCAAAGACATACACAGACTAAAAGTGAAGAGATGCAAAAAAATATTTTATGCAACTAATAGGGAGAAAATAGCAGGAGGTGCAGTACTTGTATCAAACAAAATAGACTTCAAAACAAAGAAAGTCACAAGAGACAAAGAAGAACACTACATGATGATAAAAGGGTCAATCTAACAAGAAGATATTACCATTATAAATATCTATGTGTGCAACAGAAGAGCACCTACATGTGTCAAACAAATACTAACAGAATTAAAAGGAGAAATAGAATGCAGTGCATTCATTCTAGGAGACTTTAAAACTCCAATCACTCTGAAGGATGGATTAACCAGACAGAAAATAAGTAAGGAGACAGAGGCACTGAACAACACAATAGAACAGATGGACCTAACAGACATCTACAGAACTCTACATCCAAAAGCAGCAGAAAACAAATTCTTCTCAAGTGCACAAGGAACATTTTCAAGAATAGATCATATACTAGGCCAAAAAGAGCCTTGGTACATTAAAAAAGATTGAAATTGTAACAACCTGTTTCTAACACCATAAAGTTATGAAACCAGAAATAAATTATGGAAAGAAAATGAAAAATCCTACAATCACTTGGAGTCTTCACAACATGCTCCTAAATAACCAATGGATCAATGACCAAATAAAAACAGAGATCAAGCAGTATATGGAGAAAAATGACATTAATAATTCAACACCACAAAATCTGTGGGATACAGCAAAGGCCGTGCTAAGGGAAAGTATATTGCAATAAAAGCCTTCCACAGAAAAGAAGAACAATCCCATAAGAACAGTCTAAACTCACAATTAATGAAACTAGAAAAATAAGAACAAATGAGGCCCAAAGTCAGTAGAGGAAGGGACATAATAAAGATTAGAGCAGAAATAAATAAAATTGAGAAGAATAAAACAATAGAAAGAATCAATGAAAAGCAAGAGCTGGTTCTTTGAGAAAATAAACAAAATAGATAAACCCCTAGCCAGACTTATCAAGAAAAAAAGAGACTCTACTCACATAAACAGAATCAGAAATGAGAAAGGAAAAATCACTATGGACAACACAGGGGAAAAAAAATTATTAGAGAATACTGTGAAAAATTACATGGTAACAAACTGGATAACCTAGAAGAAATGGACAGCTTTCTAGAAAAATACAACCTTACAAGACTGACCCAGGAAGAAACAGAAAATATGAACAGACCAATTGCCAGCAACGAAATTGAACTGGTAATCAAAAACCTACCTAAGAACAAAACCTCTGGACAAGATGGCATCACCGCTGAATTTTACCAAACATTTAGTGAAGACCTAACACCCATCCTCCTTAAAGTTTTCCAAAGAGTAAAAGAGGGAATACTTCCAAACTCATTCTATGAGGCCAGCATCACACTAATACCAAAACCAGGCAAAGACACCACAAGAAAAGAAAATTACAAAAGAATATCCCTGATGAATATAGATGGAAAAATATTCAACAAAATATTAGCAAACCAGACTCAAAAATACATCAAAAAGATCATCCATCATAATCAAGTGGGATTTATTCCAGGAATGCAAGGATGGTACAACATTCGAAAATCCATCAACATCATCCACTACATCAACAAAAAGAAGAGCAAAATTAACATAATCATCTCCACAGATGCTGAAAAAGAATTCGACAAAATTCAACATCCATTCATGATAAAAACTCTCAACAAAATGGATATAGAGGGCAGGTACCTCAACATAATAAAAGGCCATATATGACAAACCCTCAGCCAACATTATACTTAACAGCGAGAAGCTGAAAGCTTTTCCTTTAAGATCAGGAACAAGACAAGGATGCCCACTCTCCCCTCTTTTATTCAACATAGTTCTGGAGGTCCTAGCCATGGCAGTCAGACAACACAAAGAAATAAAAGGCAACCAGATTGGCAAGGAAGAAGTCAAACTGTCCCCGTTTGCAGATGACATGATATTGTACATAAAAAACCCTGAAGAATCCACTCCAAAACTACTAGATCTAATACCTAATTTTGAATTCAGCAAAATTGCGGGATATAAAATTAATATGCAGAAATCTGTGGCATTCCTATACACTAACAATGAACTAGCAGAGGGACATATCAGGAAACCAATTCCATTCACAGTTGCATCAAAAAGAATAAAACACCTAGGAATAAACCTAACCAAGAAAGTGGAAGACCTGAAAACTCTGAAAACTTCAAGACACTCATGACAGAAATTAAAGATACAAATAAATGGAAACACATCCCGCGCTCATGGATAGGAAGAACTAATACTGTCAAAATGGCCATCCTGCCTAAAACAATCTGCAGATACAATGCAATTCCTATGAAAATACCAACAGCATTCTTCAACGAACTAGTGAAAATAATTCTAAAATTCATATGGAACCACAAAAGACCCCAAATAGCCACAGCAATTCTGAGAAGGAAGAATTAGCTGGGGGATTATGCTCCCCAACTTCGAGCTCTACTACAAAGCCACAGTACTCAAGACAATTTCGTACTAGCACAAGAAAAGACCCATAGACCAGTGGAACAGACTAGAGAGCCCTGATGTAAACCCAACCATATATGGTCAATTAAAATATGATAAAGGATCCATGGACATACAATGGGGAAATGACAGCCTCTTCAACAGCTGGTGTTGGCAAAACTGGACAGCTACATGCAAGAGAATGAAACTGGATTATTGTTTAACCCCATACACAATGTAAATTTGAAATGGATCAAGGACCTGAATGTAAGTCATGAAAGCATAAAACTCTTATAAGACAACATAGGCAAAAATCTCCTGAATATAAGCATGAGCAACTTCTTCCTGAACGCATCTTCTCGAGCAAGAAAACAAAAGCAAAAATGAACTCATGGGACTACATCAAACTAAAAAGTTTCTTTACAGAAAGGACACCATCAACAGAACAAAAAGGCATCCTACAGTATGGGAGAATATATTTGTAAATGACATATCTGACAAGGGGTTAACATCCAAAACATATAAAGAACTTACACGACTCAACACCCAAAAAGCAAATAACCTGATTAAAAAGTGGGCAGAGGATATGAAGAAACAGTTCTCCATAGAAGAAATTCAGATGGCCAACAGACACATGAAAAGATGCTCCACATCACTAATCATCAGGGAAATGCAAATTAAAACCAGAGTGGGATATCACCTCTCTCCATTAAGGATGGCCAGCATCAAAAAGACTAAGAACAACAAATGCTGGTGAGGATTCAGAGAAAGGGGAACCCTCCTACACTGCTTGTGGGACTGTTAGCTAGTTCAACCATCGTGGAAAGCAATATGGAGGTTCCTCAAAAAACTAAAAATAGAAATGCTATTTGGCCCAGGAATCCCACTCCTTGGAATTTCCCCATAGAATACAACTTCTCAGATTCAAAAAGACATACGCACCCTTATGTTTATTGCAGCACTTTTTACAATAGCCATGATATGGAGGCAACCTAAGTGTTCATCAGTAGATGAATGGATAAAGAAGAGGTGGTACATATACACAATGGAATACTATTCAGCCATAAGAAAGAAACAAATCCTACCATTTTCAACAACATGGATGGAGCTGGAGGGTATTATGCTCAGTGAAATAAGCCAGGCAGACAAAGACAAGTGCCAAATGATTTCCCTCATTTGTGGAATATAACAGCGAAGCAAAACTGAAGGAACAAAATAGCAGGAGACTCACAGACCCCAAGAAGGGACTAGTGGTTACCAAAGGGGAGGGGTGTGGGAGGGCGGGTGGGGAGGGAGGGAGAAGGGGATTGAGGGGTGTTATGTTTAGTACACATGGTGTGGGGGATCACGGGGATAACGGTCTAACACAGAGAAGGCAAATATTTGAAAAATAATAGAGAATCGGCTGGAGTTAATAACACAAAATCATACATCAAAGAAATTCACACAATACGAAGGAGGATTTAAAAACAAACAAGGCATATAATAGGCAAACTGCTGAAAATAAGTGACCAAGAGAAATCATGCAGGTATCCATAAGAGTAAAATGCATTCTGCACAGAGGAATTGAAAACCATCCATTTTCTGCTTCCTTAAAAAAGATTTAAGAAAGTAGAGATTTAAAGAAAATCTTTAAAAAAGCAGAGCAATGATTTGAGACACTTCTTTCCTAAAACAAGCAATTCATATATATTAAATTGCCTTCTAATTACCACTTTAACTACATCCCACATATTTAATATGTTGAATTTTCATATTCATTCAGTTCAAACTTAAGTCTGTCATTTGCTTTTTGTTTTTGATATACCACATTACAAATATATGACATAAACACATGAGGAGTAGAAAAGAAAACAGTGTTTTGACTAGATACTGTAAGGCTAAAGAGAAAATAACTGTAATAAACGCTGTTCAGGTCTCCCCTGCTATCCAAAAGTAGAGGGTTCCTATGAAAACTTTCATAAGGTGAAACAGCATAAAGCAAAGAAGCAGTTACCATCAGTTTATGTGGAAAAGTTTTTTTAGTGTTCCCAGACCCAAGAAAATAACCTCTCTTAGGCTTTTCTGACCCCTACAACACATCTTGCTACTGCATGCACAAAATAAATCAAAGTAAAGCACAGACGCTCACAGACATAATTCAAAGCTATGGCAGCTTAATGCTGAGATGCTGTGTGTAGTTCCCAGGGTAGTAGCTTAGATGGGCTCCTCTCACAGCTAGGGATGCACACCCTCTAAATGGATTGCTGTGAAATAAATGCTTTTTTCATGAAAAGGAGATTCCTCCTTGGGTTCCTTTTGGTTAGTAAAAACAGATACTGCCTAAACCTTTCATAAAATGAAGTGGCATAATGGAAACTTTCAAAAAGAGGGAAATAACCTGTATTGTTCCTCACATGAGTACAAATTGCTAATTGTGAAACTACAACTACACTATGATTGAACAAAAAAACAATTATTTTGTGGGTGATAAAATCCAGTTTTCTTTCTATCTGAGAAAGAAATTACAAATAAGGAAACAGGAAAGATAGAATACCAAACCTGTGATACTGGATTGGGAACAGAAATAGTATAAACTCATGTTTACATGAATATGTTTATGCACATATGCCTATATGCATATACACACACACAAAGACAGGTGGATACAGAAATACAGATCTATGTACATACATGGAAAGGTATACATAGACCCATTTCCTAGCTTGATGCATTAAGAGGACATAGAAATACCTAGGAATAAACCTAACCAAGGAAGTGAAAAACCTATACCCTGAAAACTACAAGACACTCTTAAGAGAAATTAAAGAGGACACTAACAAATGGAAATTCATCCCATGCTCTTGCGTAGGAAGAATTAATATTGTCAAAATGGCCATCCTGACTAAAGCAATCTATAGATTCAATGCAATCCCTATCAAAATACCAACAGCATTCTTCAATTAACTAGGGAAAATAGTTCTAAAATTCATATGGAAGCACAAAAGACCCCGAATAGCCAAAGCAATCCTGAGAAGGAAGAATAAAGCAGGGGGGATCTCGCTCCCCAACTTCAAGCTCTACTACAAAACCACAGTAATCAAGACAATTTGGTACTGGCATAAGAACAGATCCATAGACCAGTGGAACAGACTAGAGAGTCCAGATATTAACCCAAACATATATGGTCAGTTAATATACCATAAAGTGGCCATAGGTATACAATGGAGAAATGACAGTCTCTTCAACAACTGGTGTTGGCAAAACTGGACAGCTACATGTAAGAGAATGAAACTGGATCACTGTCTAACCCCATACACAAAAGTAAACTCAAAATGGATCAAAGACCTGAATATAAGTCATGAAACCATAAAACTCTTAGAAAAAAGCATAGGCAAAAATCTCTTGGACATAAACATGAGCAACTTCTTCATGAACATATCTCCCAGGCAAAGGAAACAAAAGCAAAAATGAACAAGTGGGACTATATGAAGCTGAAAATCTTCTGTACAGCAAAGGACACCATCAATAGAACAAACAGGCATCCCTCAGTATAGGAGAATATATTCATAAATGACATATCTGATAAAAGGGGTTGATATCTAAAATATATAAAGAACTAATGCACCTCAACAAACAAAAAGCAAGTAATCCAATTAAAAAATGGGGAGAGGATCTGAACAGACACTTCTCCAAAGAAGAAATTCAGATGGCCAACAGGCACATGAAAAGATGCTCCACATCGCTAATCATCAGAGAAATGCAAATTAAAACCACAATGAGATATCACCTCACACCATTTAGGATGGCCACCATACAAAAGACAAACAACAACAAATGTTGGTGAGGATGTGGAGAAAGGGGAACCCTCCTAAACTTCTGGTGGGAATGTAAATTAGTTCAACCATTGTGGAAAGCAGTATGGAGGTTCCTCAAAAAACTCAAAATAGAAATACCATTTGACCCAGAAATCCCACTCCTAGGAATTTACCCTATGAATGCAGCAGCCCAATTTGAAAAAGACATATGCACCCCTATGTTTATCGCAGCACTATTTACAATAGCTAAGAAATGGAAGCAACCTAAGTGTCCATAAGTAGATGAATGGATAAAGAAGATGTGGTACATATGCACACGGAATATTATTCAGCCATAAGAAGAAAACAAATCCTACCATTTGCAGCAACATGGATGGATCTAGAGGGTATTATGCTCAGTGAAATAAGCCAGGTGGAGAAAGACAAGTACCAAATGATTTCACTCCTTTGTGGAGTATAAGAACAAAGAAAAAATACTGAAGGAACAAAACAGCAGCAGGCTCACAGAACCCAAGAATGGACTAACAGTTACCACATGGAAAGGGCCTGGGGAGAATGGGTGGGAAGGGAGGGATAAGGGGGAAAAAGGGGCATTACGATTAGCACACATAATGTATGGGGGGGGCACGGAGAAGCAGTAAAACACAGAGAAGACAAATAATGATTCTATAGCATCTTATCACACTGATGGACAATGACTGTAATGGGTATGTGGTGGGACTTGATGATAGGGGGAGTCTTGTAACCATAATGTTGCTCATGTAATTGTACATTAATGATACCAAAATAAAAATAAAAATAAAGAAAAAAAAGAGGACATAGAAGCAGCCATTCTCCAGTACCAATGAGCACACCTAGCACCTACGTTTTTGTTTCTAAAATTCATTTTCCATTATAAGGAACTAAGTTTACTTGGGTTAACAGTTTATTCCAGGGTGGGAGAAGAGAAAATACAAGATGAATCTGGATCGAATGCTAGAAAGTACACACACACACTCACACACACATTTGTGTCCTTGTCAAAAGAACACAAAGCCAATCTGAAAGATCCCCCAGTGGCCATAGTTGAAACAATCAGATCCACAAAATAAATAATTTAGTATTGGCTTATTGACCAAAGAATTAAATAAACAACTGTGATAAAAATAAATGATTGCATAAAAAATAAATTTGAGAGAAGAGACAACTTACCCTTATAGAGAATTCCAATGAATTAATGGAGAAGGAATGAGAGTAAAAAAATCACCATTAGTAATTACTTCAATGGTCACTGGTCGTAAAATATATTGACAGCATGTACTTCTGTTATAATGCAGTAAGATGAACCCATTCACCTTACTGATGGTCTCCCAAAGTCATAAACTCAGTCTAATAATGAAAAACTACTAGGCAAATGGAAATTGAGAGCAATCACAAAATATCTGATCAGTACTTTTCAAAATTGCCAAGGTCATGAGTTATAAAGTACTGAGAAACTGACAGACTGGGAGAGACAAAGGAGATGTGATAACTAAATGCAATGTGGGATACTAGGCTGGACTGAAGCAGCAAAACAACATTAGTGGGAAATCTAAATAAACTTTGTAGGTAATTAATAGTATTGTCCCAACAGTTGTTTAAAATATTAACTTTAGAGAGAGCTTGGTGCAAGTTGTACAGGAATTCTAAGTACTAGTTTTGTAACTTTTCTGTAAGCCTAAAATTATCTCAAAATTAAAAAAATAAAATACTTATATCTTCATCTCTGACAGCCTTACTCCTTACTCTTAATTTGTTCAGAATGTGGACAGGAAAAGGAGATACTGTAGATAAATTCCCTAAAGTGTGCTTTAAAAGTAATTTTTGAGGGGTTCATTAGTTTTAAAATATGTAATGTAATGATGGATAATAGATGAAGAGATTTTTCTAGCACAACCTTTATCACTCATCCATTTAAAAACTGTTCAGAACACCTGAGATGATTGTGTATAAGAATTTTATTTGAATTAGTTCTGTCTTTAGTAAATCTTTTTAGTAAATATCTTCTCTAAATGTACTGCTTTAGGGAGTAGCTGAAGCAAGATGAAATATACATATCTGAGGGAAAACTAATAGTTTAAGTATGATTTTAAAATTCTTAATGTATGAATGAATACAGCTTATGGGAAAAATTTGTGTTTTGATGTACTTCTTGAAATTATTAGTGGTTAGATTGTTCTTCTGAAGAGAACTACAAAGATATTAAATGATTTTGTCTTATACCTGAGAGATGACAGGAGAAATTACTTTTTAACTCTGTATGTTTAAGATAAACACACACATTTGCTTTTTCAGCCTTTACTTTGTTTCTACACTATCTTTTCTGGCAAGGGTTTTTCTCCATTTAAAGAATGTGAGCATTCATACTGAGTAGATCATAAAAAGCTTTTCAGTATAAATTAATTCAAATTTCACACATGTTGCATATATAATAGTTTAAAATATGTAGATCAACTTAGATCAAATGTTAAAAATGTTCTGGACAAGGAGGGGAAAGCACTTAGACATGTGTAAGCAAGTAAACACATTATCTGACTTAATACCTTAGAACCAGAAACCAATGAGACCATCAATAAAAAAAAATTTTTTTAATACAGTAAAATGCATAATGAATTTTCATGACAAGAAAGAAGAAACTGGCATGGAATGTGCAATTGATTTTGCTCAGAGATGTTGCGCTAGAAGAACATTGGAAGGCAACCGAGCAAATCACCAAGGACTCTGAAAGGCATCTGCTGCTCTTTGTGGTGAATCCACTCCCATTAAATCCAGAGGCAGGAGATGAGCAAAGAGAGACTGCTTACATACATAATACAATTATAATTACTTAGAAGGTTCAGTGTGGTGTTTGACATACAATTTAATACATCATAGACATTCAATAACTCCTTAAATTGATCTTTGTGCCAAAATAGTCTTTAATCACAGAAGGCTGTGTTAGTACTAAGGGATGGAGTAAATTATATTTTGTCTTTAGAGGGATAAAGGCAATAAATAAACAACAGTTAAAAAGCAAAATTCAACTGGGTAAATTTTGAAGATCTTATTGGCTTTATCCAGTGATTCATAAATCAGGTGGCATCCAGTCTAGCAGACGGAAAGGCACTCTGAAGAGCTGTACACATGAAAGATATTTAAAGGTGGAAAGGAGTAGGAGCAAGGATTCACTAGAAGAGAAGTAAGTTGGCTCTTGCGAAGTGACTTTCCTTCAGGGACTGGTGGGTGGAGATTTATCAGGCAGATCATCTAACCAGTGCTGACCAGGCAATTCCTGATTGATGAGTTGACATGGGCTTAGCATAACTGACTCCATCTTGGGCCTGTTGCCATGTTTTTAACACTACTACACCTTTCCCTCCTGCATGCTGCTTATTGCCCTGCAAAAATCTCTGTAATATAGGGTTATGAAATTTTTTGCCTAGCTGTTTTTTTTTCATGGTGTTTGTCTGTCTATTTTTTGGTTGTTTTGTCTTTGGCAGCCATCTGCCTAAAATGAGGCAGGGATTATTCTATTTGGAAAAGATAGTGGTTCAGCTTTGGAATAGAATCTATTTTTTCTCTACCTGTCCTTTATTCTGCATGTAATTTAAGAATAAACATAGAGAAATAAACTACTGAAAAAATATGAAAATAAACTAAAGAAATAAATACCAGAGAGAAAAGTCATAAAAATGTGGTATAGGAAATTCTCTTATTAGTTTACTAGTGTTCCTATGTCAAAAAACGTACTATTTATTTTGCTTAGTTTCCTCCATTTTTAAGTAGAATCATTACCATCTGTCCAAGAATACAGAAATGAATGACTTCTTTTCTTGAAAGAATATAATATTTTCAAAAATCTGGACCCCTTGTATCTTGGGTATCATTTATGGATAAGATATTATTAGTTGTATTGTGAATTCTTTTAGCATGGTACTTTTTGATAGATGAGATCTATAGCAATTTGAGAAAGTAAAATTATTTTCTGATTTTTCAGTTTCCTAATAAAAGAATAAAAATGCTTTCTCTTACTCTAGCTCTGCAAGATAACTAGAAATGTCCTTAAGATGTCTGCTATCATAAATGAACAAAATCCTATTATATATTGGACTTTTATTAACTAGGAGTTGTGTTTTCACCTTTGCTAGCATTCTTCTCTTGACTCTTAAACAGCCTTAACACATTATTACCAAATCACTCTTATATCATCTGTTATTTCTACTTTTATTTTGCAGATTTACTGTATTGATAATTGGGACAGTTAGGTAAGTAAAAGAACCCTCTCAGCGAGGATAAGCTGTAATCAATTAAAAAATCATCTTTTATTTGTCTGATTGGACTGGGCCTGTGTCCCTTGTGTGAGGTAGGAAGGGGTAATTGTTCTTTTAATTCGCAAAGCAGAAAACCAAAACCACTAAGTGGAACTCACCGCATGTGCAAAGAGCTCACATCCCTGAACTCAGCCCATTGCAAATTGCATGTTAACTTAGTGTAAGTTAAACCTGTATCACTCTCCCAGGTATTGGAGTGAGAAGCTGGAAATCCACCATGGCAACACAAATCAGAACTGGCTTTCATAATAGTATATATGAGTGCCTCCTTCAGGAAGCTGTGCATGAAGCATTCTTCCTGGACTATGGAAACTTGGAAATGATTTTGGAATAAACATAGATATATACACAAACATGAATCTTCAGTTCAGTCAGTTCAGTTCAAAAATATCTATTTGAGTATGTCCTGTGTGCTGGGCACTGTGGTAGGTGATTGGATCCAAGAGCAAACAGGGTTTTCACAATGTAGTGGGTAAGACAGGCAGGAAAGCTGCAATTTTAATATCATGTGGAATAATTTAAGTGGACAGAGGAAGGGCATTTTGTTGGTCCTAAATAGGAAGAAGGGATAAAAGAAAGCTTGCTGGAGGACACTAAAACTGAATCCTGAATGATGCACAGTGTTAGACTGACATTTGGCACCAAATCATCCGGCAAAGCCCTGGAGTGAAAAACTGATGTGCATTCTAGGAGCTCCGTGCTTCAAGTCGAGTGGTGACTGCAACCAAATGATTTACAAGAAGGGTAAAACACAAACAGTTTAATCAAGAAGAAGAGACCAAGAGATATAGTACTTGTTTTACTGAGAAGAATATGGCAACCATGAGCTGCCTTGGGGCATGCCACAGTTTACCATGTTCTTTAAAGTCTTTTCATATGCTAGTGTATGCTCGGCTTTAAATTTTAGATAAAAATTGACCTCTAGAAATGAAAACAACCTACTTATATTTATTAATACATGAAAATCCTAAATGGACAATAGCAAGATATGCTCACATAGTTGAAGGTGTGTGTGGGTGTGTGTATGTACACACATCCCAATCAAGACAACTCTATTTGCATTAAACTTATTAAGTCAAATCAGTTTTACAGAAATGTAGACCAAAGTTTCAGGACATGATCCCTCTTGATCTTCTACTTGGCAAATTTTCATTTTCCACTTGTTTCCCTATTTACTTTTAACACTGTATCTCTTTTGACACAACTAACGAAGAAAATAGCATCCTGAAGTTGTAAGGTGCAGAAGAACATTTCAGTGAGAAAACAATCAAATTCACATAACAACTTTGTCATGCGATCAAATACAGTTGGAAATACATACTACTCATGAAGTCTGGGAACATTTAATTATTAGGTAGACACCAATATAAGACGTTCAAATCAATGAGCTGCATAGGAATGAGGAGAAACCTATATTATACCTCTTTCTCCCCAGAAATACACTTAAGACGGGGAGAATCAACTATTTTTTGTTGAGCATCTGTTACATGCTGGCTTAATGATAGGCACTTTGTTATACTTTACTGTTTAATTTCCAGAATGACATCGGCAGTCTCAGGAAAATAAAGCAGTCTATTATCAGTCACTCCACTAGAATTCAAACCAGGACTTCTGACTCTATGCACGTTGCTCTCTTCTACACCTGCACCACTTTCCCTTTCAGCAATTACGCTGCTAATTGTGACAGTATGGCTTAGCTGCATCCACAAGAAAATAAAATTTGTGAAAATTCAAGTTTATGACATAAATAATTAGTATATACTTGTGTTTTAAAGGAATTTGAATAGTAAATCAGAATATCTGTTTATTGTAAACGTGTATAGATCACTTACTTCATGCCAGAGATTATGTTTTATGGAGGTTATCACATTCAATCCTCAAAACAATTGTATGAGGTAGGTATTATTATACTGGTGAGAGGAAAATATGAGATCTGCCCCCAAATCTGAGCCCAGAACCTATGTAGTTCCCAACTACTCTACAGGCTACCAGCAAATGTCCTTACTTTTAGAAGTCACGAAGTCATGAGCAACCTTGGAAATGAGGTAGTCCCTCTCAGATAGTCCATGTCAGTGGGAAACTAAAAAGTTACAGATATTTTACATTTAAGCAACATTTTATAAACCTTGTGTCTACACATGAACTGGGATTCATTACTAAAAACTGATGTACTCTCTTGGCCATTGTACAACTAAAGAAATATCTGTCTTCAGGAGGGAAGCCAGTTGAATTTAGACATTTGAAAATGAAGATAAGGAAGTTTATGTTACTTAATAAAGATAACTACTTTTTATCTTAATAATAAAGATTAAAAAAATAATGTGTTCTAGATTAGTTCTTTTGTCAAATGTCACCCAGATTAGAAATCATAGGTGGGAATTCCACCTGTAAAACAGTGGTTTAAGTGCACCCTTACAAAATATTATTTCCTGTAATGTTAGATTGAACGTTCTTTAAGCCTTGTGGTGGTAAAACCGTTTCCATTATTTTCCGTAGAGCTTGGAATCCCCATCTTACCACCAGGCCCCTCCGTGGGGCAAAGTGCTTTTCCTCTTTTCTTCACCAGCATGAGACAGGAAATGGAGACAGTAATTTTCTGGATTTAATGACCACACACTCTTTTTAAAAGCCATCAAAGGATTATTTGAGAGAGCACACCTGTCAATTTTTATAAGGTACTGCCACCTATCTTGCATACTTTGAAGGAGTAGCTCCTAAATCTTATGACATTTATTCTGGTATTCAGGTCTGGATCAAGACCTTGTTTTAAGAGAATAACAGTTCATTGGACATTTGGAGGCCTGGTTCTAAGTTATGCAGAAGGACATGACTTCAGAGAGCCTGGTGACCTTCCAGTCTCTCTAGAGACCTATGAAAAGTCCATGTACATCCTAAAACTAGTTTAGAAATGATGCAAGAGCACCCTGACCGACCCCTCCTCTCGGATTCCCTTTTGATGGTAGGAAGATGTAATGGGGAGGAAATAACAATTGTCCCACAGTAATGATAGAGCTGATGCTCATATAATGCATGCAGATGAGTAATATTTGTCTTGAACTGAACTAAGCCAAGTGTCTACCTACAACTATTAGATACCTTTTGATAAATATCAGTGACCTCCTACAGATAGAAATACATGAGAAGATATATATTTTCCTTCCCGGCATTTTAAAAATGAAAGCAAGATTCAGACTGAACTTTTTCACACATGCAGATACTTCATATATGCATATCTAGTATACACATGCAGATATTTAGTAGCCAGCAGGGATTAAACAAGCACAGGAGCCCTTCTGTGTGCTTGAACAGTCCCTTAGATATTCTGACAAACCTTGAAATGAGAGGTTTACCTCAAGGCAAATGTGACACTTTCAAGCTAATCATGTTAATCTGAGTCATGTGACCAAAATCTGCTGGCTAAACACAGGACCGCTAGGAATGATATCCAGGTAGTCAATTCCATGGGCAAGGGGTCAGTCTGGATTCTTGCAGCCTGTTCTTGCACCTTTCTTGACAATGTTCAGCCATGTTTTGAAATTTATAGTTTACAAAAAAAAATATTTCACCCAAGTAGGATATGTAGCTTCTGGGTTACAGATTGCAAATACTTTGAATGTGATATTTATTTTTCTTCATAAAAGAAGTACAAATGAAATAATTGAATAGACAGCAGAATGGAAATGCATTATTCTATATGAACAGTATCTGAAGGTACTGAAGAAAAACCAACAATAATGCTTTCTTTATCCATGCCCAGCCCAGGAAGCTAAAGAAAAAGTTTACCATTTTATGAAATTGTCCAAGGTGGTTAGACATTTCTTAAAATTACTCCCTGTGAAAAAATTACAGTCCTAAGGACAAGATTACAAATGGGCATGGGATCCCTAAAGTACTCAGCTACAACCTGCTAAATCCAGCTGTGAATTACTCAGAAAACCACACACTCTCAGCAAACACCTTAAAGATATTTGTTCATCTAGTCCAAGCTCAAGTTTGCTGTTTTCTTCTCTTTGTAGAATCATTTGCAAATTATCCTCCAGCCTCCTCTGCAACCTCTGTAGTGCTGGGAAACACACCACTTGGTGAGGGTATCCCCACATCCCCTAGAGAACAGCAAAGCCATGCTAACAGCATAGACTGAGGACCTGAGACATAAAATTGACGGTTCTTGCTGGCTTAGGTGGCCTCTTACCTTCACTTTCCTTATGTGGAAAATGAGGGAATTGAACTAAGATATGTCATAGAATGTCTTTACTTCAGCTTACATGGTTCTGTAATGTAAATAATTTTCATAACTTCCCTTATCTAAATTTTCCTAAAGCAAAAGTCAAACCACTGCCCTATCCTTCCCAGAGTTTCACAATGAGAGCTTTTAAACTCTCCCATTTGGCTTTTTCCTTTACCCCCTGTAGCTCCTGAAGACAGAAATCAGAACTACTTTTTGGGTAAGTACACATAATGAGTAATGTTGGATTCAACATCATGTCACATCAGCAAACTTTCTGGTTCACCAGCCATTGGTGTTGCTGATATAAAATACTGGACTAAAAGGCTGACAAACTGGTTATTTTATTGTAAAGTTATTTTTTCTCCCCTTGCAATCCAGATATATTCAGAAAGGAGTTAAATTTGCACTTTTTAATGTTCCCCATTAATTGGTCACCTAATTGTTTTAGAGGATAATCCTTACCTGGGTATCACTAACAACATCAGAGATTACAAAATGACAATTATGTAATCCTATAATTTCTTCCACATTCATAGCTGAACTTCTGCATTACTCCTTTTCAAGCCTGATAAATTTTGATGGGCTGTATTCCTCTACATCTAGTCTATGACTTTGCTTGTTTTTAAACCAGCACCATATTGCCTTACTGTAGTGCCTCCCAGACTTCTTTGTTGTACTTACACTCAGCTAATGACTCCATAGTGTTTTCAGCTGCTTCATGTCTTCTGCAGCCCAGTTTACTCAATGCACACATCATGACAGGTGCCATTCCAATTTGTTAATTGTTTTATTAGACACAACTAGGCTCACGCTAGGAAACCTGTGCGGAAGTTGGGGTTCCTATGGCCAGGATCCTCACTGAACTTAAACCACCTGATGATGTAACTGGCCTGTTGCTAGGCTACCACTTCCACACCTTTAGGCAATAAGCTATTACTGTGCTATATAGAGAGCTTGGCCCAGTGCTCTGGGTGGAGGCAGGGACAGTAGTGCTCAACCTACTGCCAGGAGAACAAGCCGGGTAATAAACCCTTTCACCCCAAAGAACGTTTTGCTGTCAATTTCTTTGGTCACATTGAATCCATAGCAAACTTGCCCAGGGCTGAAACCCATTGGCAAAACAATTGGCAAAAGTTGGCCGGGTTCATTGTTGACCAAGGAAAAAGACAGGCTGCCCTTATGGGAGGGGTGCTTCAGGGGGCTGCCCCTGTGAATGGGGAGACGGTGGATTGTCCCCCAGTGGGTATGTGGTCTGAGGTGGCTTGCCTCCTAGAGGACTGGGCCCCACCCCAGGACTGGAGGCAAGTGGAAGTGACACCTGAGGCACTATGGTGGCCCTTGGTGTAGTAAGTAGGTCTTTTGAGAGATGGAGTGCCCATGAGGCAGAGGGGAATGTGGGTTGGCTGCTTCTCACAGTATTAAAAAAGTCTACAGAAGAGAATGATATGCTACTGAAAAAGACCCAAGAAAGGTGGCACGAGAACGCCAGCTGCGAAGCATTGAGGTGAAGGTAAGAGAGCTTCGGAAGACTGAGCTAACATTGCTGCAAGGCACAGTAGAAAAGGTAAAGGTTGTAGCAGAGGACGCACTCAGGGCAGGGGAGAGAAAGGTACCATCAGCCCCAGAAATGAAGGAGCTTGAGAAGGATGAAGGGGTGGTGCCAGAGGCACTGGCCCCTCCTGTATTGAAAGCACGCCCAGTGGTTGTAAAGAAAATTAAGACCCAGCAGCTGAAAGTTCCCCAAGGAGAGGAGCAGCCCCCTCCCCAGGTCATGGAGTACTCTATGGTCTGCCCCTATACTCAGACTGAATTGGTGGATTTGGGCTCCCAGTTTAGGCAGAAGCCCTCGGAGTCAATATTAGCTTGGCTCCTGTGTCTGTGGGACTTAGGGGTGGACGGAATTGTTCTGTCAGGATCAGAGATGAGAAAGCTGGCTTCCCTGACAGTGCAGCCTGCCTTGAAGCAGTGAATACAAAATGCACATCAGACCCCAGGGAGTCACTCCCTCCTCGATTGGCTTATGGCTGCACTTGGTGCTGTGTGGCCTAATCCAGATGATCTACCATCCTCTCCTGTTAGATGGTAGACATATGCTGAGTTCCAACAGGCATTACGAGAGCTAGGCATGAGAACTGTCTTCTACAGTCCAGAGAATTACAGCCCAGATGAAGAGATTTTCACCACTGGGATGAGAAATATTGTACTTCAAACGGCTCCCACATCCCTCTTTGGGTCTCTAGTGGCCATTCTTTCCCCTCACTTAGGGCATCCCATAAGTGAGGTGACATGTGCAGTAGCGTACTTAGGAGAGGCTGAAGCAATGAGTACCAGACAGAAATAAGATCTGCTACTCACAAGAAGAATTTACAGGCTGCCATGAAGGTTACGAGGACCCAGATGTCAGTTGATTTAATATGGGCAGGATCAGATGGAAGGAAACTATATGGGAATTCAAATAGGATCTTACTAGAGCTATGGCAACAGCTGAAACCAGAGCGGCAGTTCCAGCCATTAACACCAAAGAGGCAGAGGTCAGAGACAGAGCCACAAGTCTGGCATGTGTGTTTGCAAGACTTCCTGCTGGAAAGCAAGTCAACCTCACTTGAGCCCACACAGGAAGATGATTGGGGAACATAGTTTGACTGAGGGGAAGGTCAAGGTATCTGCCTTGAGGGATCATGGGGAACCAGAGGCCACATGTTGAAATAGCTATGCATTGGTCCCCAGTGAACATACAATGTGTCCTGGCTCTGGTGGACACTGGGGCTGAATGTTCACTGATTCATGGTAACCATGAGCAGTTCCCTGGGACCCCCACTATCATAAATGGATAATGGGGTAAGGCTATCAGAGTGAAAAAAGCCCAAATCCCTTTGGGAATAGGGTGTATACCCCCAAAAGAGTATACTGTGTACATATCTCCTATCCCTGAGTATATTTTGGAGATTGATATCCTGCAGGGTCTATGGTTGTGGACCACTGCAGGTGAGTTCAGACTGAGAGTACTTGTGGTGAAGACAGTTCTGAGGGGACATGCTAAGCACCTGCCCATAGCTTTGCCTGTGCCTTGGCGGGTGACTGATACCAAACAATACAAACTGCCTGGAGGGGGCATAAAGAGATTGGAGAAACTCTCCAGGAGCTGGTAAAGGTGGCTATTATAAAGTCCACCCATAGTCCTTTCAATTCGTCAGTGTGGCCAGTATAAAAGCCAGATGGCTCCTGGCGTATGACTGTAGACTACAGAGAACTGAATAAAGTCATACCCTCTATGCATGCTGCTGTCCCCTCTATTGCAGGCTTGTGGATACCCTCAGCCATGAACTAGGAACATATCATTATGTGGTTGATCTTGCTAATGCCTTCTTTTCCATTGACATTGAGCAGGAAAGTCAGGAACAGTTTGCCCTCACATTGGAAGGATGGCAATGGACTTTCACCATCCACCCACAGGGATACCTACACAGCCCCACCATCTGTCATGGACTTGTAGCCCATGAATTGGCTAGATGGGAGAAACTGCCAAGAGTGCGGCTGTACCATTATATTGGTGATGTCATGCTCACGTCCGATTCTCTTTCAGATCTACAAGGTGCAGCACCTAGACTGATGCAATATTTACAGGAGAAAGAATGAGCTGTGAACCATACCGAGGTTCGGGGGCCTGGTTTGTCTGTCAACTTCTTGGAGGTTGTCTGGTCGGGTAAGACCAAAGTTATACCAGAAGCAGTTACAGATAAAGTCCAAGCCTTTCCTACCCCCACAACTGTAGCATTGCTACAGGAGTTTATGGTTCTTCTAGGCTACTGGAGAGGGTTTATCACACACTTGGCACAAATTCTGAAGCCTTTATACTGGTTGATATGAACGGGCATCAGGTGGGACTGGGATGAGACATGTGCATCTGCCTTTACTACAGCAAAACGGGCAGTCAAGGCCATGCAGGCCTTGAGTGTGATAGACCCATCAAGACCTGGTGAGCTGGATGTTCATGTGACTGAAGACGGTTATGGCTGGGGTCTCTGGCAGAGGGCCAGTGACATATACTACTGAAAAGCAGGAAGAACTTGCTTTTGAACCATTAGGAGCAGAGAGTCTCTATCAGGCGGGAAGAGCCCCTATACCCATAGATAAACGGTACAAAGATGGCTCCAGCCATGGGCAGCCCCCAAAATGGAGGGCCATAGCTTTCCATCCTAAGGCTGAGACAATATGGTGGAAGATGGTGAGGGGAAGAGCAGCCAATGGGCAGAGTTGAGGGCTGTGTGGCTTGTGATCAGCCAGGAGCCCTCCCCTATAGTTGTCTGCACTGACCGCTGGGCTGTCTATCGGGGCTTGACCCTGTGGCTGCCAATCTAGTACCATGCCAACTGGCTGGTTGGGCACCGATCCCTTTGGGGGCAAGAATTGTGGCAAGACTTATGGGTCTGTGGTCAGACTAAAATAATTACAGTATACCATGTGGCAAATCATTTGCCACTGGCATCCTCAGAAAATGATGACGCAGATAAATTGGCCCAGATACATTAGTTAGAAGGAAAGTCTGCCTCTTATGAAGCCCAATGGTTACATCAGCGTTTGTTGCATGCAGAGCAAAAGACAATGTGAACTGTAGCCTATTAGTGGGGCTTGCCTTTGACTTTTGAAGAAGTTAGTAGAGCCTGGCAGGAGTGTGTCCTGTGCTCCAAAAGGAATTACACTGAGTTCCACAGCAACATGGGACAATAGCTAAGGGGCCTATACCCCTCATCAGGTGGCAGATAGACTGTACTGGGCCTCTACCTGTGTCAGAAGGATGTCAGTATGTGATGAGTTGTGTGGACACAGCTACTGGACTTCTGGTTGTTTTTCCTACCTGTTGTGCAGACCAGCAGATGACCAAAAGAGGCCTGGAGGGTCTCTTTGCTGCCTATGCCTGACCACAGGCAATTGAGAGGGATCAGGGCACCCATTTTACTGGACATACAGTGCAAGAATGAGTGTGACAGCTGGGAATCAAATGGAAGTTTCATGCGCCATACAATCCTACCACAGCAGGCATAATAGAGAGGCACAATGGCTTGTTAAAATCCAGACTGAAGTCAGATACCAATAGTCTGTGGGGATGGTCAGTCCCCTTATGGACCATGCTACGGCGTTTGAATGAGAGACCCCGAAAGGGAGCCCTGAGCCCCATAGACGTGTTAACACATATGGCTGCCTCCCCTATACAACTGCTAGTGCAAACCAAGGAAGAATCACTGAAGCCAAGGTTCGGCCACCAGAATAACATCTTGCTGCCAGCACCAACTGCACTGAACCCCAGACACTCCATTGAGTGGACCTGGTGTTGGACCTTTTGACACATGGACCAATGATGGCTGGCTCTCCTGGCACCTTGGGGACAAGGCCTGGAAGCTGGCCTCCTATGTATTCCTGGAATAACAGCAGAGTGGCCGCCAAAGGTCACAGTAGTATATCCTGAATGGCCAGAAGGTAGGAGCATCTTACTGGGGAGTTTTGTTTTATCATTATGGCCAGTGCATGCACCTCCAGTAGCACTATATAGACCCTTCAGTAACCCCAAGGGGAAAGGAGTAAAAATATGGTATACTAGACCTGGAAGGGATCACCTTCCTGCTACAGTCCTATCACAGGACAAGATTTGCCTATGTTGATGGCATTAAAACATGTCTTATTGCCCCCAAAGTCTTTGTGGATTGGGAACTTCCTCTGACTTGAGGATTATTATAATTTTTTGTTATTAGGAACCTCCTCTGGCTTTAGAATTATTATAATTTTTGTTGCCTGTGTCAAAATCTTGTTGTAACTTAGTTTTTGTTATTATCTCTAAGTTGTTGGTATCCTCTGTTGGTATTGTCGAATCAAGTTACAGTGCTCCAGCTTTCTCACACAAGGACCATCGCGGAAGATGGAAACTATGTAGATTGTAAGGCGAGAATCCTGGAGGGGTGGAGTGTGGGGAAATTGGGGTTCCTATGGCCAGGATCCTCACTGAACTTAAACCACCTGATGATGTAACTGGCCTGTTGCTTGGCTACCACTATCACACCTTTAGGCAATAAAGGGTGAGTTGCCTACCTAATACCTTTCCTTTCAATAAGTATATTTTATACCAAAATAGTCTTTTAAGAAACACTTCAGGACATATGTTAATGTAAAATTTTAATCTCAATGATATTATCTCTATAATTCATTTGATCAGTCAAGTAATCTAACAAAAAATATGTTAAATAGTTATACAATCCACAACTTATTTAATTTGTTTCCAGCCAAATTTTTATTATGACTATGACTTTGTTATGCAGACCTAATTATTTTCAATTCTATAAAAGGTTTAGGGCATCAATGCATTTAAAAGACCTTCTGTGTAGAACAAATCTCATTTTTCTTGGCTTTATGTCAGCATAGGTGGTTTTTATTTCCATGTAAGAACTTAATAGGTTTAATCAGAGTTAATGAGAAATGTTTAAGCTTGCTGAATATTCACTTTTGACAATCGTTCTCTCAATTTAAACTGCTCAGCCTATACAATAATAGAAAAGCAACCTCAGCTTTTTCAAAAACATTGATTACTTTCTTTTCCTTTCCAAATTATCCTTAATAATTTTCATGAAAATTTTAACAAAAACCATCTCTTCTGATATTTGTTCCAACATATTGTTAAGAAGGCAAAACATTAAATCACTAGGAAAAAACTTAGAGTAAGTAACTAATTTGTGTAGAGACTAGAGACCTACAGTTTTGGCAGAAAATGCTCTCCTCTCTTAAGGCCACAATGGACAAATGTTGAATTGTAATTGGTGTTCATATTTTTGTGGAATTTCAAAACCAATATAGCATGCTTTACCTAGTAAACTGGTTTCCTTATTGGGAACACTAATTTTCCCACATAAGTTAGTGAGCACTTCAATCAAAAGAGATGAGAAGGCAGCCTGTCACAATTTATGGACGATCGAAACAAAACAAAATAAAAAGAAAGAAAAAGAAAAGAAATGAATAAACAAATGATAATTTTGGAAATGTCTTAAGCATTGATAATGTATAACTTATTTTGAAGGCCAAGGTAATTGGCTTCAGTAGAAATGATACCATATGGAAGCATTTCCATATTTCTGACTGAATAAAAGTTACAAAATGATGAAACTGTCCATTCTTACCACAATTTAAATACTTTTTCCCAATGTTATGTCCATTCTAGGCTCTCAGTGGCTAAAAGAAAAAATCATGTTTTCAGACAGTAGGCACTGCACCAGGCTATCAGAACTGTACAACATAATTGTAGGGTAGATTATACTTGCAAACTTTGAAATATTTGAGCTGAAAAGTCCATTTATATAATAAACATAAATGTTTTCATCTAAACTTCATTGATTGTAAGGAGTTAAGGGCATAACATAGCTATAATGCAACTGTCTCTTTCAAAAGAAAAACTGAAGTTAATATATTTTTGTTTGTTTAATAATAGCTCAATAAATTTGACAAGTATCTTAGTTAAAGGCAAAATTCAAATATTCCCAGTAGTCTGCTCATCTCTATTGTATTAGGATGACAGCAAACTCCTAAATAATCTCTTAGAGGGAGTATGCCTAAGACTTTGGCATTAGCAACTGAGATGGAGATAAACTTATGGTGATATAATAGAAAGTGGATGGCTTTGCAGTTAGCCAGATGTGTATTCGAATCCTGAAATTCCTACCTAACCATTTCAGGCAAGTTAATTTATCTCTGCCTATGTCAAACCTGTGTCAATAGCCATTATTATTGACACTGCACTCAATCATCTGAAGACTAAATGAACTGATGTTTACAGAAGAAATGAAGAGACTATGTGTTGACATAAAAGTTCAAATAGAGAAGTACCAAGACTTAGAATAAATTTATGGCTTTAGAAGTGGAGAAAAATGGCAAACCTCTAAGAATACTGGAAGAAAGAAGAAAAAGATATATGATTTACCTTGATATAAAAACAAATGGGAATAGTAAACAACTTTTTTTTTCTCCAATGAATCGATATGGAATTTTCCATTCCTGCCCTCTTTGTGTCAGTGCTAACAATTGAGGAAATAATTTGAGTGGACTTATATTTGCAATAAAGTGTTGAATTGTGGCAGAAATAGAATATTCTTGGATTCATCTCACCAAAAGACATCTGCACTCTGCCAAATATGAAAACATCTCCCAACATTACTTCTGAAAAGTATTGATGTTTATTTAAAAAAAATGCTATTATATTTTCCGTTAAGCCTTGTATCTAATTGTTCAATGGTTTTATTTCCATCAGAATGAATTGTTTAAAGTTTTTTTCATTTTATATTCTTTCACATTTATTTAAAATATAGTTAGGTTGTAAAAATCATTAATGCTCTATATATCAAACATATATCTTTGGCAATCAATATTTGGAAAAGAGAGTTAGACAGTCTAATCTTTATATTAGAAAGCTTTTTAAAAGTGTTCTTGAGATTAACCAATGAATACCAATATACAAATACATTAACTTTAAACATTTATAATTTAAACATCTTAATCTAATTGTTTTCCCTTTCGGAAGAAAAATATTAGAGAAAATGTTCAACATTTTTGTTTTTTTATGGTAAAAATGGTATTCTCAAGTTTCATAAATTAATTTTATTCTACTTTAAGATATTTTATTTCCAAAAAACAATTATAATATGTATCAACAGGAATGCCATCCATAATTTTGTTTCTTTGCTTATATGCTTATGGATTATTAGAGATGTATTGACAATAAATTCTTTTGGCTCTCTTTCTGTTTATTTGGCCTCCTTTCAGAATGGCCCATTCGCTTGTCCCATCTTACAAAGTCCTTTCTGCTCTCTTGTTTGGTGACTCTCAACAACTATCAAGTGACAACAGGAACAAAAAGTGCTTTCTAATCTGTTGTCTGTAACATCCCCACACTCTGAAAAACAGTAGAGATTTTAATAATGAGCTCTAGGGTCTTATTATTTGGTTTATATTCCTTCTGCTAATTTTTATTTATACCTTAAACTCTATTATTGTAATGTACTTTCTGTAGCAGCTGACATTAGGAAATTTATAGTCTTAGAAAGCACCCAGCAACTGTGTATCCCTGAGAGTTTTTATGTTATTTTCAACAAAAATAAATTAATTCATTTGATACTGACATTAAGAACATTATAAGTGAGGCCTAGCTTACTTCTCCAGAAAGTACTACCTAAATATTCCTTATATTTATGTTGTTATATAGGATTAAAAGTTTGATATTATATGATCCCAGGTCCACTCCATTGCTCATTATTTATCAGGCATTGGGTCATGAGACATAGTTACTGATTTTGGGGTTACTACTTTGATGAATTTTTCTGAGTTTTCAGAGATCGACCTTCTTTTTCTTCCTTTTTCCTTCCCTCCCTCCCTCCCTCCCTCCTCCCTCTCTCCCTCTGTCCCTTCCTTCCTTCCTTCCTCTCTTTCTATCCCATGTACTTCCCCTGGTTGAGCAAACTCATTGGTGTCCTTCTTCAGGAAGCCTCAAACTGGAGACATTTTCTGCCCTAGCAGGATAATGGCTGGAAACAGAAATTTATCAGAAGCAAAATATACTGACCATTTGACCATTTAGTCCTGGCCTTGCTGTGACTCTTAACTGCAAATGTCTGGATCATTAACACCCCACGATTCTCATAACTGTTAAGTGAATCAATTGCTTGGTTTCATAACTGTTACTTGGCCTTCCAGCTCCAATCCAGAATTCCCTTTGTCAGGAGGATAATTCATATGTCTCTCAAGCACTAGATCAGTAAACTGCTTCTGACTTAGTGGCTTTATGGGGAGCTCTGGCTGGGGAAAAAATTTTAGATGAGCTCGAATAGTCTGTGGTTGCTGCTATAACACGTAACCATGAACTTATTTAAAATAATGTGAAATTGTGATCTTACAATATTAGAAGTCAGAAGTTCAGAATGGGTGTCACTGGGTTAAAATTAAGGTCTCTGGGGAGCTGCATTCCTTCTGGAAGCTCTGCAGGAGTAGTGGGTTGAATAGGAACCTCTGAAAAGGTATGTCTGCATCCCGAACCCTGTCTATAGTCTGCACTAACACAGTAGCCACTAGCCAGGAGCACTTGAAACAGAGCCAATCCAAATTGAAATATACTGTGAGTATAAAACACATACCTGAGCTCTGAGACTTAGTGTGGGAAAAAGCATATAAATAATTTAATTCATAATCTTTATATCAATTATATGTTGAAATAGTAATACTTTGAAAATAAGAGGTTAAAGTATATTAAAATTAATTTCACCTATTTCTTTTTACTCTCTTAATATGACTACTAAAAATTTGAAATTACACATGTGGTTCATATGCAATTTGTAGTAGATAGTGCTAATTTGTATCCTTGACTTTGGTTCTTAGCAGAGGAGAACTAATCTAAGTACACAGCAACAGTAAGGAATATTCACCTGCTTCTGTTCAAATTTCCCATAGTGATCCTTATTTTTCTAAGTGAAGTAGGTAATGGAAATAAGACTGCCCGCATTGAGGCAGCTACTTCCTCTTCATGGCCTCAGTTTTATTGATTTGAACTCAATAAATACACAATAAGTAAGTGAACAAATGAGTTGAATGATCATTTGAATGAATGTATGAATATATTGAACAGCATCTAAATCATACATTTAAACATTGCCTTTGTCACTAATGATCAATTATTACAGTATAATGTTTTGAGAATATATATACTCCATAGTCTTGCAAATATGCAATTAGAAAGAAATCATTTTTATTCAGTGAAAACACCATTTAACCTAGTGTAAAATGTTCTAACCTTACAATATCAAAAAATGACATAGAGCCTAAACTATTCTCTCAGTTTGTATGAGTCATTTGAAGCTTTCTTGCTTGCTTATAAGCAAGTCAATTTAGATAATAGTACTAGTCAGCAATGTTGAATGTAAAGTTCTCCAGACCCCTTAACATTTTAGTGGACTATTTTATCAAATAATTACATGCATGAGAAATCTTGTGGGAAGACCATATGAAAAGCAACATAAACTAACATTCACTGATTTAGCAAATTTTTATGAGCACATTCCATGCATCAGCCACTGTGTTAGTTAAGTTATATGCATAATTTCATCCAGTGTTTAGAATAGTCCAATAAATCTTATCATTTCCACATTTTACTAATGAAGAAACTCACGTAGTTTAATCTGTCCATAGTAACATACGTAAGGGGTATGGTAGAAACTGTCAGAAAATTTATAAAGTTGTATTTGATCTGACTATTTTATTAAGAAATGAACTTTGCAAAAGGGGAGATTTCAAAACCGAAAGTGCTCAGTTCTCAGCAATTCCAGCTCGGTTTATAAAACACAAATGAGGAAGTACATTGTTTTCTACTGTGATTGGCTACTGGAAACATTCCTTGCACAGTGATAGCACTGCATAAGCATATTCGGACTGATTGGCTAGGAAGCTGCATGGTAATGATGACATTTGTTTGAGATCAGAGTCAGCATTTTGGGGAACTCAGGACAGTCTAAGTTTTGGTCACATGGCTATGAGTGGCTCGATTGGGATGCACTCAAACTGTGGGTTTTCTTTAACACCATGATTCAGTCTTAATGCTTATCCTAAGGTCCCTGTTCTACAAAAATTTCTATATGCACTTAAAACTTTATATGATTTAAACAATTCTTTGATAATCATTTCCAAGGAAGCCATGTTATACTTAAATGTATATAAGGACCCTTGTGTATCTTTGCAAATGGCTTCACAAGCTGTTGCAGGAGTTATCAGCAGTGACTGATGGCAGGAGGGGAGGTTAAAATTCACTCTCTGGAAGGATACCCTCAGTGTCTACTGTCTCAGCAGCCCTCCTCCACTTCTCATTTGTTTTTCTAACAGTCTGTAGGATTTCCTTTGGAAACCATACCCATCATGTTTGAATTTAAGATGTGTGAGTTTGTGCTTCAAGCACAAACTAAAAAGTTGTGGCAAACTAAAATTGTGGCAAACTGAAAAAGCATGATACTTTGGAAAAGAATCCAGCTAGTAAATGAGAATTCTTCTGTCCAATCCAGGATCTGCCACTAACTGGCTGTAAGACCTTAGAAACCTTACCTAGCTTATCCAAGTGTCTGCAACTACAAGTAAGGGGGTTGGTCTCTATAAGACCTCTGGGAAGAGAAATTCAGCTCCTGGTTCTTGCTTCTCTGAGGCAAGCCTCAAGGAACTATTAGGCGTTTATTTCCATCAGATCCAAAATGACTGAGAATCCAAGCCAAGTATTCTGTACCTCATGTTGAAATTATTGAATAACAAATAATCAATACTGATATGATTAACAACAGTTAATAATAAGGTGGCATAGAAAAGAGGTCATAAAATAGCAAAAAATCAACTTAAAAAGAATTTTCCAGAATTGAAGGACTTAAGTCCCCAGAGTGAAGTACCTTCTAAGTGACAAATAAATGCATAAAAATATCCCCTGTTGCTAGACAAGTATTTGTGTAATTTTAGAACCAAAGGAATAAGGTCAAGATCCTAATCGTTTCCGGAAAGAAATAGCTTTTGTCATTGTCAAAGAAATGATCGGATTCATAGCCTTCTCATCGATAACACTGATTCTACATAGCCATGGAGCAAAGCTTTCAGAGATCTGAAAAAAACAGATTTTGGACTAAAATTCTGTGTAGCCAAAATTTCAGGCAGATGTTTAGAATAAACACGTTTTCAGACAGACAAGTTTACAGAAATATCACTTCCCACACATTTTTTGCTTAGCAAAACAAGGTAGAAATCCAAGCAAGACAAGGATAAGTTCCAGGACAGGATGCCTCTCATGGAAGAGGAAATCCCAGTTGACCGCCCTGAAAATATCCTCAAACATGACTTGTCTAGAGGACAAGTGAGGAAAGAGGGTTCCAGGGGAAAGTCACTAAAACAAACAAACAAAAAACATGTCACAGTGTACCTAATCAGAAAAACAGCTTAAATATATTAGGATAGAGGGACATAGCGGGTAAAAAAAGGAAATTAGAAATTCTTTGTAATTGAAAAAGTTGCACAAGAAATAAACTATGTGGCTTTCAAGCAAACTACATTTACATAGTTTATTGATTTAATTAAAAATAGTGATTTAAGTATGTTAGGAGATTGGTAGATTAAGAGACAAAGGAATAAATAATTTCTAAAACACAATAATTGAAAAATAACATTATAAGGCTTTATTTGGGGATTTAGAAAGAAAACGAAAAGAATCAGTTAAGAATAAACAAGTAGAAATACCCAGTTATAAAATAAATAAGTCATGGGGAAGGAATGACAGCATGGTGACTATAGTTAATACTGTATTGTGTATTTGAAAGTTGGTAAGAGAATTGATCTTCAGAGTTCTCATAAGAAAAAATTTTGTAACTATGGTGATAGATATTAACTAGACTTATTGTGGTGTGTGTGTCATTTTGCAATGTACAGATTTTCTTCAACTTATGATGGGGTTAAGTCCCATTAAACCCACTAGAAGTTGAAAATATTGTAAATTGAAAATACATTGATACATCTAACCTACCTAACATCATAGCCTAGCCTAGCCTACCTTAAATGTACTCAGAATACTTCCTTTATCTTAGAGTTGGGCATAATCATCTAACATATAGCCTATTTTATAAGAAAGTATTGGAACTTGTTGAATACTGTACTGAAAGGGAAGAACAGCCTGCTTGTATGGGAACTGAATGGTTGTCAGTGTTTCATACATTCAGCCTTGTGATGGAGTGGCCGACTGAGCCTGTGGCTTCCTGCCTCTGCCCAGCATCACCAGGGAGTACTGTACACTAGTATATCACTAGCTTGGGAAAAGATCAGAATTCAAAATTCAAAGTATGGTTTCTACTGAAACTATCACTTTTGTACATTGTAAAGTCAAAAGTTGTAAATTGAACCATTGCAAGTCAAGAACTGTTTCTGTATACAAATACAAAGACAGGGGCCTTGGGCCAGCACAGATGGTCTCAGAATGCAGATTGCTGCAGTGTGACCTTGAACTTGCAGTGCAAAGGAAGGCGGCAGTAGAGCTATGCCTTTGTTGGGTACTCAGGCCTCAGGCTTCAGACTGTTGTTTAATATGACGCAGGCAGTTTGACCTGGTATCACTGGCTAGGCTGAAATGGGATTATTACCTGCACATACATGACAAGCTAGCAAAGTCACACTTCAGCTACAGAACACTAGGAGCTTCTAGCTTTAAGTTGTCAAAATGCTCAGGCTTAAGATCTTTTGCTTCAGCTGGGAGTAGGTGGCACTCTATTTTACATTCAGGTACAGGTTGAAACTGTGGTGCACTTAATCCTAAATTATGTGTCTGGTCCAAAGTCTCCATCATAGAAAATGAAAAGAGCAGAGAAGAATGTTTTGGTGATTTTCAAAATGATAATCATTGTAGCTGGACAAGTAGGTATCACAGTGCCCAAGGAATTTTTTGGATGGAAAAGAAAGAGATTGTCTGGACTTTAAGAACTTTGGCCCTCGCCAGGACCTCAGGGAACCTGTGTAAACAGCCTCCGTAACATCTTCAGCTCAGAAATTCTGAGGGTGCTTTTTTAACAGAAACAAATGCTGCCCTAAGGTGAAATCCTTTTCCAGAGGGCAGGGATTTTTTAGGCTGAATTAATTCCATTCCAATAAGCAAAGGAAGGTGCCACTGCACACCAATACAAAATAACTCACAGAATACCTAGGAGCCAGTACTAGCAGTAGAGCTCCTCTTCAGGACTGCTGTGATTAAGGGGAAACGGAAGTTAAGAGGTTTTGAGTAGATTGGATGAGAAAGAAAGGATTTTCGAATAACACCTGGTTTGGGAGGTGGGCCTGCTGCACCAGCCCTGCCCCCAAACAAAGATGACAGTGTCTTTCCAAGACCCCCTTCCTGAGAGGACAGTAGGGGTCCTCACCCACCCTGACCCATATATGACAAATGCATAGTGACAGAATTAATCATTTGCTGGGAGGCTCCTAACAATTAAATTCACAAATTGTGGATTCCATAAAAGTAGATTGGCTGGCAAACCAGCCAAGTTGAAGCCAAGATGGTCACCATCGACCATCTGCCTTCCTTCCTCAGACACCAGGGGGATGGTTTTCGACACTACTACACACTGGGCTTAGGGAACAGGATAGTTACCATGGATCATTGCTCTAGGGGTTAGGGTTTGGCTTCTATTTTATGTTTGGTAGGTATATGGTAAAAGTTGCTTAAATCACATGGTTTATTTTACACTTTCCTTTCACACAACACCCAAAGGGGATATCATAGATATAGCAGATCAATACATCTCCTACCAGTCATGACCAATGGTTTGGGTCTGGGCTGTCCCAATCAGCCTCTCATCTTTCCCAAGGGGTGTCATAGGAGCTCCACTTGGGGGAAGGCGATGTAGCTGAGACAGCTCCAGTGGAGTGCCGAATCCCAGATGGAGCAGGAGCGCAGGCAGATGAGCAGGAGTAAGCCTCGGAGCACACATCCGTCATTGCTGTCAGGGACTTCTGGGACAAGCTTGCCACAGGCACTCTTTGTCCAGTCCTTACAGAGTCCACTCCATCCAACCACAGGTCGGAGATAAGAGGGGACAGCCCACATGTGGTGTTATCTGGGTCAGGCATTCACCTGCTCGCCTTTTAGGGTGGGGTATATTTACAGAGGCAGCACAGAAGCAGGCAAGGCTGACATAAGCAACTCCATATTGGATGCTAACATCAAAGTTATTTTTTAAGTCCTATTTTAAAGAGCCTCAGTGGAGCAAGAATGAATCCTGACATTGGACTAAGAATTTCTGAAAACTTTAAAGATCCACACCCTTCCCAGGCTGAAGTATCTGGGAGAAAACCCAACTCTATCCAGTTGTGATGAATTCTTCTAACCAAAAAGACTAGAATTATACATTGGGAAGGACAACTTTTGGACTTTATTTTTAAAAGTTAAAGGTATTTGATTTCCTTTGGATTTAACTTGCAAGAATATTTATCCTTTGAACTTTCATTTCTCTCTAGAAATTTAATACTGGCAGAAGGCTTAAAGGTAAAACAAGAGCATATTTATTGTTGGAATTTTATGACTAGAAGTTCTTTATGAATTTTATGATTGGAGTATCTGATACTCTTGCCATCCAATCATATTGCAAAACATCTGACATCCTGTATAAGGCAACATGGCTAGGAAATAATTTGTTTCAAAATTAGAGTACTAATGGCTAATTTCCTCAGAATTTACTTTGTACTAGGTTGAATGTGTACATTATATGTATTTGTAATTACATATATGTTATGTAATAGCATATGTAGTGTCATTACACATCTACTGCATAATAATTACTTAAATCTACAAATTTGTAAAGACTTGACTCCTGCTTCTCTCCTCTTTGGGTGCCAGACACCTACAGAGAGTTTAATTCTTCTACTCTTCTCCTCCAGACCTGAGTCATTCCCTAATGGTCTCCACGGGTCCAGAATTGCCTGTGGTTGGGTGCTAAAGTGCCTAATTTTTTACTTCATTTGCTGAGTATTCATTAGTCAGAAAAAATTCTCAGTGTCTAAATGACCAAATCCAGTTGTCACATAACTTATGTCCTGTCTCTTCCTTTCTGCAGAAGTATCCTGTTCTTGTAACAAAATGTCTTGATAAAACCAATGAGAGCTTGTTTCAACATATATTATTCTGTTTTATTTGACTTACATATTTTACTCTGTGGTCACCCCCATTACAGTGTGACATATTTAAGAAGAAGAGTCAAGTCATCTTAATTCAAGTTTTTATCATGTGCGCATAACAGTATGCTTTGTATACAGTGAGCACTGATTAAATACTTGATATTAAGATTCTACCACATGAAAACTACTTGCAGGTAAGTGGACAGAACTCTAATGAGATAATTGCAGAAAACAGGAGAAAAACAACACTCCCAGAGAGATGCGAAGAGGTAATTCCACACACTGGAGATGCAATGGTCCAATAATGTGGTTACAGAAGATCTAAAAATAAAAACATATTCCATCCAACAGCAGATCTTTAGATCAGGCTCTGGTGCACACCTGATAAAATAACAGAATCGTGTTGTCTTGCCAATAGGTTTCAGCCCTGGGCAAGTTCGCTATGGATTCAATGTGACCAAAGAAACTGACAGCAAACATTCTTTGGGGTGAAAGGGTTTATTACCTGGCTTGTTCTCCCAGTGGTAGGTCGAGCACTAGCATCTCTGCCTTCGCCCAGAGCACTGGGCCGAGCTCCCTATGTAGCACAATAATAGCTTATTGCCTAAAGGTGTGGAAGCGGTAGCCTAGCAACAGGCCAGTTACATCATCAGGTGGTTTAAGTTCAGTGAGGATCCTGGCCATAGGAACCCCAACTTCCCCAGACTCCACCCCTCCAGGATTCTCGCCTCAAAATCTACATGCTTTGAGTCTTCCACAATGGTCCGTGTGTGAGAAAGCTGGAGCACTGTAACCAGATTCCACAATAGCAACAGAGGATAACAACAACTTAGAGATAAAAAATTAGAATACAGCGAGATTTTGATACAGGTAACAAAAATTATAATTATCCTCAAACCAGAGGAAGTTCCTAATTCACAAAGACTTTAGGGGCAATAAAACACATGTTTTAATGCCACCAACATAGGCAAATCTTGTCCCTCAGGTAGGATGCATGCAAGAGAGTGGTCCTGTGATAGGACTGTAGGAGGAAGGGGGTTCCTTCCAGGTCTAGTTTACATTACTTCTACTCCTTTCCCCGTGGGGGTTACTGAAGGGTATATATATAGTGCTACTGTAGGTGCATGCACTGACCATAACTGCTGTTATTACAGGAATACACAGGAGGCCAGCTTACAGGCCTTGTAGCCAAGGTACCAGGAGAGCCAGCTATCATTGGTCCATGTGTGAAAAGGTCAAAGGCCACATCCACTCAATGGAGTGTCCGGAGTTCAGTGCAGTTGTTGCTGCCAATAAGATGTTATTCTGGTGGCTGAACCTCAGCTTCAGTAATTCTTCCTTGGTTTGTACTTGCAGTTGTATAGGGGAGGCAGCCATATGTGTTAACATGTCTATGGAGCTCAGGGCTCCCTTTTGGGGTCTCTCATTAAAACACATAGTATAGTCCATAAGCGAACTAACCATCCCTGCAGACTATTGGTATCTGACTTTATTCCAGATTTTAACAAGCCATTGTGCCTCTCTATCATGCCTGCTGTGGTAGGATTGTATGGCACATGAAACTTCCATTTGATTCCTAGCTGTTGTACCCATTCGTGCAGTGTATGTCCAGTAAAATGGGTGCCCTGATCCCTCTCAATTACCTGTGGTCGGCCATAGGCAGCAAAGAGATGCTCCAGGCCTCTTTTGGTCATCTGCTGGTCTGCACAGCAGGTAGCAAAAACAACCAGAAGTCCAGTAGCTGTGTCCACACAACTCATCACATACTGACATCCTTCTGACACAGGTAGAGGTCCAATATAGTCTATATGCCACCTGATGAGGGGTATAGGCCCCTTATCTATGGTCCCATGTTGCTGTGGAACTCGGTGTAAGTCCCTTTTGGATCACACGACACACTCCTGCCAGGCTCTAAAGCTTCTTAAAAGGACAAAGGCAAGCCACACTGAAGGGCTACAGCCCACATTGTCTTTTGCCCCGCATGCAACAAACACTGATGTAGCCATTGGGCTACATCAGAGGCAGGCTTTCCTTCTAACCAATGTATCTAGGCCAATGTATCTGCTTCATCATTTCCTGGGGATGCCAGGGGCAAATGACCTGTCACATGGTATGCTGTAATTATTTTAGTCTGACCACAGGCCCATAAGTCTTGCCATAATTCTTTCCCCAAAGTGTTTGGGGACCAACCAGCCAGTTGGCATGGTACAAGGCTGGTAGCTACAGGGTCAAGCCCCGATAGACAGCCCAGCGGTCAGTGCAGACAACTATAGGGGAGGGCTCCTGGCTGATCACAAGTCACATAGCACACAACTCTGCCCATTGGCTGCTCTCCCCCTCACCATCTTCCATCCATATTGTCTCAGTCTTAGGATGGAAAGCTATGGCCCTCCATTTTGGGGGCTGCCCATGGCTGGAGCCATCTTTGTACCATGTATCTATGGGTACAGGGGCTCTTCCCTCCTGATAGGGACTCTCTGCTACTAATGGTTCAAAAGCAAATTCTTCCTGCTTTACACTAGCATATGTCACTGACCCCAATAAGCGTTGGAGTTCTTCACTCAAGGGGCTTCTGGAAAGGGCACTACGCTGCTGTAGGTAAGCACCCCACTTGGCTAGTGTGGGTGTTTGTGCCACACCACTCCTTGGCTTTTGGTTCCAGTCTCATACCCATCCCAAGATGGGATATGTGGTTATTACCTTTATCAGGGCCATTCCAGTGATGGGTTCTGTAACCAGTAAGGCATGATATACGGCAGCCAGTTATTTTTCTGTCAAAGTGTATGGTACCTATGCCCCTTTCCAGAGTTGTGACCAGAATCCAACAGGTTAGCAAGTTCATTCAAGCTGCTGCCAGAGACCCCAGCCATAACCGTTTTCATTCACATGAACATCCAACTCACCAGGTCTTGATGGGTCTATCACACTCAAGGCCTGCATGGCCTTGACTACCCGTTTTGCTGTAGTAAACGCAGATGCTTATGTCTCATCCCAGTCCCATCAGGTGCCCATTCATATCAACCAGTATAAAGGCTTCAGAATTTGTGCCAAGTGTGTGATAAACCCTCTCCAGTAGCCTAGAAGACCCAGAAACTCCTGTAGCAATGCTACAGTTGTAGGGGTAGGAAAGGCCTGGACTTTATCTATAACTGCTTCTGGTATAACTTTGGTCTTACCCGACCAGACAACCTCCAAGAAGTTGACAGACAAACCAGGCCCCCAAACCTCGGTATGGTTCACAGCTCATCCTTTCTCCTGTAAATATTGCAGCAGTCTAGGTGCTGCACCTTGTAGATCTGAAAGAGAATCGGACGTGAGCATGACATCACCAGTATAATGGTACAGCCGCACTCTTGGCAGTTTCTCCCATCTAGCCAATTCATGGGCTACAAGTCCATGACAGATGGTGGGGCTGTGTAGGTATCCTTGTGGGTGGATGGTGAAAGTCCATTGCCATCCTTCCAATGTGAGGGCAAACTGTTCCTGACTTTCCTGCTCAATGTCAATGGAAAAGAAGGCATTAGCAAGATCAACCACATAATGATATGTTCCTAGTTCATGGCTGAGGGTATCCACAAGCCTGCAATAGAGGGGACAGCAGCATGCATAGAGGGTATGACTTTATTCAGTTCTCTGTAGTCTACAGTCATACGCCAGGAGCCATCTGGCTTTTTTACTGGCCACACTGACGAATTGAAAGGACTATGGGTGGACTTTATAATAGCCACCTTTACCAGCTCCTGGAGAGTTTCTCCAATCTCTTGATGCCCTCCAGGCCGTTTGTATTGTTTGGTATTAGTCATCCACTGAGGTACAGGCAAAGCTATGGGTGGGTGCCTACATGTCCCCTCAGAACTGCCTTCACCACAAGTACTCTCAGTCTGAGCTCACCAGCAGTGGTCCACAACCATAGACCCTGCAGGATATCAATCGCCAAAATATACTCAGGGATAGAAGATATGTTCATAGTATACTCTTTGGGGGGTATACATCCTATTCCCAAAGGGATTTGGGCTTTTTTCACTCTGACAGCCTTACCTCCAAATTCATCTATGATAGCGGGTGTCCTGGCGGACTGTTCAGGGTTACCATAAATCAATGAACATTCAGTCCCAGTGTCCACCACAGCCAGGACACATTGTATGTTCACTGTGGACCAATGGATATATATTTAAACATGTGGCCTCCAGTCGCCCCCTGGTCCCTCAAGGCAGATACCATGACCTTCCCCTCAGTCAAACCGTGTTCCCCAATCACCTTCCTGTGTGGGCTCAAGTGAGGTTGGCTCACTTTCCAGCAGGAAGTCTTGTAAACACACAGGCAAGCTGGACTTGTGGCTCTGTCTCTGACCTCTGCCTCTTTGGTCTTAATGGCTGGAACTGCTGCTCTGGTTTCAGCTGTTGCCATAGCTCTAGCAATATCCTATTTGACTTCCCATATAATTTCCTTCCATCTGCTCCCATCTATATTAAATCAACCCACCTCTGGGTCCTCGTAACCTTCATGGGGCCCTGTAAATCCTTCTTGTGAGTGACAGGTCTTATTTCTTTCCTAGTTCTCATTGCTTTACCTTCTCCTAAGTCTGCTACTGTACGTGTCACCTCGCTTACGGGATGCCCTAAGTGAGGGGAAAGAATGGCCACTAGACACCCAAAGAGGGATGTAGGAGCTGTTTGAAATACAATATTTCTCATCCCAGTAGTGAAAATCTCTTCATTTGGGCCATCATTCTCTGGACTATAGACAGCATTTCTTATGCCTAGCTCTCATAACACCTGGTGGAGCTCAGCATATGTCTGCCATCTAACAGGAGAGGATGGTAGATCACCCGGATTGGGCTACACAGCACAAAGTGGAGCCATGCACCAATCGAGGAGGGAGTGACTCCATGGGGTCTGATGTGCATTTTTTAATCGCTGCCTCAAGGCAGGCTGCACTCTCAGAGAAGACAGCTTTCCCATCTCTGATCCCGACAGAACAATTCCACCCACCCCTAAGTCCCACAGACGCAGGAGCCAAGTTGATATTGACCCGAGGGCTTCTGCCTAAACTGGGAGCCCAAATTGACCGGCTCAGTCTGAGTAGAGGGGGGACCATAGAGGGCTCCACGACCTGGGAGGGGCTGCTCCTCTCCTTGGGGAACTTTCATCTGATAGGTTTATTTTCTTTACAACCACTGGGCCTGCTTTCAATCCAGGAAGCGTCTGTGCCTCTGGCATCACCCCTTCATCTTTCTCCAGCTCCTCCATTACTGGGGCTGATGACACCTTTCTCTCCCCTCCCCCCAATGACTCCTCTGCTACAACCTTTACCTTTTCTACTGTACCTTGCAGCAATGCTACCTCAGTCTCCATAAGCTCTCTTACTTTCACCTCAATGCTTCACAGCTGATGTTCTCGTGCCACCTCCACCTGTGCTTCCCTCAGGAGTTCATCTTTGTCCTTGATGGCCTCTTCCTCCTTTGGAACACCTGGCAGCACTGCCGTCTCATTCTGTAAAGAATTGTTTACCTCTCCAATGGCACCTTGCTCCTGGTGTTCTCGTGCCATCTCCTCTCTCATCAATACCATTTCCTTTTTCAGGGAATCCACAGAAGTTTGCAGCTCATGTTCTCATGCTGCCATTTCTTGGGTCTCTTCTGTAGACCTTTTTAATACTGTGAGAAGCAGCCAACCCACAGTCCCCACTGCCTCACAGCACTCTGTTTCTCAAAGGATTTACTTACTATACCAAGGGCCTCCCCTACTGCCTCAGGTGTCACCTCCACTTGCCTCCAGTCCTGGGGTGGGGCCCAGTCCTCTAGGAGGCAAGCCACCTCAGACCACATACCTGTTGGAGGACAATCCACCGTCTCCCCATTCACAGGGGCAGCCCCCTGAAGCACCCCTCCTGTAAGGGCAGCCTGTCTTTTTCCTTGGTCAACAATGAACCCGGCCGACTTTTGCCAATTGTTTTGCCAATGGGTTTCAGCCCTGGGCAAGTTCTCTATGGATTCAGTGTGACCAAACAAATTGACAACAAAACGTTCATTGGGGTGAAAGGGTTTATTACCTGGCTTGTTCCCCGGGTGGTAGATCGAGCACCTAGTTTCTGCCTCTGCCCAGAGCACTGGTCCCAGCTCTCTATATAGCACAATCATAGCTTATTGCCTAAAGGTGTGGAAGTGGTAGCCTAGCAACAGGCCAGTTACATCATTGGGTGGTTTAAGTTCAGTGAGGATCCAGGCCATAGGAACCCAACTTCCCCACACATGTTTGAAATCAAGCAGAGGCAGAGTGATTACGGAAACATAGTGAGCTATCCTTGATATTTCCTCAGAGGCTGTAGCAACTTCTCCCACTAGATCAATAAATCCTGTTATCTGGTCTCCTGAAAGACTAATGATTGTGTAGCAGGCTGCAGATGTGAAACCTTTAAGCTTGTTTTCCATTTGAGTAGCCTATTAGGCACCGTGTAACACGATGCACCAACCCCATTTCTGTTAGGCCCCAGAGCAGCCAACTCCAGCCTTGTGAGCACACAAATCATTTGGAAGCTGTAAAAATGACTGATGTCTGCTTCTTCCCTCAATTGCTCCCCTGCCCCACCTTCTGATTTAATTCTCCTAATGGGCAGCCTGGGCATCCAGAGTGTTAAAAACTCTCCAGGTCATTCGAACATGCAACCAAGAGAGTCACTCCTTGAGGGTCTCTTGGGAAGTCTTAACACAGTTTTTCTCTATTCATCAGTAGTCCCAAACAGACACCCATTATTTTCTGTACACTCAAGTGAGCTCACACAGGTTGGTTCATGATTGGCCTGGAATTAGAAAGAGAACTTCTTTTCACCTTAAGGCTTCATTTCCAGCTTAATCGTGTTCTTCAAGTCACAATTTTCCCTCTTAAGAAAAATATGCTTTTTTTGCATAGAGTGCTAAAATGTCCTATGGATGTAAAAGATTGGAGATGAGCAGTGTGCCAAAAGTCAGGAAGAAAAAATACAAATACTTTTGAATTTGCAGACTGTTTTTCCTTCCTCACATCAAATGGTTTCACATACTCTCATCTGTAACAGCTGGATTTTAGAGTTCTCTGATTGAGAAAGAACATAATATAAAAGGTATTAAAAATTTTTAAATCTGTAAAAAAAAGCGTATTAATCCAAATAAGATCAACGTTTTTTTTAAAGTAAACACATTCATAACTCATTCTAATTATTTAGCATATAGAAAATGTTTGGTGCACATGAGAATTAATTGACTTTTCAAAATAACTCTGTGTCTTCTCCAAGGTTCATTACCCGAAGACTGGGGCTACTATTTGTCTTACCTGAAGGTTTCAGCCCCAGGCAAGTTCACTTTGAATTCAGTGAGACCAAGAAATGATAACAGCATGTTCTTAGGGTAAAAAGGTTTATACTCAGATTTATTCTCCTGGCGGTAAGTCTAGCACCAGAATCACATCTGTATCCAGCAGTCTGCAGGTCCCTAATCCACCTCCATCCCTGCCTCCACCCAGAGCACTGGGCAGAGGTCATTATATAATGACTCAGTCAATAATAGCTTATTGCCTATGGGTGTGGAAGCAGTATCCTAGGAGAAGTTCCTGGTCATAGGAACTTCCATTTTCCCCACTGTATTCTATGGTGTCTGCACATGACAGTAATTTAATTTGTCCATTTCATCATTTTCAAGACATTTTATTACCATGTCATCTGGCCCATGGTGGTCCCAAGGCCTAGAAGGTCAACTTCACCCCAGCTTCCATCCCATATCCCAGAGCTATTCAGGCATCACAGCTCAGTCCCTTTTTAAAAAAATACTACTGGAGAAGCTTTCACTGATGAGGTTTTATGCTTGGCCTGGGAGCAGTAAAAGTGATACTCAAACTGTAAGTAGTTGGTCTTTAATTCTCTTTTCTAACTACAAACTATGTCAGTAATGTTACATTTCCTGTTGCCCATAAGGGAGTGCGAGAACTATCAGAGCAGTCATTTATGTGATGAAATATAACTATATTGTTGAGTAAAATACAGCTATGGGAAGTTAAATAAACCTACAGGTTGAAGGAAGTTTGCTTGTTAATGCAAAGAGCCAATCAAATCTGTAATACTGTTGAAAATCAAGGGCAAATTGCCATATGAAAGGCTTGAGAGCAAAGATAGCACCTTCCTAAAAGTGCTATTAATCATGGACATATGTACAATGGAAATTGTCCTGGTACCATCTTCATAAGCTGTGCATATCCTTGTAATACTTACTATCATTCTTATCTTTCTTCCTCCACAAAGTCAGTGCATAGTTACTGTTGGTAATGTATAATGGGCATTTGGATTCATGGTTGATGACACTTAATTATTATTTTCACACAATTTTTTAAAAGCTTACAATCTAGGGAATAACTATAAGCCAAAGCTCAATTTCTTAAAAACTCCAGTGTCATCTCTGTTCATGAATTTCCAGTGACCACCTTAGTTAAATTTTATATTGCCTTGCCAACAGATTTCAGCCCCAGCAAGTCCACTATGGATTCAATGTGACCAAAGAAATGACAGTAGAACATTCTTGGGGTGAAAGGGTTATACCCAATTTTATTTCCATGGTGGCAGGTCAATCACTAAAATCCTGTTCACTCAGAGCGAGTCTGTATGCAGCAAACCAGTCTCTGCCTCTGGGCCCCTCTGTCCGCATAGCTGTCCTCTGGGCCTCTGTCCTCGGCACGGATACCACTCCAGCCTCTGCTCTCCTGAAGCCTTGCAGCCATGCCACCATGTCGCCCAAAGCACTGGGCAGAGCTCTTTATATAGAGTCAATAGGAATACATTGCCCACACGTGTGTAGTGAGCTAGCTAACCAGGGCCAGGTGAGAATTGTGGCTACAGGAACTTTCATTTTATGTACATATATTCTCATCATCCATGGGAAAATCCCATTTCAAAGCAAACTTACTCTTACTATTTTACCTTCTATTCACTTATGGTACCACTAAGGTATATTTTCTGTTGTAGCCTAAATGCGATGTTGGATTCTCCCATTTTCCCCATGTCCTTGAAGTTTTTGAAGTCGTGTTTATGATATGGAATTAAGCACACTGGAGTTAAAAACTGATCTACGATGGTAAGCACTTTGGTATATCCAGAAGCCCTTGTAACTTACTATGGGGAAGTTGGGGTTCCTATGGCCAGGATCCTCACTGAATTTAAACCACCTGATGATGTAACTGGCCTGTTGCTAGGCTACTGCTTCCACACCTTTAGGCAATAAGCTACGATTGTGCTATATAGAGAGCTCGGCCCAGTGCTCTGGGCAGAGGCAGAAACCTGGTGCTCGACCTACTGCCAGGAGAACAAACCGGGTAATAAACCTTTTCATCCCAAAGAACATTTTGCTGTCAATTTGTTTGGTCACATTGAATCTATAGCCAACTTGCCTGGGGCTGAAACCCATTGACAAGACACTATTTGAATTTATTATAACCTATTTGCACTTGGGGATGAGCAGTGAATAATGACCCCCATATCTTGGATGCTGCACCAGATAAAATTATAAATAAAACCATCAGCTCAAATTTCAAAGGTACTTAATTAGCAAAATTAAATGAAGAAATTGTTACAAGTGCTTTTGGGATTATAAACCACTGAATTAGGTATAACTCTGCTTAAAAAGAAAATAGAGACAATAAGGAAATATTTACATATTTTTATATCAAAAATTTCAGTTATTTCTATGCTTTCTCATAACCACTTTTTATCAAGTCTGTTTACTGTTAGAGGGAGACTTTTTTCTCCCTCCTAACTGTCCTTCCATGTGGAAGGAGTGAATTGTTGTAACGTCTGAACTTTTTTTCCCCTTTACTGACCTCACCCTGGGTCAAACTGCTCTCTGTTCCTATTGGAAGCAAACCTGCCCACAAGTTCTCTTCTGTTTTCTGTGCTGTGAAACTTACCTAGGAAGTCCCCTCCAGGTGGAGATGGCTGCCCCAGTCTAATTGCCTGTGGCAGGTGACAATTCTGTTTATTTAGCTGCTAGGTATTATGAAAGTCATTTGGCTCCCATGCAACCTCTATCTTAACCTTTATTAATAATGAAAGCCATATACTGGCTTCATTTGCTACTTATCTTTTTTCAAAACTTATGCAGAGAGAGAAATAAAAACATCAGCATTTACTGAATAGTAAAGAGCTTTGCTATATGTGTAAGTTTGCTTTCATAGTTTAAAAGAACTTCTGTCCTATTATCCAGTTATCTATTTCTGTGTAGCAAACCACCTCAAAACTCAGTGGCTTCCAATCAAGTCTTAGCACATGAGATTTGGACCAAGATATGAAGAGTGAGTTAACATTAGCCAAGTATGGTGGGTATCTTCCACTCACCCCTTATTCTGGTTAACAAACTATTCCCAAATTTAGTGACTTAAAACAGAAAGTTATTTACTATAATCACAAATCTGCAATTTAGACAGAGGTTAATGGGAAACACTTATCTCTGCTCCATGTGGTTTTAACTAGAGTGGCTCAACCAGGAGCTGAAGGATTTTCTATCAAGATGACACAGTCACACAGGCTAACAAGTTGGTACCAACAGTCAACTGGGCACCCAACCAGGGTTGAGTCCAGAGGCTTCAATTCCTCTTCCATGGGTCTTCCCATGTGTCCAGAGCTTCTTGAAGCATGAAGGCCAGGTTTCCAAGGGTGAAGATTCAAAGAGAGAGAGCCAAATGGACTTGTGTTGTGTTACCTTTTATGACTCAACCTCAGAAGTCACATAGCCTCACTCCCACGTTATCCTATTAGTCCAGGTAGTCAGAAAGGCCCACCCAAGGAGATGTGGACACACTGCAGCTCTTGACAGGGCTACGGCAATAATCGAGAAGAACATGTGACATAGGAAATATTGTTGCCGTCATTTCTGGAAAACTTTATGAACCTCCCTCCTCTAAATCCACTGTACTGACAGGCTCCCTTGTCCTCTAATTTCCTGCTGGGTTTGACTAAAGGGAGCATCAGCAAAAGATTGCAGGGAGAAGGTGAATTCAGTGTATTCATTCCCCCAGCCTTTTGCAGACAGATTCACCTTGCTGGCTATGCCCTTCAACTGAAGGCTCCAGGTCCTGCCAAGCAGCCGCTTCCACCCAGCTTTCTCTCTCTGGGCTCTGAAACCTCTCCATCCCCTTGCCCTTTCAGACTTAGGGGTGGTAACTGCTCTTCTTGCTTCCTAGACCTGAAGTACAGCACTAGTCCTTGTGGTTTTTCTAGACTTGGCACTATTCTTCAATGTCTCCTATCCTCTAATTGTACCTATAAGTATACACATATAATTAATCCTTTATTAAAATATTCTCAAATTAAAAAAAAAACTCAGTGGCTTCCAATGGTTTATTATTATTTGCCATGATTCTTGGTATTGACTGGACTCAGTTGGGCAGTTCTTGCTTAGCACTTCTCATATGATTGCATCAGAGGGTGACTTGAGCTGGGTGTTTAAATGACCCCCAAGTCTGGCATCTCAACTAAGATGGCAGGAGCAGCTATCTTTCTCTTTCTCTGTGTGGTCCTTCCACATGGCCAAGCAGGGCTTCCTGACATAAGAGGAAATAGGGGTCTCATGGTAGTTAGACTTCTACTTGGTGATTTGCTTCTCCCAGCGCATGTGATTCAAGAGAGCAAAGCAGATGCTGTAAGGCTCCTGATGACCTACGATTGGGAGTCATGACACATAGTTTTTGCTGCATTATATAGAGTCTGTGGGGCCAATTCCAATTCCACATAGGAGGGACTGACAAGGACAGCAGTTCCAGGATCCTGGGTAACTGGGCATGGAAGGCTAGGTATAACCTGTACTGTTGAAAATGCGAATGTTGTTTATAGGCAACTTCATTTATTAGTATGTTTTTTAGACAGAAGTGTATTCATTACTTAAATTTATAATTTCTTGTCATGGGAAGCTGAAATCTCCTCATTAATCTTATGATAATTAAATGCTGATTATTATTTCATTCAGTGTGTCATAATTTATTCAGTAAGTTTAAAAGATTATAATTTCCATTTAAAAAACTATCTGAAAGCGTTCTTCTTTATATGTTATTTTTTTTTAGTTAAAATAAGTAATTCTGACAGCTTAATATTAAAGCAGAACATAGAATCTATTTCTTCCACATCAAGAAAATCTTAAAAATATAAAATCTTTATATGACTGCAAGGAGATGGTAATTGCTGGAGTTGAGGATGCTGTAACACTTTCTAGAGTCAGGCATGTACAAAAAAGAATCCAGAGGGTAGAGCATGCAGTAGAATCTTGAAAGAACAGGTGGTGTTCCCAAAGCCTGTGTTTGGGGAAGAAGAGAGTACCTTGTTCGAGTCTGATCCTAACACTAGAAGGTCTTTCCAGTACCCTGTTACATGGAACAGGTTTCCAAAGGAGAGCTCAGTTTCTGGAAGGACTGATAGAGAAGGCTAGGCTGTATAGAGAAACTGAGATGTAGCACCATTTGTAAACAGGGACAAGGCAAGAACCACATTACTAGGATTGGAATTTATTACATAAGTGTGTATGTCATGGTTTTAAATAAAGCAATTACAGCCACTGTAATATACAAAGACCAAATATTAGTGGTTTTTCATATGGAACTTTATTTTTCACTTTTAAATGAATGTTTCTGGTTGATGCATGTCTGTCCTTTAAGCAGATACAGATACTCACACTCTTTCCTTCTTAATACTCTTTCGGTTTTATCATGAGGATGTCAAAACTGCCATGCCCATCTTTACCCTGTAGCCAAGAGATGGGGAACTGGACAAAAGGATCATGACTATGAGATTTTCATGAGTCAGGGATGGAAATGCCACACCTAACTACAATGACAGTCCTATGGACAGAGTTCAGTGGCATTGTTACCGGCTGGAACAATGTTTTTTTCCTAGGATCGTGTCTTGGAGGTGACGAAGAATGAAGCCAGCAGACAAGCATACGGAGCAACCAAGAAAGGTCTTTTAATGAGTAAAAAGGAAAAGATTCTGCTAATTGGAGGAACTCCAAGGGAGGGTGCTGTCAGGGCTGTGGTATCTGGGGTTTATATTGCCTCCTGGAGGAGGAAGTCCACCCCCCACCCCCCCGACCCCCAGGACCTAATAAAGAACTGAACTAATGTCATTACAACTCACTCCTGATTGGCTGAAAGTACAATGCTTCATTTGCATAGGGCACAACCAATCAGATCAGCTTAGGTCTATTTAAGTGGCTGAGTTGAATTGGGGCTTTTTGAAATTTATAAGGGTCCTAAAGCTTCTTGAAATTTATAAGGGCCCAGAGCTTTATCTGCCTGCTTCCTACTATCATCTGCCTCAGCATGGTTCAACCTAACTGCGAAATGTAACATTAGTCATGACAGGGATAGTGGGCAATGTGACCTAGCAGTGTGCTCAGGAAGGAGGAAAGCAGGACTCTGGTGACTGGTTAGGCAGTCTTTCTTTGCTCAGGGACTAGAATTAGAGAAGGCTGGTACTGATTCTAAAGAGCTTTTGACTTTAACATTCCTATGTTTCCTCTTTTTCTACAGGCACGGGGACCCCGAGAATCTTGAGAAGAGCTAAATCAACATGGAGGTTTAGTGACCCAGTCTTATGGCTCTAAGACAAAAGAATGCCATAAAGGGGTACTGCCTCTACAAAATCTAATTTTGACCAACATTAATTCTACTAATCTAAAGGATATGAATGGCAGATGACCTGGAGAGCCCAGAGAGGGACCAAATAAGCATTGCTTAAATATCATTTAATAGAGAATATAGGCTCAAAAATATTGTCAACAGTAAAAGAAATAGTTACACATTGAGACAATGCCATACTCATAATAAAGTTGAGATTTGGAGAGTGCTGTGTCTTTTGTGGAAACCATGAAGAAATTTCTTCTGCAACCTAAAAATATTCCATTTTATTAATTTTCCTAGTTAAGCAGTGTGGTGCCGGTAGACTTATGGACTTACTTTACTTTTGCTATCAATGTCTGCCTGGATTTTGCCATCAGCAGAATAAAAAACCATCACTGAAATCAGACTTATTTTTCCATTTTATTCTATCAGCCCTATAACAGTTTTCTCTATAACTTTCCCTTTTGTACTTTTAAGCATATATGCATTTTTATTTTTGTTTTAAATTTACTCTATTTCTTAGCCTTAAGGCATTGAAAATTTTCAACACTCGTCATTTGCTTTAGAATAAACCCCTAACTTGGGCTAACCCCTGTGTCCAAGAAGCACAATGGAACCACAGGCAGAGGGACAACAGGGACATCAAGGTCCCTGTAGCCAGAGGAAACAGTATCCTCACATCTCAGAGCAAGGTGTGATACCACTTGTGCAACCTCTTCACAAGGCACTCATAAATATTTGAGTCCCAGAATTAAGTAGCAATATAGAGAGGACATATTCCTTATGAGACATCCAAAATGACAGCTGATTATTTCCCAACCAGGGTTCATCTAATCTATTTCCTAAGCATTGTGGCTTTGCAACAATTCATCAGGGAGGAAATGGTTGCTTAATTGCCCAGAAGAATTTCCTAGAGACGCTTGAGTAGTAACAACTTGACTTCCTCTGCCCATGATCCATGAATAACAAAACAATTAAAAATGAAAACCAGACTGAAAATATTACAGTGGCACTTCTAGTCAAAATACAGCACAGCACTGAAATACTTATTTGAATAAATCACACCTCCACCCTGCAAAACACCCATAATTTTCATAGCTCTTTTTGAAGTTTCCTAGCACTTGAGAAAAAAGTGTAATTTAATTATTTTCTTTACTTCATCATGTGTGAACACATTCGGCCAAAAGGTAAAATGCCAAGAAATATCCCACTTGCTCTGCTTAACTATTTCCCACCCCAGCCTGTGTATATTGTCCTTGGAAGCAATCCTTTCCTACTATGAAAGGATTCCTGGACAGAGAGTCAGACTACTTGATTTCACAATGGTCTTTTGTCCTTCACTATCATTTTGCCTGTAGAAAAGTCATTCCATTTCTCTGTATCTCACCTGTAAAGTGAGAAAAATGGGATATCACAGACTTCCAACTAATTCTATGAAGCCATAATTCTGTTTTGCCCTGTTAAAGAGAAAGCTCCCATGTGTAAGCTGTACTGCAGCATCTAGAATGTACGTCTCCATTTTAAAACCTAGGCTGTTGACATTAAATTTCCTTCAGCTGAGTCTGACCAAAATCCACTTAAGAATCTATTTTCCTTTGAATTATCATTATTTAACAATGATAGGCTTTTCTAAAAGCTTCCGTCTGCCTTTCCATGCTCAAAGACACTTTTTTCCCTCTGTGTAGCGCTATCTGGGTAATGCAGACCAATGAAGCAACATTTACTATAATTCAGTTAATGTTTGTCCCTACATAACGTATTTTTGATTAAGTGAGATGATTAACAAGAAAATAGTTTGCAAGGATTAAAAGGTGTCATACAGCATTTGATTTTATTGACTATTTTAGCATTCTGTGATGTAGACCAAGGCAACAGGTTCACTAGTGTGGCCAGAAAACTGTGCTTTCCTCTGCCATTGTGTTTTCAGACCAAATCTTCAGCCTTTCTCTCCAGTGTCTGCTAACACTATTTCTAGAAGTGTAAATTCACACTCTGCTTCTAGAGGAAACTGGAATTGTTCTCCTTGAGGATATTTTTAAGAGTGGCGACCAGAAGAAATGAGACTTATATAGACTGAAATGATGGAGTTTGAATTTGAATTGAAACAAGAGGAAATGAATTTTCAGAGTGCATAGAAATGTTTAAATTTATTTCAGAATGAATTATATTATTTTATCAGGGCATTGTGTGACTTTTAATAAAGACAATACCCCGCAAAATGAATCTATCACCTGTCACATTTTTTGTGATCTGTAATAAGGAAGGTGAGCTGCCTCATGATAAATGTATATTTAACAGTAAGTGTTGACACTATTATCTCTCTTATTATGTGCTAATGAGGTCACCTTTCAGATGTTCTACAATCAGGAGCTTCATTCCACATACCAATGCAATATTGGCTCCTTGGTGAAGAAAGTTAAGCTAAGAGAACTTTTCTGCAATTTCAAAGGTATAAAGTGATGATGGTAATAGCAGCTACATTTAATGGAAATTATGTTTAAAGCACTGAAACTTGAGTTTCCTCAGGAAGCAATAGCTCCTGAGTCCCCAGCACTATGAAAGATGTTTATATATATTATTTCTAATCTTCACAAAAATGTTCCAGCTATAAATTATTTCCATTTTATAGTTGCTGGAACTATCACTTAAAATGTTTAAATTTATCCAATATCCCATAGATACTAAAAGATTGAAGTAGAATTTATATCCAGAACTGTCCCACGCCTAATTGTCAACCCCTTAACCTGTTCTAATCACCATGGTAGCCACCAACTACAGGCCACTTTTGAGTACTTGAAATGTGACTTGTCCAAAGTGAGATTTTGAAGACTTAGTACTAAAAAATGTAAAATGTGTCATTAATAGTGCTATGTTCTGAATGTTTGTGACCCCCCAAGTTTCATATGTTGAAATCCTATTGCCCTGTGTGACCGTATTTGGAAGGGGGGCCCTCATTAATAGGATTAGTGCCCTTCTTAGAGACTGACCCCTCAGAGCTTCCTTGCTCCAACCTCTGTGTGAGGATGCCAGGAGAAGTCTATGATCTGGGTGAAGGCCCTCAAGCACGCTGGTACCTAATCTCATAGTTCTAGCCTCCAGAACTGTAAGAAATATGTTTCTATTGCTTATAAGCTACCCAGTCTGTGGTATTTGTGATAGCACTGTGAATGGACTAAGACAAATAGTTTTTATATTGATTACCTGTTAAAATAATAATATTTTGGGTATCTGGGTTAAATAAAATATATTACTTAAGCTAATTTCATCCTGTTTTAATGTGCCTACTAGAAAGATTTAAAGGTTTATAATTTGTAGCTCACATTATATTTCCATGGCAGCTTTGCTCTGTAGTATTACCTTTTGTAAAGATCCATAACACGGATCCTATCCTCATCATTATAATTGCAGGGGTTTTGAGCAAGCCAGAATTGGTGCTTAGAAACATTTATAAAAATTAAAAATTTATTCCTAATAATATCTGTTAATAACAGGTCTTTAATTTACTCAAGGAATTCAAATTAGCTTAGCAAACCTAGTCATTACTTTTTAAATTACCTTAAGGTAAGGATCTAGAACTGTTTCTCATTAAAGTTCATTTCTAAATAATCTAAATCATACTGATAAATTAAATACCATTAAAAAGAAGATGATATCTCTGTTCCTTGAAGACTTCCTCTGAAAGAGAGAAAAATAAAAGGAAAAATTATGCCAGCTGATAAGAGAAATTGTTCCAGATCTATGGGAGTTTCAGCTCCATGAACCTGTAGTAAATGTATTGTTGGGTTTGAGGCCAATATTATTCAGTTCTTCTTAAAATAGTATCCATGAAAAAAATCCAGCCCAAACTCTAAGACAAGTCATCTTGACTAGAATAGGAATTCTGAAAAATTCTCACAACTAAAGTGATATCATAGAAATCCTTATTGACATTTCTCATATTCCTACAGTCCTCTAACATATAAAAGGAAACATCCCTTTCAAGTTGTATTTCTTAATTAGACTTCATTCCCCTAAATAATAAGCTCCATGTCTGCCAGCCTGGGCGGCCTGTTTTGTGAGCCTGGGCTTCAGGCCTCAGAGCTGGACTCATGGTTTATGTTACTGCACAGTTCTTATGCTAACACTCATCTATGTGTCCATACACTGAAACTGGTGCTTGGGATGTGACAGTAAAAATTAAGATGATCTTTCTACCCTCCTGGAATTTTTGGAGTTATACTGTGAGAACTCCATGGTCTGAATTATAAACACCATGAACGAATCCAAAGTCACAGGACTATGAGAAGAAGAATCAGGGTTATAAAATAAATACACATTATCACTGAGTAGCGGGACTTATGCCTGTTTGGAGGGCACTGTGTTAAGCCCCTTTTTAAGAATTATCTCATGTAATAAAACATGTTAAGTAATGTGTGCTTAGAAAAATATCACAGAAAGATTTGAGTTCATTTGAAATGTTTTTCTCCCCTCAAATATCAATCCATGTAATTACGCAAGCTTGTATAAAATGTAAAGTTGCAACCAGCATCAGATTATTCTAGTAACAGAAAATCAGTGGTCCTAGACAGGTCAGAGAAATGGAGAAGCTGGAGGAGGGGCACACGGCCTGCAACACTACACAGGCACTATAAACCTTCCTTTCATTAGACCCATCTTAAAGTCATGTGTAACATACACACCATTTCTGGCTATCTGAAAAATTAAAGACATTGTTCTTGCTGTAGAGAAGATATCCCTAGGCTAGTAATGCACTGGCTGAACTAGTCATAAGCTCTGGTAAGATCTTGTCTTGGCACGGATTAGCAATGTAACCTCCAAAGAGAAGCCCATGCTTTCAGAGCCTCTGAATCCTCACCTGTGAAATAGAGGTGTCGACATGATCTCTAGCGCTGTGTACTGCAAATCCTCTGCATAAGGGATTCACAGCAGAATTCTTAAGTTCAACAAGAAGATATTTTTTCAGTCTCACTCTCTACTTTAATTCTACTAGAGAACCAATGATTTTAATATTTTATAGAAAAACAGAGCTCAGAAGAAAGAATACTTCTTTTTTTAGCTTAACGGAATCTGGTTTTGGAACAAGAATTCTCTTCGTCACATTTTGCAAAGCGGATAAACATACACTTCTTTCTCTCAGACTTGTCTCATCAGCTTCATGTAAGAGCCCAGGAAAAACAGCATCTTGCAAGTTTAATTTTTACATGTACAAACTTTCTTGGGGAAAGGTTAAACCTATGGAGAGAGTTATTTTCTGTCTCTGTTTGGTTTTTCTAGATCCTTTTTTCTTTGTGCCTATGATGATAACTTTGTACCAATTCCCTAGTGAAAAAGGCATCATGCAGTTGAAGAAAGAAGGGATATCTGTTTGCTTTTCTAAGATGCTACTGCACTCCCTAGAAAGTCACCTTTCAGAGGAGATGTGATTCCCTTGAGCATTTGCCACCTTAATCTGAGGTTTCTTCTTCATTTTGATACTCTTTCATGTCACCATTACTTATGAAATTCGCTTCATGAACTTTTATATGTGCAACACATTGCTGTATCTTTAAGGAAAAGATTTCATCCTGTTTTTACCATTTATCACTTGCTAACTTTAAATTTTCTTTGAAAAATAATTTCACTATCCTTATTTTTAAAGGTGCTTTGGTTAGTTTTGTTTGACTGTTACATATGTTTGAAAAAATCTACATAGAATTTCAGCTGACACAGAAAAACAGAGCTACTTAAAACTCTTAGCATAACTTCCCTGTCACTTGTGGGGCCAGTCATCAGTCACCGACACATGCCTGGCTGGTGGATGCCAATAAGGACGCAATGAAATGGCAGGTACAAGACTCCCCAGCCCCACACAGGCAACTACAGTCCACAGTGACTGATGCCAGGAAGAGTTACTTAGCTTGTTTAAAAGCATATTCATTATCTTTTCTAATCATAAAAAAACACACAATCTAAGAAGATAATTTGGAGAATAAAAAAAACATTGCCACATTGCTTCTTAGAATTTTCAAACAAATTAACCTTGCCACCAGCATCATATACAAATATTCTTTTAGAACATTCACTCTAGCATTGGGAACTATCTTCCTTTAATTGCCAACTTAATAAGGTTTAGTGCTTTTAAATGTGTATATCTTTGATTACCTGTGAGCTGAAATGTTATTTATACCTTTACTTCTTTTGAGAATCCTGCTCAGCTTTGTCTGATTTTTCTTTGAAAGGATTCTTATCAGTTGGAATGAAGATTTTTTTTATTAAGGTATCATTGATATACAATCTTATGAAGGTTTCACATGAACAACACTGTGTTGAAACATTCACCCACGTCATCAAGTCCCCCCCCACACCCCATTGCAGTCACTGTCCATCAGCATAGTAAGATGCCGCAGAGTCGCTACTTGTCTTTAAGACTATTTTTAATGAAGATAATACATAGAAGCTAGTAAATCAAATCATTATCATTTTCAAAGATCCCTACTTCCGTATCATACTCCAGATCTCCCAGTAGATATTCCTAGAAGACACAGAGCCAAGTGTTTATTCCATAGGGTTTTGGAGAGAATTCCCATCTTCTCTCTCCCTGTGGGAGTGAATGCAGAAGGCTGCTGCTATGGCACAGGAGGTGATGGCAAAGAGGGCAGAAGAGTCTTCCCTCTGGGATAGGAGCTATGTGGAAAAGAAGGGCCAGATCATTAAATAAGGAAGGTGATCCTAGGGAGCTTATCCCTCCCTCCAGAACCTCAGAGATTCATCATCCAGGAGAGGTTTGTTTTCAGAAATATACAGATAGACCACAGAGGTAATCAGGCCAGAAATGTGCTCATATTACAGGTGTAGGAAGAGATCCTAAGTACCTTATTTTACCTTCAAAAGTCATTTTTCCTTTGTGCTCTCTACCATCTTTATCTTCTATGATCTCGCAGTATCAGAGGGGACAGAGTCCTCAGGTGGGCCCTGACTTCTCAGGCTATTCCAGTCTCCACTGTGGCCTGGTGGGGCTATTTATTACTTGAACTGATGACTGCTGAGCATTACTCAGTGCCATTTAGCAGTCTGGGTTTAATGTGCTGGCACCCTCCATGGGAGTTCCTGATTCTGGCTATTTGCCTCTGGCTTCTAAATCCTTGCCCACTGTGGCCACTTCACCTAGATCCAAGTACCACTCTGTCCTCTCAACAGGCATGTCCCCTCGATATGCACAGCTGATGGGAACCCGCAGCACCTCCTGAGGTTCTCTCACTGTCTCAGGGCCTTTTGAGTCCTCACTCCAGTATCAGGATGGAAGTAACCACATGGAACTCTTCTGGCATATTGTAATTACCAGCCCCTTATACTTTGGGGAGGCAAGCCATTCTCCACAGGGTTTACTCCCTAACTTTTTGGATGTTTTAAATGCACAAGAAGTAGACCAAAGGGATGTGGAGATAGGATGGGAGATAGTGGTTGATAATTTAAAAGTCTACCTTCTATTCTAGATGCATATTCTTTGCTACCCCACAGTTTCTTGGGAAAGAAGGGGTGCAAAATTGAAGATTAATGGCTGAGTATTTAGAAGTGCCACCAATTGTAAATAAGAATTAACAAGGGCAAAAATAAGATCTCCATTACATAAATAAGAATTAAAAACCATATCCATCACGTTCATAGCAAGTATTGCCCTAAAATTCACTTTCTATTCCCATCAGTGTTTTTCTGAACAAAATTTTTACAAATAAAAATGTTTTATTTTTATGTAGACAAATATAAGGATTTTCCTTTATGATTTTTAAAAATATATCTTGTATATTAGAGAAGGCTTTTTATTCAGAGGTCAGAACAATGTTCATATAAATTATGTTTAGCAAATGAGATTAAAGATGGCAGCGTGAGAGGTGAGACACAAGTTTCCTCCTAAAACTGCATATAATATGAAAATATAATTAATACAACTAATCCTGAAAAAGCAACAGGAAAGAGGATTGCGCCAGACTGCATACACCTGGAGAAAAGAGCAGACCTCACAGAGCAGGGTAACGTACTAAAGCTGTGTCCCAATGGGACCCAAGCCCTACCCCCACACCAGCTCACTTTCAGGAGGAAGAGAAATGGAGCAGGGAGGGAGTGGAGGCCTGGGACTGCTGAATACCTAACTCCAGAGATCTGCTCTGGGAGCACAAACCTACATTTCATGGTGCTTGCATGATACTCTCATGATTATGGGGTTGGAAAGCTAAGACAGGCAGAATTTCTGGGAAGACTGAGATTCCAGCCGCTTGTGGAAAGCAGGGATCCATATCCGGCTGCTCTGGGACAAAAGAAAGGGAGGCAGTCTGAGAGACTTCCTATCAAGGAAGCGCTTAGCAAGAGGGCTGCTAAAGGGGAAAGGAATGCACAGAGCTTACTGCTCAGGAGAGAAGACAGCTAGACAAAATTGTCCGGGTGCACTCTGCCCAGCAGGTTGGGAGCTTTGCCATATAGACTCTCATATTTAAGGGGGAAAAAGAAATCTTCCTCCTTAGACGATTTTTAGGTGCTCCAGCTCCCTGGCTGGCCATATAGTTCGAAGGACCCCCTCTGTGATATGCAGCCTACAGCACCTTTCTCCCAGCAAGCCCCACCTGGCTCACAAACAGACAAACCCTACCCTGGTGATAGCCCAGCCAGAGGAAAGATCTGTGTACAGCAACTAAAATGCAAAGCACAGAGGCTTGTACCTGTGTGCTCAGCCACTGGTTCAGGCTGTGGAGACAGGCATAGCAGCCGGGAAGCAGGAAACAGCTCTTTCCTCCACCCAGGCACCAGTACCACGCCCCTGCGACCTCCGACATTGCTTCAGGGGCTGAGCAGCTCAAGGGGATAGAGCTGCTGGGCACTAGAGGGCGCCATATAAAGATATGAAACTAAAAAGGAACCTGGTTCAGAGTAAAATTATTAATACAACTCCTGAGAAAGATTTAAATGACATCAACCTCATGAATCTTCCTGAAAGGGAGTTCAAAATAAAAATCATTAACATGCTCATGGAGGTACGGAAATATATTCAAGAACTCAGGAATGAATTCCGGTCAGAGACCCAATCATTGAAGAGCACAATGGATGGTATTAAAAGCAGATTGGATATGGTGAAGGAGATTATAAATGAAATAGAAACCAGGGAAGAGGAATACAAAGAAGCTGAGGCACATAGATAAAAAAGGATCTCTAAGAATGAAAGAATATTGAGAGAACTGTGTGACAAAGCCAAATGGAATAATATTCACATTATAGTGGTACGAGAAGAAGAGAGAGAAAACGGGATAGAAAGTTTCTTTGAGAAGGTAGTTGCTGAAAACTTCCCCAATCTGGGGAACGAGACAGTCTCTGAGGCCATGGGGAAGTACAGATATCCCAACACAAGGGACCCAAGGAAGACAACACCAACACATACAGTAATTAAAATGGCAAAGGTCAAGGATAAGGACAGACTATTAAAAGCAGCCACAGAGAGAAATAAGACCACATACAAAGGAAAACCCATCAGGCTATCATCAGACTTCTCATCATAAATCTTACAGGCTATAAGGGAGTAGTATGATATATTTAATGCAATGAAGCAGAAGGGCCTTGAACCAAGAATACTTTACCCGTCAAGATTATCATTTAAATTTGAAGGAGGGATTAAACAATTTCCAGATAAGCAAAAGCTGAGAGAATTTACCTCCCACAAACCATCTCTATAGTGTATTTTGGAGGGACTGCTATAGATGGAAGTGTTCCTAATGTTTAATAGCTGTCACCAGAGGTAATAAAACCACAGTAAAGAAAATAGAACAGTTAATTACTAAGCAAATGCAAAATTAAATTAACTATCCCCAAAGTCAATCAAAGGATAGACAAAGAGTACAGAATATGACACCTAATATATAAAGAATGGAGGAGAGGAAAAAAAAGGAGGAAGGAAAAAAAAGAAATATAAGATTGTGTTTGTAATAGCATATTAAGTGAGTTAAGTTAGATTCTTAGATAGTAAAGAAGTTAACCTTGAACCTTTGGTAATCACGAATCTAAAGCCTGCGATGCCAATAAGTTCATACCTATCGATAATCACCATAAATGTAAATGGACTGAATGCACTAATCAAAAGACAGAGTCACTGAATGGATAAAAGTAAAAGACCCATCTATATGCTGCCTACAAGAGAATCACTTTAAGCCCAAAGACATACACAGACTAAAAGTGAAGAGATGCAAAAAGATATTTCATGCAACTAATAGGGAGAAAAAAGCAGGAGTTGCAGTACTTGTATCAGAAAAGATAGACTTCAAAACAAAGAAAGTCACAAGAGACAAAGAAGGACATTACATAATGATAAAAAGGTCAATCCAGTAAGAAGATATAACCATTATAAATATTTATGTGCCCAACACAGGAGCACCTATATATGTGCAACAAATACTAACAAAATTAAAAGGAGAAATAGAATGCAATGCATTCATTCTAGGAGACGTTAATACTCCACTCACTCTGAAGGATGGACCAACCAGGCAGAAAATAAGTAAGGAGACATAAGCACTGAATAACACATTAGAACAGATGGATCTAACAGACATCTACAGAACTCTAGACCCAAAAGCAGCAGAATACACATTCTTCACAAGTGTACATGGAATATTTTCAAGAATAGATCATATCCTAGGCCACAAAAAGAGCCTCGGTAAATTCAGAAAGGTTGAAATTGTACCAAACAGTTTCTCAGACCACAAAGGAATGGAACTAGAAATAAATTACGCTAAGAAAATGAAGAATCCCACAAACATATGGAGGCTTCACAACATGCTCCTAAATAACCAATGGAACAATGACCAAATAAAAACAGAGATCAAGCAATATATGGAGACAAATGACAGCAATAATTCAACACCGCAAAATTGGTGGGACACAGCGACGGCTGTGCTAAGAGGAAAGTATATTGCAATACAGGCCTACCTCAGGAAAGAACAATCCCATAGGAGCAGTCTCAACTCACAATTAACGAAACTATAAAAAGAAGAACAAAAGAGGCCGAAAGTCAGTAGAAGGAGGGACATAATAAAGATTAGAGCAGAAATAAATCAAATCAAGAAGAATAAAGCAATAGAAAGAAACAATGAAAGCAAGAGCTGGTTCTTTGAGAAAATAAACAAAATAGATAAACCCCTAGCCAGACTTATCAAGAAAAAAAGAGTCTACTCACATAAACAGAATCAGAAATTAGAAAGGAAAAATCACTATGGATACCACAGAGATACAAAGAATTATTAGAGAATGCTATGAAAAATTATATGGTAACACAGTGGATAACCTAGAAGTAATGCGCAACTTTTTAGAAAAATACAACCGTCCAAGGCTGACCCAGAAAGAAACAGAAAATCTGAACAGACCAATTACCAGCAATGAAATTGAACTGGTAATCAAAAACCAACCTAACAACAAAACCTCTGGACAAGATGGCATCACCATTGAATTTTTCCAAACATTTAGTGAAGACCTAATACCCATCCTCCTTAAAGTTTTTCAAAGAGTAAAAGAAGAGGGAACACTTCCAAACTCATTCTGTGAGGCTAACATCACTCTAATACCAAAACCAGGCAAAGACACCACAAAAAAAGAAAATTACAGACCAATAACTCTGATGAACATAGATGCAAAAATACTCAACAAAATATTAGCAAACCAAACTCAAAAGTACAACAGAAAGATCATCCATCATGATCAAGTGGGATTTACTCCAGGGATGCAAGGATTGTACAACATTTGAACATCCATCAACACCATCTACCACATAAACAAAAGAAGGACAAAAACCACATGATCATCTCCATAGATGCTGAAAAAGCATTTGACAAAATTCAACATCCATTCATGATAAAAACTCTCAACAAAATGGGTATATAGAGGGCAATTACCTCAACATCATAAAGGCCATATATAAAAAACCCACAGCCAACATTATACTTAACAGCAAAAAGCTGAAAGCTTTTCCTTTAAGATCGGGTACAAGACAAGGATGCCCACTCTCCCCACCTCTATTCAAGATAGTATGGGAGGTCCTAGCCACAGCAATCAGACAACACAAAGAAATAAAAGCCATCCAGGTTGGCAAGGAAGAAGTTAAACTGTCCCCAATTGAAGATATGATATTGTACATAAAAAACCCTAAAGAATCCACTCCAAAACTAACAGATCTAATATCTTAATTCAGCAAACTTGGGGGATAAAAATTAATATGCAGAAATATGTGGCATTCCTATACACTAACAATGACCTAGCAGAGAGAGAAATCAGGAAAACAATTCCATTCACAGTTACATGAAAAAGAATAAAATACCTAGGAATAAAACTAACCAAGGAAGTGAAAGATCTATACTCTGAAAACTACAAGACACTCATGAGAGAAATTAAAGAAGATACCAATAAATGGAAACACATTCCGTGCCCATGGATAGGAAGAATTAATATTGTCAAAATGGCCATCCTGCCTAAAGCAATCTACAGATTCAATGCAAATCCTATCAAAATACCAACAGCATTCTTCAACGAATGAGAGGAAATCATTCTAAAATTCATATGGAATCACAAAACACCCCTAACAGCCAAAGCAATCCTGAGAAGGAAGAATAAAGCTGGGGGATTATGCTACCCAACTTAAACCTCTACTACAAAGCCACAGTAATCAAGACAATTTGGTACTGGCACAAGAACAGACCCATAGACCAATGGAACAGACTAGAGAGCCCTGATATAAACCCAACCATATATGGTCAATTTATATATGATAAAGGAGCCATGTACATATGATGGGGAAATGACAGTCTCTTCAACAGCTGGTGTTGGCAAAACTGGAAAGCTACATGCAAGAGAATGAAATTGGATTATTGTTTAACCCCATACACAAAATTAAACTCGAAATGGATCAAGGACCTGAATGTAAGTCATGAAACCATAAAACTCTAAGAAGAAAACATAGACAAAAATCTCCTGAATATAAACATGAGCAAATTCTTCCTGAATGCATCTCCTCTAGCAAGGGAAAAAAAGGCAAAAATGAACTCAATGAACTACATCTAACTAAAACGTTTCTGTACAGCAAAAGACATCATTAACAGAACAAAAAGGCATCCTACAGTTTGGAAGAATATATTTGTAAATGACGTATCTGACAAGGGGTTAACATCCAAAATATATAAAGAACTTACGCACCTCAACACCCAAAAAGCAATAAAGATTAAAAAATGGGCAGAGTATATGAAGAGACAGTTCTCCAATGAAGAAATACAGATGGCCAATAGACACAAGAAAAGATGCTCCACATTACTAATCATCAGGGAAATGCAAATTAAAACCAAAATGACATATCACCTCAAACCAGTAAGGATGGCCATCATTGAAAAGAGTAAGAACAACAAATGCTGGCAAGGATGCAGAGAAAGGTGGGAATGTAAACTAGTTCAACCATTGTGGAAAGCAATATGGAGCTTCCTGAAAAACTAAAAATAGAAATACTGTATGACCCGGGAATCCCACTCCTTGGAATTTACCCAAAGAATACAACTTCTCAGGTTCAAAAAGACATATGCACCCATGTTTGTGGCAGCACTACTTACAATAGCGAAGATATGGAAGCAACCTAAGAGTCCATCAGTAGATGAATGGATAAAGAAGAGGTGGTACATATACACAATGGAATAGTATTCAGCCATAAGAAAGAAACAAATCCTACCATTTGCAACAACATGGATTGAGCTGCAGGACATTATGCTCAGTGAAATAAGCCAGGTGGAGGAAGACAAGTGCCAAATGATTTCCCTCATTTATGGAGTACAACAATGAAGCAAAACGGAAGGAACAAAATAACAGCAGACTCAGAGACTCCAAGAATTAACTAGTGGTTACCAAAAGGGTGGGTGTGTGAGGTCGGGTGGGAGAAGGGGATTGAGGGGTATTATGTTTAGTACACATGGTGAGGGGGATCAAGGGGAAAACAGTGTAGCACAGAGAAGGCAAATATTGAATCTGTGGCATCTTACTACACTGATGGACAGTGACTGCATTGGGGTATGGGTGGAGACTTGATAATATGGGTAAATGTAGTAACCACATTGCTTTTTCATGTGAAACTTTCATAGCAGTGTATATCAATAACACCTTAATAAAAAAAGAAAAAGAAATCAATAAATTATGTGTAGCATTTTATATTATTTTTGATATAATCTTTTCAGTACATCTAGAATTTAATATATGACATGAACAAAAAATGAAATGTTATTATTTTCTAAACAATGACCTATTGTCTGCAACCATTTCTGAATAGTCCTCCCATTCTCTGACAGTTGTTTACTTTATCTCAAATAAAATTGTGATGGATAATAGGGTTATCTATTTTGTTTTATTTGTCAGTTGATTTTATTTTAACCAATGTTACAAAGATTTTATTTTCAATCTTTCTAATATTGGTCTTTTTTTTTCCTGTTCTTGCTTATTAAATAGTTCAAATGGTTGTTTTGTTAAAGTCTACATAAACCTAGCTAAGATTTGATTAAAATTACATTACAGAAAAACATTAATTTGGACTTAAATACTTTCTTTGAAATACTATATTCCCATCAAGAAATATGGCATGTGTTGCTCTCTATCAATTCAATTAAGTTTGAGTTTTGTTCTCATGTAGAGTTCTTATAATGGTTGATCCTAAATATTTCATATTTTTCTCAAAATTTAAACATTCCTGTTTGATTTTCCTTATAGCTGGTATAAAGTTGTTGATATGTTTAAATACATTCCTTTTTTCTTTTTTCTTTTTCTTTTTTCTTTTGGTATCATTAATCTACAATTACATGTGCAACATTATTGTTACTAGACTCCCCCCATTATTAAGTCCCCACCACATACCCCATTACATTCACTGTCCATCAGTGCAGTGAGATGCTATAGAATCACTACTTGTCTGCTCTGTGTTGTACTGCCCTCCCCGTGCCCTCCGAACCTTGTGTCTGCTAATCGAAATGGCCATTTTTCTCCCTTTATCCCTCCCTCCACACCCATCCTCCCCAGTCCCTTTCCCTATGGTAACTGTTAGTCCATTCTTGGGTTCTGTGAGTCTGCTGCTGTTTTGTCCCTTCAGTTTTTTAATTTGTTCTTATACTCCACAGATGAGTGAAATCATTTGATACTTGTCTTTCTCTGCCTGGCTTATTTCACTGAGCATAATATCCTCTAGCTCCATCCATGTTGTTGCAAATGGTAGGGTTTGTTTTCTTCTTATGGCTGAATAATATTCTATGGAGTATATGTACCACATCTTCTTTATACATTCATCTACTGATGGACACTTAGGTTGCTTCCATTTCTTGGCTATTGTAAATAGTGATGCAATAAACATAGGGGTGCATATGTCTTTCTCAAACTGGGTGGCAGCATTCTTAGGGTAAATTCCTAGGAGTGCAATTCCTGTGTCAAATGGTATTTCTATTTTGAGTTTTCTGAGAAACCTCCATACTTATTCCACAATGGTTGAACTAGTTTACATTCCCACCAGCAGTGTCGGAGTGTTCCCCTTTCTCCACATCCTCACCAACATTTGTTGTTGTTTGTCTTTTGGATGGTGGTCATCCTAACTGGTGTGAGGTGATATCTCATTGAGGTTTTAATTTGCAATTCTCTGATGATTAGCGATGTGGAGGATCTTTTCATGTGACTGTTGGCCATCTGAATTTCTTCTTTGGAGAGGTTTCTGTTCAGCTCCTCTGCCCATTTTTTAATTGGCTTATTTGCTTTTTGTTTGTTGAGGTGCATGCGCTCTTTATATATTTTGGATGTCAATCCTTTACTGGATATGTCATTTATGAATATATTCTCCTATACTGTGGGTGATTTTATTCCATTGATGCTGTCCTTCACTGTACAAAAGCTTTTCAGCTTGATATAGTCCCAGTTGTTCATTTTTGCTTTTGTTTCCCTTGCCTGGGGAGATATGTTCATGAAGACGTTGTTCATGTTTATGTCTAAGAGATTTTTGCCTATTTTTTTTAAGAGTTTTATGGTTTCATGACTTACATTCAGGTCTTTGATCCATTTTGAATTTACTTTTTTATGGGGTTAGACAATGATCCACTTTCATTCTCTTACGTGTAGCTGTCCAGTTTTGCCAACACCAGCTGCTAAAGAGGCTGTCATTTCCCCATTGTATATCCATGGCTCCTTTATCATATATTAATTGACCATATATGTTTGGGTTAATGTCTGGACTCTCTATTCTGATCCATTGGTCTGGGGGTCTGTTTTTGTTCTTATGTCAGTACCAAATTGTCTTGATTATTGTGGCTCCATAATAGCTTGAAGTCAGGGAGCGTAATTCCCCCTGTTTTATTCATCCTTCTCAGTATTGGTTTGGCTATTTGGGGTGTTTTTTGGTTCTATATGAATTTTAGAACTATTTAATCTAGTTCATTGAAGAATGCTGTTGGTATTTCTACTGGGCTTGCATTGAATCTGTAGATTGCTTTAGGCAGGATGGCCATCTTGACAATATTAATTCTTCCTACCCAAGAGCATGGGATGAATTTCCATTTGTTAGTGTCCTCTTTAATTTCTCTTAAGAGTGTCTTGTAGTTTTCAGGGTATAGGTCTTTTACTTCCTTGGTTAGATTTATTCCTCCGTATTTTATTCTTTTTGATGCAATTGTGAATGAAATTGTTTTCCTTATTTCTCTTTCTGTGAGCTCATCCTTAGTGTGTAGGGAAGCAACAGATTTCTGTGTATTAATTTTATATCCTGCTACTTTGCTGAATTAAGATATTAGCTCTAGTAGTTTTGGAGTGGAGTCTTTATGGTTTTTTATGTACAATATCATGTCATCTGCAAATAGTGACAATTCGACTTCTTCTTTACCAATCTGGATGCCTTGTATGTCTTTGTTTTGTCTAATTGCCGTGGCTAGGACCTCCAGTACTATGTTGAATAACAGTGGAGAGAGTGGGCATCCCTGTCTTGTTCCCGATCTTAGATGAAAAGCTTTCAGCGTCTCGCCGTTAAGTATGATGTTAGCTGTGGGTTTGTCATATATAGCCTTTATGATGTTGAGGTACTTGCCGTCTATACCCATTTTGTTGAGAGTTTTAATCAGGAATGGATGCTGAATTTTGTCAAATGCTTTTTCAGCATCTATGGAGATGATCATGTGGTTTTTGTTCTTATATTTGTTGATGTGGTGGATGATGTTGATGGATTTTCAAATGTTGTACCATCTTTGCATCCCTGGGATGAGTCCCAATTGATCATGGTGTATGATCCTCTTGATGTATTTTTGAATTAAGTTTGGTAATATTTTGTTGAGTATTTTTGCATCTATGTTTATCTGTGATAATGGTCTTTAATTTTCTTTTTTGGTGGGGTCTTTACCTTGTTTTTGTATTAGAGTTATGCTGGCTTCATAGAATGAGTTTTCAAGTATTCCCTCCTCTTCTATTTTTTGGAAACTTAAGGAGAATGTGCATTATGTCCTTTCTATACGTCTGATAAAATTCAGCGGTGAAACCATCTGGAACAGGCTTTTGTACTTGGGTAGTTTTTCATTACCGATTCAATTTCGTTGCTGGTAATTGTTCTGTTTAGATTTTCTGTTTCTTCCTTGATCAGTCTTGGAAGGTTGTATTTTTCTAGGAAGTTGTCTGTTTCTTCTATGTTTTCCAGCTTGTTAGCATATAGATTTTCATAGTATTCTCTAATAATTCTTTGTATTTCTGTGTGGTCCATCATGATTTTTCCTTTCTCATATCTGATTCTGTTTGTGTGTGTAGATTCTCTTTTTCCCTTAATAAGTCTGGTTAGGGGTTTATCTATTTTGTTTATTTTCTCAAAGAACCAGCTCTTGGTTTTATTGATTTTTTTTTACTGTTTTATTCATCTCAATTTTATTTGTTTCTTCTCTGATTTATCATATCCCTCCTTATGCTGAGTTTGGGCATCACTTGTTCTTTTTCCAGTTTCAATAATTGTGACTTTAGGCTATTCATTTGGGATTGTTCTTCCTTCTTTAAATAGGCCTGAATTGCAATATACTTTCCACTTAGAACTGCCTTCACTGTGTCCCACAGAAGTTGGGGCTTTTGCTGTTGTTGTCATTTGTCTCCATATATTGCTTTATCTCTTTTTTAATTTAGACATTGATGCATTGATTATTTAGGAGCATTTTGTTAAGCCTCCATATGTTTTGAGCCTTTTTGTTTTGTTTATACAGTTTATTTCTAGTTTTATACCTTTGTGATGTGAGAAGTTGGCTGGTATAATTTCAATCTTTTTGAATTTACTGAGGCTCTTTTTGTGGCCTAGTATGTGGTCTTCTCCGGAAAGTGTTCCATGTGCACTTGAGAAGAATGTGCATCCTGCTGCTTTTGGATGTAGAGTTCTGTAGATGTCTGTTAGGTCCATCTGTTCTAGTGTGTTGTTCAGTGCCTCTGTGTCCTTACTTATCTTCTCTCTGGTTGATCTGTCCTTTGGAGTGAGTGGTGTGTTGCAGTCTCCTAAAATGAATGCATTGCATTCTATTTCCTCCTTTCATTCTGTTAATATTTGCTTCACATATGTTGGTACTCCTGTGTTGGGTGCATTTATATTTATAATGGTTATATTCTCTTGTTGGACTGAGCCCTTTATCATTTTGTAATGTCCTTCCTTGTCTCTTGTTACTTTCTTTGTTTTGAAGTCTATTTTGTCTGATACAAGTACTGCAACACCTGCTTTTTTCTCCCTATTGTTTGCATGAAATATCTTTTTACATCCCTTCACTTTTAGTCTGTGTATGTCTTTGGGTTTGAGGTGAGTCTCTTGAAAACAGCATATAGATGGGTCTAGCTTTTTTATCCATTCCATTACTCTGTGTCTTTTGATTGGTGCATTCAGTCCATTTACATTTAGAGTGATTATCGATAGATATGTACTTACTGCCATTTCAGGCTTTGGATTCATGGCTACCAAATGTTCAAGCGTAGTTTCTTTACTATCTAACAGTGTAACTTTACTCTCTTATTAAGGTATTATAAACACAGGCTGATGATTCTTATTTCTCTCCCTTCTTATTCTTCCTCCTCCAATCTTTATATGTTAGGTGTTTTATTCTGTACTCTTTTGTGTTTCCTTTGACTGATTTTGTGGATAGTTGATTTTATTTTTTGCCTTTAGTTAGTATTTGGATGGTCTGCTTTCTTTGCTGTGATTTTATTTTCTCTGGTGACGTGTGTTTAGCCTTAGGAATGCTTCCATCTAGAGCAGTCCCTTTAAAATACCCTGTAGAGGTGGTTTGTGGGAGGCAAGTTCCCTCAAATTTTGCTTGTCTGTAAATTGTTTAATTCTACCTTTAAATTTAAATGATAATAGTGCTGGATACAGTATTCTTGGTTCAAGGCCCTCCTGTTTCTTTTTATTAAATATATCACACCATTCTCTTCTCCCCTGTAAGGTTTCTTTTGAGAAGTCTGATGATAGCCTGATGGGTTTTCCTTTGTAGGTCATCTTTTTTCTCTCTCTGCCTGCCTTTAATACTCTGTCCTTGTCTTTGATCTTTGCCATTTTAATTATTACATGTCTTGGTGTTGTCTTCCTTGTGTCCCTTGTGTTGGGAGATCTGTGGGCTTCCATGGCCTAAGAGACTGTTTCCTTCCCCAGCTTGGGGAAATTTTCAGCAATTATTTTTTCAAAAACACTTTCCATCCCTTTTTATCTCTGTTCTTCTTCTGGTACTCCTGTAATGCAAATATGGTTCTGTTTGGGTTGGTCACACAGTTATCTTAATATTCTTTCATTCCTAGAAATCCTCTTTTCTCTCTCTGCCTCAGCTTCTCTCTATTCCTGTTCTCTGATTTCTATTACATTAACAGTCTCTTGTACCTCGTCCCGTCTGCTCTTAAGCCCTTCTATAGATTGTTTCATTTCTGTAATATCTTTCCTAACTTCCTCTCTTAGCTCTTGCATATTTCTCTGTAGGTCTGTCAGCATGGTTATCACTTTTATTTTGAATTCTTTTTCAGGAAAATTAGTTATATCTAACCCACCAGGCCCTCTCTCTGGGGTTGTCCAAGTGATTTTTTGACTGGACCAGATTCTTCTGCCTTTTCGTGGCAATAGAATTGGTTGCAGGCAGGTAGCACATGTGTCAGCTGGGAGAACAAAGTCCCTTCCTGCTTGTTGTTCACCTTGCCCTTCTCTGCTGCCTGTGCTCTTTACCTGCACACTGGGAGGCAGTCTCTGGGTAATCCTCTGAGCTGCTGCGGGCCAGGCCGTCCCCAGGGTAACCTAGAGCACTGCGGGGATTTCAGTTGCACTGGGTGTGTTCTCCTGTGAGCACGATGCCCCTTTGTCCCTTCCACACTTTGCTCCAGTTTCTGCTGCCTGTGCCGGTTACCCACACACTGGGAGGCAGTGTCTAGGATAATCTCCTAGCTGCCATGTGCAGGGCAGCCCTCAAGCTAGCCTAGAGCACTGCAGGGCATGGCAGCTTCTCCAGGTGTGTTCTCCCATGAGAACAGTGCCCCTTCATGCCTTCTGGACCTTGCTCCAGCTTTTGCAGCTTGTGCTGGTTACCTGCACACTGGGAGGCAGTCCCTGTGATAATCCCCTGAGCTGCCGTGGGCAGGGCCGCCCTCAGGCATGCCTAGAGCCCTGTGGGGGATGACAGCCACACCGGGTGTGTTCTCCCAGGATAACTGTGCCCCTTCATGCCTTCTGGACCTTGCTCCAGCTTCCGCAGCCTGTCCCGGTTAGCTGCGCGCTGGGAGGAGACACTGTGTGGTTGCTGTGGGTGGGTCCGCTCTCTGGCTGCTCCTCAGCTGTGGCAGGTCAGCCAGTCCATTTGCAGCACCGGCTGGGGGGAACAAATGGCAGGCTGTTTATCACCGTGAGGGCCTTTGGGGCAGCTTTATCTGGCAGGGGGTTAGGGGACCCGAAGTTCCTCAAGAGTCCTAGCCTGCTGGGCTGAGTGTGCTGGGACAATTTTGTTCAGCTGTTGGGCCCTTGTCCCTTTAAGACTTTTTAAAAAGTGCCTGCTTTACTTTTGTCCCAGGGGAGCCAGCTATAGGGACCCGCTTGCAGTCTCTGTCTCAGATCCTGCCCTTCCTTTTCTCTAATATCTAGCACACCATGCAATGTGTGTCTGTGCCCCAGTACAGATTACTAGGGCTGGTTATTTAGCAGTCTTGTGCTTCCACTCCCTCCCCACTCTGATTCTTTTCACCCCACTGGTGAGCTGGGGTTAGGGGAGTGCTCAGATCCTGCCAGGTCATGGCTTTGTATCTTTCCCCCTTCGTGAGATGCTGAGTTCTCACAGATGTAGCTGTAGCCTGGCTGTTGTGCTGTATCTTCTGGTCTCTCTTTTAGGAATCTAAATATATTCTTAATTGCCTCCTTTTTTGAACTTTTCCAATAAGCTCTATTTTAACTTCTAAAAAATTATATCATTTGCCTTCAATTATTTTCCTCCTCCAATCCAATGTGTAAACCTCTTACTTTGGATTCTTATATCATTTTCATATATTTCAGAAGCATTTTAGAAAACCATTAAAGATGGGAGTTATAGTTAGAATCCTTGTCTTTTTCTTGATTTGAATGAGAATACCTGGGACAGGACACAACTGGAATGGTGGGGATTACTTCTTAAGGGAAGGAAAGTTTCCTGCGGCCACTCTACTAAGTTACCCCAAATTAGATAGCTGAAAACAGAAATTTATTCACTTACAGTTTTGAAGGACAGAAATCAATGTGCTGGCAGAGCTTTACACCCTTTGGAGGCTCTAGGGTAGTTCTTGGCCTCATAGCTCCTGGTGGCTGTCAGTATGTCTTGATGTATGGCTGAATTGCTCAAGATGATGCCAGGGTTCTTGTTCACGAAGCCGAAGAATGAGCTTAGCAAACAGTCAAGGTAGGAGAGCAAGGTACAGGCTTTAATTTAGAGATAAAGTGAAAGGACAGAGCTCCCGGCTCACGCCAGAAGGGGACAAGAGAGTCCTGGGGTGGTGCGTTGTTTAGGGGTTTTTATAGGCAAATGAGGATTTTTCTAGAACACGAAAAAAAAAGCTTAGGGGTTTGGACTTGTACCACCTGCCCTGCCCTCAAGGTGGCTGGGTTGATCTCTGCTTACTAGAGCTGTTTACAGTGAAGTCACTGGTTATACCAAGATACTCTTCTTTATTTATGAAACACTCAAGCATTCTAGGCCAAGTTACTCCTGGCCTTTTGACTTTTAACTGACCTTACTGAAGATGTCTATATTCTTAGTCTGGTATCTTGATCCTAGAGGATTAGTGTGACCTTGACTTTGCATAATGCTTAACACAGAGTTTCAAAAGGTACTTCTTTGCCCATTGTTATATTGCTGACTGTAAATATCCTGCCCTGCTTTTTCTGGAGGTCCTCACCCTACTCTGACTACACCCATGGTCCCTGTCTCACAACCTCTGCCCCTTAGTCACACTGCCTTCTCTTCTATATTATCTCCCTTGCCTGGTGTTTGGCCGCCAGCCAGAGGATATTAGGTAATCTTTTCATCTCAAGATTCTTAATTTAATCAGAGCCTGTGACCATATAAAGTAATATTTACTGTTTGGCTATATAAGGTAATATTCACAGGTTCCAGGGATTAGGATATGAACACATCTCTTGGGGACCCCCACTCCACTGCATGGGGAAAAGTGAGTTACTGGCAAAGCATTGATATGCCTTTGTCCCAGTGGCAGAAAAGAGTTGTACCCTCAAGTATTAGTCAGCTCAAACTGCCGTACAAAATACCATAGACTGGGAGGCTGAAACAGCAGAAATTTATTTTTCAGTTTTGGAGGCTGGGAAATCCAAGATCAAGATGCTATCAAGGTAGATTCCACTCTGAAGCCTTCTACTCTTGCTGGAGGCAGCTGCCTTATCCTTCTGCATGCTTGCACGGCCTCTCTGTGCTTGCCCACAGGAAGAAAGCTCTCTCTTCCTCTTCTTATAAGACCAACAATCCTATCAGATTAGTGTCCCACCCTTATGATCTCATTTAATCTTAACTACTTCCTATAGGCTCTATCTCTAACTACAGTCACATTGGGGATTAGGATATCAACATATGGATTTGGGGGTGCAAAATTGAGTCCATAGAACTCCATTCATCCTATAAAACAGTCTCTCTCAGGAAATGTTGCTTTATTAAATAAAACAGAGCACCTATTTTTCTTAATGTTGGGATACATTTGGATAAAAGGTCCATTAAAGAATAATGTCAATATAAAATAATAAAACTATTTTTTAACTTGTCAATTTTTTTCAAAAGACAAAGAGAGCAGAAGTATATATCCCTTATATGTGGTCTGAAAATTGGCTGACAGACACTTGCTCCATTGTACAAAAATAAATAAATAAATAAAAATAGCAATTTAAAAACTAGGATTTGGATCCAAATTCCAGTAATAGCTAGTATTTTGTTTAATTTTTGTAGTAAAATCAGAGTGTCTTGTTTAAAATTTCTTAGATTATATTGTTGCATTCTGCCTCTTACTGATTAGTTCTTCTGACTGCCCTGGTTCTCATGCTTTTATTTGTTACTGAACACTATGACTGAGTCATTCACAGATGGAGCCTAAGTTTTCAGTTCTCTTTTTCTTTTTATTCCTTTTTTAAATGTTATTTCCTTCCTAGTCGTCTCTCTATTGTAAAATCTGTTTTTTAGTAACCCTAGTAATAAATGTTCATATTGTGTTTGTAAAAGTCCGGAGTGTTACAGATCAGACTGAAATCCTCTTTAAACTTCTACCTTGATTTTGGTTTTTACTCCCTTTCCCCCAAAGTACCCACAGTGTTCTATTTTATAAATATCTATTTTTCTTTGATTCATCTAGAGAATGAAATTGATATGCACCTCCCTCTACTTACTGTGTAAACATATTCACTTACTCAACCATAATTTCCTGAGGAACCACTCCTACACTCTGGACACCTCGGATGGTCTCATGCATGAAGTGAGCAACTTTGGGGGAATTTTTTAGTATGGATTCCTGATTTCAGTCCCTATGTCCTAGCTTCAGACTAAAGAGAATGTTTAACCTGCACAACAAACTTAAGAATTTTACCATTATCCTTGGTATTGAAACTATAAAGGTTTTTCTTCAGTATTAATTTTGTGGGGAAAAAAAGCCCAATTGTGATTGCCACATGTTGGCAGTAACACTCCTAAGGACAAATGGTTGTAAGAACACTTTGAATCACATAAGCAAGGAAATGAAAGCTTGTTAAACAAAGTTGTTAACGCAAAAGCCCACTCAAAGCAAACACTGTAAGCCCCTATAATAACCCCACTAAATGTTGTCTCTAAAGAAAGGTGCATTCATTGTGCTTAATTTACCTCAAATGCTTTTCAGAATAAAGTCCCTTGTGCTGAGTTTATGGAATGTAGAAGGTAAATACTCTTCGGAGAGCATATTGCAGGTTGTTAGAAGAAACACATATCATTTTAAACTAAACCTTCAGCATCTGTTTCAGGCTCTGATTACAAATGATAAAACTGACAATAATTTACATTTATGCCATAAGAAGTACAAGTTGTGATTAAGGAGGATGTGTGATCTTTATTCAATGCACATTGTGTCTGCTGCTTCCTCTTCACCTGGCTGCCTGGAAGACACGTCTCCCTGCTCCCATGAGAAAAGGAAGGCGGTTCTCAGGCCCGTTGGTGTATCTGACTCAGCCTCCCTACTTTCCTTCTCTGCATCTTGAACAGATAAACTCTCTAATATAAACCCTTCAGCATGAAGGGGGTTTAAAAGTTTAGTTCCTGCCATGATGTTCATGTAGAAATGGTATTAGAGCTGTCCTGACATGCTGCTGCTAACCACCACCATACGCGTTTTTCCAAGTCCTGCGCTGAAATGGTTTTCTTAAAATGCCTTTAATATAAATTATCTCTGTGTGCCTTAATAACTGGAAGACTCCAATGACATAATGTATATGCTCACATGACATTTTTGCCATTTATTCATTGAACAGATATTTATTGTTTATCTTCTGTATATATAAGGCCCATCTCTAGCCACTTGCTATACATGCATGAATAAGTCATACCACAGAGGCTCAAACTTGGTCAGGATGTGTATGTGTGTGTGCGTGTGCGTGTGTATGTAAGTCTAGCAGGGATTCTAAAATTGATAAAAGATAACAGAGTATGTAAGCTGTACTAATTGTGTTATAGAGGTTTAAAAAAGCATATGTAGGAATAAAACAGGGGGAATTATACTCCCTGACTTCAAGCTCTACTACAAAGCCACAGTAATCAAGACAATTTGGTATTGGCACAAAAACAGACCCACAGATCAGTGGAATAGAGTAGAAAATCCAAACATCAACCCAAACACATACAGTCAATTAATATTTGATAAGGGAACCTTGGATATACATTGGGGAGATGATGGCCTCTTCAGCAGCTGGTGTTGGAAAAACTGGACAGCTACATGTAAGAGAATGAAACTGGACTACTGTCTAGCCCCATACACAAAGGTAAACTCAAGGTGGATCAAAGACCTGAATGTAAGTCATGAAACCATAAAACTCTTAGAAAAAAATAGGCAAAAATCTCTTGGACATAAACATGAGTGACTTCTTCATGAACATATCTCCCCGGGCAAGGGAAACAAAAGCAAAAATGAACAAGTGGGACTATATCAAGCTGAAAAGCTTCTGTACAGCAAAGGACACCATCAGTAGAACAAAAAGACATCCTACAGTATGGGAGAATATATTCATAAATGACGTATCTGATAAAGGGTTGACATCCAAAATATATAAAGAACTCATGCACCTTAACAAACAGAAAGCAAATAATCCAATTAAGAAATAGGCAGAGGACATGAATAGACACTTCTCCAAAGAAGAAATTCAGATGGCCAACAGGCACATGAAAAGATGCTCCACATCACTAATCATCAGAGAAATGCAGATTAAAACCACAATGAGATATCACCTCACACCAGTGAGGATGGCCAACATCCAAAACACAAACAACAACAAATGTTGGTGAGGATGTGGAGAAAAGGGAACCCTCCTACACTGCTGGTGGGACTGCAAGTTAGTTCAACCATTGTGGAAAGCAGTATGGAGGTTCCTCAAAAAGCTCAAAATAGAAATACCATTTGACCCAGGAACTCCACTCCTAGGAATTTACCCTAAGAATGCAGCAGCCCAATTTGAAAAGGACAGATGCACCCCTATGTTGATTGCAGCACTATTTACAACAGCCAAGAAATGGAAGGAACCTACATGTCCATCAGTAGATGAATGGATAAAGAAGATGTGGTACATATACACAATGGAATATTTTTCAGCCATAAGAAGAAAACAAATCCTACCATTTGCAGCAACATGGATGGAGCTAGAGGGTATTATGCTCAGTGAAATAAGCCAAGCCAAAAAAGACAAGTACCAAATGATTTCACTCATATGTGGAGTATAAGAACTAAGAAAAAAACTGAAGGAACAAAACAGCAGCAGAATCACAGAACCCAAGAAAGGACTAATAGTTACCAAAAGGAAAGGGACTGAGGAGGATGGGTGGGAAGGGAGGAACAAAGGGGAAAAAGGGGCATTACGATTAGCAGATGTAATGTTGGAGGGGCACGGGGAGGGCAGTACAACTCACAGAAGACAAGTAGTGATTCTATAGCATCTCACTACGCTGATGGACAGTGACTGTAATGGGGTAAGTGGGGGGGACCTGCTGAAGTGGGGAGTTTAGTAACCATAATGTTGCACATGTAACTGTAGATTAATGATACCAAAATAAAAAAATAAAAAATAAAAAACACCCACAGGGAGCTAAATGGTGTGTCAGCCCAGTATCAGGCAAGTCAGGAAGTGCAGCTTCAGGGCTGACTCCTACAGCTTCATCAAGCTCCAGAGGCTGGAGGAGACTGTTTCAAGCCCTTCACCCAGGAACCAGCTGTTGGAGGGCCGGACAGTGACAGAAAGCTATTTTCTGCTCATGGGCCAATGTTTTTTCAGCCCTTTAATAAGAGGCAGAGCCACTGAGAGAACCCTGCATTTTTCTTCCATGAATGTACCAGAAAGTGCCTTTTAATTATTTTCAAAAGGAACAAATTCCCAAGAGATAAGAAAACCTTTTGACAGAATTCTGTTTGATTTCCCAAATTGATGATTTCCTAGCCGGAGAGGCTGAGTAACTTTAATTACAGAATTTGGGAATATAATTCTATCAGTCACTGAAATTCCTACTTCAGACTCTTCTTTTCCTCCCAAGGATATCTGAGTTCTTGTAGTCAGTATGATTGACACTTAATAAACTAATTTGTGAAATAATGGCAAACACTTTCCACCTTGTGGGCTTAAGTCACTGACTCCCAAATGGGATGTGTAAAAAGGAGACATGGTGCATCTCTGTGACTTTCAATACCAAAGCTACTACCTAACATGTTGGAGTACCTACCACAGGTCATTGAATATGTTTTTTGCTTTGTATGCACTTTTCACTTATTCTATGATAAACCCTAGAAATGTGATGGTTTGTCCCCTAATCCACTGGTTCTCAAACTTTCACATCATTACAGTCACCTGGATGGCTTCTGAAAACACAGACTTCTGGGTTTCTGATCCAGTAAGTGTGTGGGGTTTGAATGTTTGCTAAGAGGATTCAGGCAATGTGGATGATGCTTGTCTAGGCAACCCCTGCACCCATATACTGTGTTATGAAAATTACATACTTGGGACAAGATTACACAGCTAGCACCTGAGGAGGTGATTCTCAAGTGTGTGTGATGCAAAGCTTAAAAAAAGTCGAAGGATTTTATATTTATCTACAATGCAGGTGCCATAGGGTTAACAAAAATGTAGTAATTCTTTCCTTTTGGTGGGGAAAAGGAGAATGTTTTAATTGATAACTGTTTAGATGAGGTTAGACAACACCTCCTTGATGAATTACATTTGAGAAACAAACTTTTATTTAATGTACATAAAAAAAAAATCACAACCTGAGGCCTAAGAGGGGGTTGGGGGGAGTAGAGGGAACTGGGTGGCGACAGTGTTAGAAACCTCTGTGCCTGGAGGCAGAGTGCAGGCCTGCTGCCGGATAAAAGTCTCCTTCAGCAGAAAGCTTAAATATTTCTCAGCCTGACATGCTAGGCAATAAACCATTTTTTAAAGAGGTCAGCTTTGCCCAGAGCTGCTCTGAGATACTGGATTAAACAAAATTTTATTTTGTTCTGCAACTTTCTTGAGTTTTTGTTTTCCTTTGTAGTTGACTAGATCTTGGGTTCAAATCTAAAACTCTAGTGATTTATAAACTTCTGCCTATCAAACACAAAAAACTATTTTTGCAAGACACAAATCTGCCAGTTCAAGGTATTTCCAACTCTCTATGTGTGTCTGGGCAAAGTCAGACAGCGAACACACAAATGGAAACAGACATGCTTGGCTGGAGGCAGGAAGTGTGATTTCCAATTGCTCCTCTCCCCGTCATGAAGAATGAGAGGTTTGAATTTCAAATTAGTTGTACTTTCTTAAGGCAAATATCAGCACACAATTCTGGCCAAGGGAAAGACAGAGACCCAAACACTGCTTGATCGCCTAATACTACACACCTCAGAGGTCTGTGGTCTTTTGTGTTTTCAAAGCAATCATGTGTGAGATAGTTATTCTTTCTTTTTCACAGACAGGGAACTGAAACTCTGATAGCACCTGCCCAGGAAATGGCAGAGGAATAATTTGAGTTGAAATCATTGCGCTATAAATCCCACACTCCTGCCTGTATATCCCATGGCCAGAGCCTCTCAGAAACCCCACCCATTTACCCTCAAGAAGCTAGTTTGAAATAAGCAAGAAGTGTACAGCTTTAAGACAGCTACAGCAGCTCACCCTGCTGTACTCTCTTCTCTTGGAGGCATCTCTTTGTCCTCTTTTCATGACTGTGAATTTTACAGGAATCACATACTTTTGATCTCTTTATTGGCTTCTCTGACTTCTTTACTGCAAAAATGCAATAAAATATTACTGTTGACCTATCACCAAGACAAAATGCAAAATACAGATGGTTTAAACAGGAATTCTTGGAATAGCATGAGAAAGTGCAAAAGAATTAACAACAGCAATAAAAAGCCTAGGCCTCAGAGTATAAAGCTAGCTCAAAAAACTTTGAAATTAGGCAATATTGGAGTGAAAAAAGAAGAGGGGGGAAGAGATAGAGCAGCAAGGAAAATGGGAAAGTTAAAGTATCCTATGCAAAATGATTAGTCTCTTTTTATATAATAGTAGAGAAATTTGTATGAATATCATAATGATGCAAACTTTGATGGAATGAAGTGTAATGTAACACATTCATGAGAAGAATAAAGGAGATTAGGGGTAACTGATGAAACCATTAAAAACAAAGGAAAAGAAAATAATAAAGTAAATAATAAATACAAAGCACATTGTAAGGAATAAAATCAACTACATTAATTACTTAAGTACTTCCCTGTAAAGGGTAGATTGTAATATTTACATTTTAAAAAAATATCATGCTGTTGGAGAGAACAAAGTATTGGATCTGGGTTGAAATTAGAGATGGTTAAAGAGCTGATATTCAAATGTAGTTGCAACCACCAGAAAAGCAGGTATGGCTGAGGTAATGTACAGGGAAGAGTTTAGAGTTAAGTACACTTACCAGAATGAAGAGAGATATTGTGTAATGTATAAAAAGCAAAATTTATGACAAAGATCATATAAGTCTGAATGAGCCCCATACATATATAAAATAAAAACTTTAAAAAGCAAAGAGAACTTATTAAAAAAGAATAGATTTCAATAATTTCTTTAATAAAGAACAGAGTTTATAAATCAGTAATAATACTTCTCTCAAATACTTCCTAAAGTTTTTCCTACAAAACTTTAAATAATTTGAGTAAAAAGTGTTTTGAGTATGTTCACTGAACTAAAAATCCTGATTTCCAACTTAGACACAAAAAAACCTTAAATTCAAAAAAATATATATCTTTCAGGCCAATTCTCAATCCTAACTGGATATAAGGTTCAAGGGGGAAATCTTATTACATACAAAAATAGAAAATTAACTTCAATAGTGGCTGAGGCAAACAGGAGTTTAAACTTAAAAGGACATACTATTTAAAAACAAAAAAAAGGAACTGGTTATACAAAAATCTATTGGGCATATCCAAAGCTCTTCTCAGAGAAAAATACCGAGCATGAGAATTAAATGCTTACAGTATTAAAGATGTAATATTAAATATTAAAATAACGTTAGTATTTGTATCAGTCAAGATTTTCAGCGGAAATCAAAAGAATTCCCTGAACCTATTCCAGTAAATAGAGAATAAATATGTAAAAGAATGTGTGATGGTTAATTTCATGTGTCAACTTGACTAAGCCAGGAGGTGCTCAGAGATACCTGGGCAAACTTTATTCTGGGTGTTCTGATGAGGGCGTTTTTGGATGAGATTAACATTTAACTCGGTAGGCTGAATAAAACAGATTGCCCTAGCGGGATGCGGGCGGCCCCGGCGGGCCCCATCCCACCACCTGAAGGCTTGAATGGAAGAGACACAACCTCTCTCGAGTCAGCGAATCCTTCCTGTGTGGCTGCCTCGGAACCAGAATGCTGTTTTTCCTGCTCTCAGGCTCTAACAGAAATACTGGCTCTTCCCAGGTCTCCGACTTGCTGGCTTTCAACTAGAACTGCACAGTTGACTCTCCTGGTTATCAGGCCTTTGGGCTCAGACTGAAGCTAGCCCTGAAGATCTTGTAACTTGCCAGCCTCCATAACTGCATGAGCCAATTACTTATTATAAACCATCCATATATATATATACATAGAGAGAGAGAGAGAGAACGCTGACTAATGCAGGGTGTCTCTGAGAATCTCTAGAAGGGCCAGAGAGTCAGGTGTGGAGGACATATAATCTGATTCCAAAACTGCACCACTTAGACTCCTCCAGCAAAAAGCCTGCTCATTCTGCCAAAGGGCAGACGCAACCCAGTTTGGACCTCAAACTTAGGTCATAGCTACGTTGGGAAAGCTGCTGTCTCTGGTAATATAACATTTCACAAGTGCTGTTGAGACCCAGTTTTGAAGTTGTGGTTAAAAACTCTCAATTCCTCTTTGCAAGCAGTTTGTTAAGCCCCCACCCCAACCACTTCCCCTGTCGGACTCCCATGTTCTGGGGCCACTCAGTCCACACCCTGGGCCAAGCAACCAGGGACAGTTTCTGCACTCCAGAGACTGGGTGATTACTCCAACGAGCCAAGCTGCAGGAAGCCCAAGAAACCTAGCAATCCTCGCCCACTCACCATATGAAGTCTGCTCCTTTAGGTCCAGACTATTGCCACCTGTCTCTAGGCACAAGCCCAGTGACCCTGCTTGGCGGCCTTCCCTGGTACGGAGCTGTGAGTGACAAAGGGTTCTGCCTTTGGTCTATCCTAGTGTCATTGTGTTGTATCCCACCATCAAAAGACTCAATGTCAAATCGTTCTTTAAATCTTACAAACCATCTGGCCAGGCCATCTGCATCAGGAAGACCATGATATGTCTGCATGTATCATCACTATCTGCTAAACTGAATTCTTACTGAGGTAGTTCTAATAGATAACATCTATGTCATTTGTGTCATAGCTGCCTGCACACTTGTGGAGAGAGAGGCTAGATATATAGGTTACCGTTTCTAACTCTAATTTGAAATTTCTTCTAAATTCAGAGACTACTTGAATATAAGAATGGTATCAAAGGGGTAAAGCAGATAGATAGAATGATAAATATCTGGATATCTACCTTAAATATTTCAATTAGATAAGGTACAACATAATGGAGCAAAAGAAAAGGGGAAGCGGAAATTAATAAAATAAAATTTAAATTAATAAAGCAGCAAAGTAAAAAGAATAAGCAAACTCCAAACCAGATTCTTTGATGTAATTTAAAAATTATATTCACCCTTCATGAGCCTAAATAAGAAAAAATTGGAAATATACAAGATTAGAAAAGCAAAATGAGACATCAAAACAGAAAAAGGAGAAATTAAAAAATCGTATTTAGATAATTCTATGGGACTCAAACACACCAAGTTTGAAAACCTATAGGAAGTGAATAATTTCTTTGTAAAAGTTAAGCTATTTAACTTAAAATAAATATATTAATTACCATAGACAAGATTGAAAATGTCATTACAGATATACAAATAGATGAGGCCCCAGACCAGGTGGTTTAACACCTGTGTTCCATCTAAGGTTTAATTAATATGTGCCTCCATTATTATTATTTAAGTTATTCAAAGCCATAAAAAAGACTTAACATCACCAATAAATTTTATAAAACCAGAATAACTTTAATATGAAAAGCGGATCCCCCAAAACATATATTAATCCTGTTATTTAGTATAGATATAAGAATTCTGAGTAAATATTAGCAAGAGACTCTAGAATGTATCACAATAATACTGAGCAATGAGCAAAAAAGGTTTATTTCAGGAATGCAAGGGTGATATAATTATCATGAAATCCCTTAATGGAACTTATTACATCGACAAATTAAGGGAGAAAAGTGATGTGAGCAAGTGAATAGATGCTGAAAAAGTATCTGACAAAATTTAGCAGAAAGCAATGAAAACTCTGAGAAAGAGAAAAGGGTATCATTTAAATATTGTAAAGACTTTTTTTATCAAAAACTAATGTCAAATCACTCTAAAGAGCAAAACTGAAATCATTTCAATTAAAACTTTATAAACCAGTTATCAGGAATGCCTGCTACTGACATCTCAGAGGTACTAACAAATGAAATAAAATATGTAAAAATCTATAGACATTAGAAAAGGAGAGATGAAATTATGTTTACTATTACTTTTTTTTCTTAACCAATGGCATGATTGTATAACACTCAAAAACTTCCAGGATTGGTAAAAGATGTGGCTGAAAGGGCTGATGCAACATAAGTATACAAAAATCAATAGGGTTTTCTTTATCTTAGACATAAGTTACTAGAAGTAGAAATGAAAATAATATTCACACTAGCAAAAATTCCATATAACAGCTAGTAATTAATTTAATAAAAAACAGATCAGACCTATAAATATAAAACTAAAAAATATTACTGATGAACATAAAACAAGTCCTAAATAATTGGAAGGGCATTCTATGTTCTAAAATAGGAATATTTGATATAAAAATATCAAGCTTCCCCAAATTAAGATGTAGTGTAATTTCAGTTGGAATGCCAAAGAAGGGGTTGAGGGGTGGGAATTGGATTCAATTATTAGTAAGATCTAAATGCCAGAGATAAACCAAGAAAAATATGACAAAGAACGGTGAAGTGAGAAGTCTTACCTTCCTGCTATTTGACCGTGTGATAGAGTCACTTTAATCATACTAATATAATATTAGGATGGGAGTAAAGAAACAGATCAAAGCAAAAGAGTAGAAAAACCTGTAAATCAACCTTATAAATCTGAAACATTACTGTGCACAAATGGAGGAAAAAGTTACTTCTTTTGAGTAGAAAGGATAAGAGTTTGTTTAAATAATACTGGTGGCATGAGCTGTTATCAATATGAAAGGAAGTGAAGTTCAATCTCTCTCTCCTCTGATATATAATAATTCCATCTGGATTCAAAACTCACACTAAAATAACCTAATAAGGTGGATCTAAAAAGGGAAAGGGAATAGGATTTGAACTGTTAACTCAAGTTGAATATCTGATTAATATCTAGGAATGAACATTGTATTTAAGTGAGTTTGCATGTGAGATTTGAAGTGATCTATTTTCATCCTAGAGCAAGGAAATATTGAACACCTTAAATAAAAAATGAGAAGTGTGAGGGACAACAGACAAAAAGCAATGGCTATTTGATTATGTCATTAATTTTGCTTGTTCCTTATGCTGATTGTATCTGAATGTAGACATTAGGGGAAAAAATGGTAGGAAAAAAATAGTAGAGCCACGATATGTACAATGTATTAGTATAATGAGCAGAGCATAGTTTCAATTAAGTAAAAAAAAACACATGTGGAAGACATCCATATTTGCATGTTTGCTTGTATGCATATGTACAAACAAGGAGAAAGTTTTGGCAAAAGATTATTAGCATTGATTACTTAGTGGAGTTGGAGAACCAAAGAAGGGGTTTCATTTTGCCTTTATAAAACTTTATGTTATAGAATTATTTTGCTTGTTATAACAAGCTCATTATTATTTTAATTTGAGACATAGCATAAAACACACAGAAGGTAAGTCATGTCACAAGCAGCCTACAGGAGGAGGAGGTGAGAGAATTTCAGCAAAGTGCAGTCTCCTAAGAACCCATAAAACACCCCTCAAAGGGGAGTACCAGCAAATTGTACATCTTACACATTTTGTTATTAATTTGTTGCCAATAATAAATTGAAACCACAAGGACTTTTGTATCCTCTTACTTTACATCCTGCCTCTTGCAGTCACAAGTTGCCCTGATTGTCGGGGGGTGGGTGGGGGGCGGTGTGGGAGAAGTGAGGGAGTGAAAGGTAGAGAAGCTGCTCACACCTTCCTTCTCCATCACAGGGTCCTGCTTAAGGTGACCCCATGATGCGAAAGGAGAAAAGCTAGAAAAACTAGATGAGAATTTGGATTTCTGATTCCCTTTCCCTTTCAACAAATATTTATTGAGCAAGTGTCTACAATGTGCTCACCCCTGTTTTAGGTTCAAGGAATAAATCAGTAAACACAGCCACACATACAAAGGAAAAGGAAAAAACGGTCCTTGCCCTCAAGGAACTTAGTAGTGAAGGAAGACAAAAAAAAAAAAATCTGTAAATTATTTATTAGAAAGCAGAAAAAAATAACAGTATGAAGGAGAATAGTAAATGCTGGAATAGCAGGAGATTTGAAATATAAATAAAATGTCAAGGAAGATAACATTTACATGAAGACTTTATGGATGTGATATGCTGACAACTTTCTAGAACCTAAAAAAAGAGAGAGATTTTATCATCTGAGAGTGATTGGGAAAGCTATAGAATTTACATGAATTTTAATCCAGATACAGGAAAGAACCCTCCACAGAGAATAAAGTATCCTATTGAGTTCAAACTGACTCAGTCTAATAAAGTGATTATATATAATTTAAAGGCAAGAGCACCCAGAAGCAGATTCTGCAACTGCCAACATATTATATACTTAAAATATGCTTGTCTGATGTTCCATTTGTACTCAGGAAATACTATGTCTACTTTCAGGGTCCAGTCTAAATGCTTGTGTAGCCTCTTCTATTCCTCTTCACACAGTCGGACCCCTTTATAGTCCAAGAATAGTTCCACAGTGTTCAGGAGTGAGATATGGCTATTATTTGAGTTAAGAGTGTAGCTCATCTCTGTGTTTTATAGATAAGAGTGCACTTTTCAGAGTGGATGCCTGAAGGACTGGTTTTCTATAAATTCATTGTATTCCTAAAGGTCAGAGCTTTTTCTCTTGCTTCTTTGAGATACAGCATTAGTGTAAGAAGACAGGCCCCTCACTTCATATTCATAATTCATCAGCTCAGAGATGAACTAAAAAGAGAGCTTCTCTGTTTCATTTGGCACTTTGTCAATACAAAATATTAACATGCTCACAATTATAAATGGAGGATATGATAGTACTTTTCCCAACCTTGGATCTAATCCATGTCTTAGAAAAATAATAAGGCTATTTCTGAAGCTTATAGGTTGGTGGAGAGACCCCTAAACACAATTTTATTTTTAGGCCTATGGTTTTATAAATAGATTGCCTGCCTTTACTAGAATGTAAGTTCTAAAAGGCCTAACACTTTTTCTTATTTACTGTTTTTAAAATAATGATTTTCTCAATGTATCACAGAATTTTTTATAATAAAGTATATAACTAAATGTACTCACCTATCCTATAGATATAATGTGTTTTTTATAACATAATTGCATAAATTCTGGTGTCACATATTTAGCATTATAGAGGAAAGAGCTACTTTTCAGAGCCAGACTAACATGAAATAGCAGTGCAAGGAGAATGGGGAAGAAAATAATTGTTTAACATGATTCTTTCCAGGTGTCTTATTTACGTATCACAACTATTTTACATATAGTAATACTATTATCCTAATTTTCCAGATAAGGAAACTGAGGCTGAAATGGGTCAAGTGACTTGTCCAAATTCAGGTAGCCATAAATAGTAGCATAAATATTCAAAGCCAGTTCTGTGTGGCTCCAATCCCAACTTTTTTGGAGCTGTTAGGTCTTACCAAAATTTGAATTATTTTAACAAGAAGAGATCACCTTCAATCTCATCTATAGTTTTCTTATCCAGGTGTTTCACCTGTTGGGGCTTTATAAAGCCTGCTGGGAAAGTTTGCATTGACAAAATGGGAGTCCTAAAATTCCCCTTGCTGTGACTTGGACTGAGAGGTACCTCATTTTATGTTTTTAGGATGGTTTAGCAATAGATGACTGAAGTGAAAAGTAGATAGTTAAAAGTCCATGTTGAGATACAGCCACAGTTCAAAAGAAATTGCTGAAGTCAGTACGGAGATAATGTTCTTTTTGTTTGCACAACTAGCGCAAGTGGCTTGTCCTAAATCTTTCACTAAATTTATGTACCATGAAGTAAGTAGGGCATGTTCTATAAATCTGGATGGTCCTGTGGTACACATCAGCTGGGATACTAGCAGGAATCCAGGCAATAATAAATGAAGTGTTTAAGAGAATGGGAGTTTAAAAATGGACAAAGGATCTGAAGAGATATTTCTCCAAAAAAGATAGACAAATAGTCAATAAGTACATAAAAAGATGCTCAACATTATTACCCGTCAGGGAAATGTAAATCAAAACCTCAATAACATATCACTTCACACACATTAAAATGACTATATTAAAAAGACAGATAATAAGTGTTGCTAAGTTTGTGGAAAATTAGAACCCTCATATATGGCTGTAATGTAAAATGGTGTAGTTAGTTTGTGAAACAGTCTGGCAGTTCCTTCAAAGCTTCAAACCCAGCAATTATATGCCTAGATATGTACTCAGAGAAATGGAAACATAGGTCCACATAAAAACTAGTACACAGATGTTCACAGCAACATTATTCACAATAGCCAGAAACCAGAAACAACCCAAATATCCATTAAATAACATAAAAGTATCCATAAATGAAATATCATTTGGCAATAAAAAGGAATGAAATACTGACAAATGCTACAATTTGGATGAACCTGATAAACAGTATGTTAAGTGAAAGAATTCAGTCACAAAAAGGCCCCCTATTATATGATTCTGTTTACATGAAATCCACATGAAGCGAATCCCTACAGATAGAACATAGATTAGTGGTTGCTGGGGGCTGGGGGGAGTGAAGGAAATGGGGAGAGGCTAAATGGTACAAGGTGGGTTTTGTTTGGTGGAGGTGGTGAGGAAAATATACTAAAACTGACTGTGGTAATGGTTGCACAAGTCTGAATATATTAAAAATTGTTGAATTACATACTTCAAATGAGTAATTGTATGGTACGTAAATTGTGGCTCGATAAAACTGTTCTCCCTTTAAGAAAGAGAGAGATTGGAGGGGACCGTTATTTCTAACAGTGAGAGCAGAGTTAGGGAAATTCAGAAGTGATAATTAAGCATACAGGGGCTGGTGACACGGGGAAAGGAAGGCACAGATATTGGAAATGGAGAGAACTGTAGTTTTGCCATAGCTGAGGGAATATGCCCAGGAGTTGTGGCCTTTGGTAGAGGAATGTAGCTGTTGTCAATGCATGGTCTTGCAAGGAAGAAGCCAGGAGAGTAGTTACCTAGATTTCTCTCTATTCCCACATTCCAAGCTCTAGCTAGTGTCTCTCCTTGACCAAATTCAATCAGCCCCCTTGGGATGGTACAGCCCACGGAGGTCAGCCTTCTGGTTCACAGGGGAGGTGGAGAAGTGTGAATGGTGAAGCATAGATCTGGAGGGACAGACAGACCCCACCCACACAGCTGCCCCTCTACCGAGTTCACCAATTAAGAGCTTCCATCCTATGCTTCTGTTCATTATCTTCAGTTCTTGTTCCTGCTGCAAGAAAGAACTGAAAGGCGGACACAGTAGTGAAGCAGAATGAAAGTTTTATTTGAATACACTGCAAAGGAGTAGCAGGCCAGAGTCAAGATAGACAAAGGCATGGAACTTTTAGGGGAGGGTCTATTTATCACCACCTAGCTGGAAGCACTTCCTCTGATTTATAGGGTGAGGTCATTTGATTGACAGCTCTAGTTCTACACACATTCCTCTTGGTGCACATGTCTTTTCCCAGAACACACACAGAAAAGCCCATGGAGGCAGGGGGGAGCAAAACCACAGTTTTATTTTAATGAGATTATGAGGAGGTGTGGTTTGGGCAGTTCTTAGTTTTGTTCGGCTGTGGCTGCTCTGGGGCCTGGATGGGATGGGTTTGGCCTGCTCCAACAGGCAAGAGGTATCCCCCTGCAAAGCTTTTGTTGTCCTTACATAGCACAGCCTACCTGGGCAGTCTGGGCAGTTTTTCCTTGAACTTTATTTTCCCCTTCTCCAGCTGCTCCCTGGCTGTCTGGAAAAACCTGTCCATTTCTCAAGGCTCAGTTCAAGAATCACTACTCTGAAAACTTACACACTGCTCAGTCAGGGAAAACTGATTATTTCCTTTATGGCACTTACTGGTTTATAGGTCTGGCTTACCACAGTGCAGTATGGGTGTGTGATAAATGTTCTAGATTCAGTTTCCAGCTATGCTGCTTATTAAATGTGTGACTTTGACCAAGTCAATCTCCAATCCTAAATTTCCTCCTCTGTACAATGGGTGTAATAGTCTCACTTACTTCAAAATGCCATTGAGGATTCATTCAGATAATCCTTATGAGGCGCTTAATACCTGCCATGTACACGAGAATCACTCACAAGCTGTTAGTTGTTCAGGGGGTGAGGTGAGTGTTGTTAGACTGTATAGTCCTTGATTATATAATTCTGTTTTACTCTTCTTTATACTTGTAGTGTCTGTTATTATCTGGGCGTATTCTAGGTGTCCAGTAACTACTAAAACAAATGAATGCCTGATTGAATGCTGTTACTCCTTTCATTGGCCAATCTCCTAATAACCCTGATGTCCTTGTGGTCTAAACATGAAGTTTTTAGACCAGAATTAGACTAGAATTGCTCTTTTCTTCCACCTCCATTCACCTTATCTTGAAATACTTTTTTATATTGCTTGAATCCACAGCCTTCTCTCTATTCTTATTTCTTGACTGACCCATAAAAATAACTTCTAAATAGTTTTCCAGACTGTTTCTTTACTCCTCTCCAATTCATTTTCCATGCTAAAGATCTTTCAAAACCAATCTCATAAAATCACTTCTTTTCTTGCTTTGACACTTCAATGAGTCCTCATTACATTCCAGGTAAAACCTAACCTCCCTAGCTTTGCATTCATGTCTTTCAAGATATGATCCCGTTTCTCCAGCATCATTTTGCATCACTCCAGTTCTATGAAATACTTGCAGTTCCCCCAAAGTGCACATTCACTCTGAACATTGTCTAGTTCTTTTGCATGTGTCCTTATGTGCCATTTGTGACTCCCTTCTGTCTTCCTCTCTCCTTCCTCCACACTGAGTGAATCTCTCCACGATCCTGGCTAACCCCTAACCCTGACAATGTGAGGCTGTTTCTGACATTAGGACCCAACACTGAACAGGACACTTATGAACTGTGATATGAGCCATTGTTCACATTACCACAATCTGGGTGTCACGGTGAAATCAGACCTACTGAATCACATAGTGCATTAACTGGGTAGAAAATAAGGAAGTCGGCCAGGGTTTAGATTTAACACAAATTAAAGATATGGAAATCTAAGCAAAAATCTTTCTGTTCCCCCAAAAGGAGGCACGCTTTTGGGGAGTTTAAGAACCTTGCTCAATGATGAGATGACAGTACGTTGCTGGCAATGACTGAAAGAAGATGGTATGCATCATGGCTTCCTTTGCTAGACTGCTTGACACCAGTGTGTGCCTTTCCTTTAGAGTGCCTATGTTTAATGACTTATGATTTCTCCAAATGGCATTTTTCCCTGCAAAAATGAGGCACTGCATGGGCAAATTCAACCCCCACAGGATGTGCTTTCCACAGGAGGTCTGTGAGTGCTCTGTAAGTGGATGTCTTTGACCTCCCATGATTTCACTCTTTGTCATAATACGGTACTCATATCTGGCGTGGCAGCAGACCCTGTAAGAAGAGGGTAGAGCTGACAGTAAGGGGAAGGGAAGAATACACTCAATTTCCGTGAGTAAGAGAAAGGTTGAGAGAAAAGCTTTTCTATCTTTCATGTCATTGTTCTGTTCTACTTGATATGTTTCCTTTATCATCACATTCTAGGTAAAATAGCACCTTTACTTTCATTAATAAAAATTCATTATTATTATCTTCTTTTCCCATGTTTTTTAGGGGATTGACTCTAGTACTTATCTTCTAAACTATGAAAATAAATATTAGCACAAATGACTTTAATGTTTCTTCTTTTGTAATATAGATTTTAAGACTATATCCCTCTCAAAGGGTTGGTTTGACTACAACTCATAGGTTTGGCTTTATAAGCTTTTCATTATCTTCTATTATCATAGAATCCTAGGAATTATTTCTCTTCCTCTTTCATTTGTACCTCATAGTTACTTAGCAGTTTAAAAAATATTGTTGCAAATGTACAGGGTATTTTTTCTTTTATCTTTTTAAAAACAACGTCTAACTTTATAGATCTCATGGTAGGAATAATATCTGTGGTATCTTTGAAATGTGTTGTCTTCATTTCCTTTATGATAAAATGTCATAATAAACCCTTCATATATGCTTGAGAAAATTATATATTCTTTAACTTGGCTGCAAAGCTACACAAATGTGTACAATTCAGATTGTTAATTATGTTGTTCATTCATATATGTATACTTCCTAACTATTTTTTGTGCTTGACCTATCAACTGAGAGAGATATGTTGAAATCTATGACCGTGGATTGTCGCTCCAGGCCAGGGTGGTGGTGGGTGGTGGGGTGCATTCCCAGCCCTGGGCAAGTTCTCTCTGGATTCTATAAGACTGAATAACAATGGAACATTGTGGGGTGGGTAAAGGGTCTTACACCAGCTTTATTCTCGTGGTGGCAGGTTGAGTGCTAGAATCATCCATATCTACATGCAGCAAGCCTGTCTCCTTCTCTCTCTGCCTCCACTCTAGACTGTGCACCAAGCACTGGGCAGAGCTCTTTACATAGCAACAAAGGCAGTAATGGTTTATTACCAACACATGTGCAAGCCTGCACAGTGGGCTAAGTATTACATCACTGAACGTGCACAGTGGGCAAGTAGATTAGGATCATGTGAGGACCCTGACCATGGAACTTCTGTTTTCCCTACATGGATTTATCAGTTTCTCCATTAATTCTAATTGAGGCTTTTTAAAATTAGGAGCGTACATGTTTTAAATTGTTATATCTTCTTAGTTCATGGAAACTTTTATAATTAGATAGTAATACTCCATCTTTAATAAGTACTTCAAGTAACATTAATTTTATCTGATATTAATTGAGCTACACAGAGTTTTTTTGATTGGTGTTTGTCTGATACATCTTGTTACTTACCTTCACTCTCATTCTTTGTGTTTATGCTGTATGTGTCTATCATTTTGTTTCTTTATCCATTCTGTCAATATACTGTTAAGTTCATTTACATTTATTGTAATTATTGATAGATTTGTGTCTGTGTTATTTTAATTTCTTATTTCAGACTTTCCTATTATCTCTAAGTTTATTTTTATTTCTTTTTGACTGCTACTTTTTTCTAATGGCAAGATAGTATCAAGCTCACACATCCTTGCTGCTTATGCACCATGTTGAACACCATGCTGGCATTCTCCAGTCTTTCATTTCTTGGTTATTATAAGCCTATTTCCTTTTTTCTTGGTTTAATAATTTTTAAAGACAGCATAATTTTAAGGCTTTGGTTATTTTTTCTTCATATATCTCCTAAAGTACCTCTTGGATTTGCTTTTTTTTTAATTTATATACTTTATCTAAAACTTTTTCAGTGTTGGTTTAGTGTACCAAATTTCTGAGGTATTGAAAGTTAGGGAATATTTTTATTATGTCCCTCTATTTGAATGACAGTTGTGAAAAAGTAAATATTATCATGTTTCTGGATGGCTACAGCTTTCTGAGTGAAGAAAACAGAATCATTGGTTAAAGGACAAGACTTGCAAGCTTAATGATGACTGACTAGAGACTGAATGAATGCTGTGAAGATTTACCTGCTAGAGATACAGTTTACATTTCCAAAAGAGATAAAACACAAAACCAAGGAGACATTTCAAGGGTTGTAAGCTAAGATGATTCTCTTATCTTTCCACTAGAGAGGTTTATTTACAATCTAAAAGGTAAGAACCCAGGGACTTCCCTCATCTCTTCCTGAGAAGAATTTTTTACATTAGAGAGACTATGTTTATCTTCCTCTCTAAGAAGAAAAGGTGGCAGTTGATCAGCTAATTCAAATAGACTCCCAAATTCATAATTTCAGGGTTCCTCCTCTGTACCCCAATGTGTGCAGGGTGATATCTGGTTCTTATCACATAGTCTGTGCCATCTGAAGAACAAGGGAATGGGCACAGTTATTGCTTTAAGTAATAACTGATCTTTGCACCAAAAATGTCATGTCTGCTTTCAAGATGAAATGAAATGGCTTTAAGTATTTAATAAGTATTAAAGACTTATCATTTTCAAGTATTTAATAAGTATTAAAGACATAGCATTTTCATCAATATTATTAAAAGAATATTTCATTGTTTTCTTACATCCATTTTTATTGAAAAAATTATATCAATCCATTTCTTATTCCTTTGTGCATGATATTTTACTTCTGTTACCTTTAAAAATTTATCTTTGTCTTTGATATCCAAACACATCATTTTAGTGTGGCAAAGTATGAGTTTTTCCTTAATTCTGGTTTTTTTTTTTTGCCTTTCTAGGGTGGTTAAGGATGAGCTCTTTCTTTCTTTTTTGTCAGTTCTTTGAAGTTTATTTCTCAATGACTCTGTTCTATTTAATTTTTCATAACTAATATAGCTAGTGTCTTAGAAAGTTATTTATTCCCATTTCATAATTCTAATATATTTCCTTGCCTGTTTTCATTTGTAAAAGATTAATTTTAAATTCTTGGTCCTTCTGCTTTTATACTTTTTCTTTATGGAATCTTTATTGCAGTATTTAATTTTTCTTCTTAAAAAAAAATAAACAACAGGCCCAAAATGGAGTGACTTACCCCACCAGAACAAATCAAGACTTAGTTGCAGGAGTGTGACCTTGAACCAGTCAAACTGGAATTTCCTGATCAGGGCTAGTGAGGCAATCTGCTTATAACCCCCTAACCCCCAATGGAAGATACGTCAAGAGTTCAGATATAACACAAGTAAAACCAATGAATCACTAAAGTAGTAATTAGTAAAAATTGACTGCACACACCAAAAAATAGTTGGCAAACCGAGAGCACTCAAATCAAAGCATGAAATGAGGTTCATGTGTATATTGTTATAAAGTAGCTTATATAGTGAAACAGCTGTGATTATTCTTCACAGAGATTGGTTATAATTTTCTTAAATGATAGGAAAGTGATCAGTGGTCACATGTTAAAAGTTTTGCTTATGATTTTCAGAGGCATAAGCAAGAAATGACCCCAGTCAAATTAGTCCTGAAAAATAAGCTAAATTAAGCTTTGTTGTATGACTAAACTTTTCATGTCTGCTTAGGGAATTTTCAAAACTAGTCTCTGTATTTTGTTAACACACTCTCTTCTTTTCTTTTGCTAATAATTTCCTTGTCCCATGCCCCACTTCTGTCTATAAAATCTCCCATTTTCCACCACTCCTCCGAGCTCCTTTCTTTGTGCTAGGTGGGAATGCTGCCTGAGTTATGAATCATTAAATAAAGGCAATTAGATCTCTAAGCTTACTCAGCTGAGTTTTTGTTTGTAATATTTCTGAAATATTTGGACTCTTTAGAAGTTTTATTATTTTGGCCTATGAGCTCATTTTCCCACGAGGATACTGGGTTCTGTCAGGCAGTACATGTTGAGGAAAACTGTCTCCAGGCCATGAGACCATGGACAAGGGTAGATGAGCCCTAGGCTAGAGAGCCCCAGGATCTAAAAGAAAATTAAACAATAAAACACTCTAAATCCCCTCAAATAATCCTTTCATTCCTTAGAGACAAATGTATTAGAGGTGCACCTTTACACTGTAATTCACCAGCCCATGGAAAATTTAGAAGGGAGGTATTGGCAAGTGACTATCTAAAAGTAGTTTTTTTTAAATCTGATCCTCCCAGCTACAGAACTCTAGAATTTCATCGGGCATGAATTCAGTTCCAGAGATGGTTCAACTGGAGTTTTGCATAGCAGCAGGTTTAGCAACAATCAGTTTATCCCCAGGCAGTCAGGGGAGAAACAAAAGCAGAACTACAACAGTTCCTTTAAGTTTTATCCTCTCACAGCCTCACCTGCCTGTATACTTCCCCAGGTAAAAACCACATCCCTATATAAGGCTTCAAAGTAATCCAGGTCACACCAGAAGTTTTTAAATCATTTTCTACATTTCTTCTTTTGTTTTGTTTTCCCCTATCAGTGCTCAAGGATTGATCTGGGGAAGAAAGCCAGCAGTCTTGCTGGGTCAGCATTTTACTGGGAACCAGGACCTGTGGTGCTGTCTTAAAATGGAAAATATTGCTCCATACTTTTTTAATTAAATTTTTTTGTTTTGATATGATTATAGATTTCCATACAGTTATAAGAAATGACACCAAGAAATCCCACATACCCTTTGCTCAGTTTCCCTCATGGTAACATCTTGAACACTACTGTACAATATCACAAATAGAGTATTGGCATCGACGCAGTTAGGAATATTTCCATCACCACAAAATCCTTTTCGTTGCCTATTATAGCTGCATCTTCACCCGCTTCATTAACTCCAGGTAACCAGTAATCTGTTCTCCATTTCTATAATACTGTCATTTTAAGAATGTTAGATAAATAGGGTTATGCAGAATGTAACTTCTTAGGACTGGCCTTTTGTTCCATTCATAATTCTTTGGAGGTTCATGCAAATCATTGTATGTGTCCATAGGTCATTCCGTTTTATTACTGAGTAGAATTTCATGGTTCAGATATGCCAACACTTTGTTTATCCATTCACCTGTTGAAGAATATCTGGTTGTTTGCAGTTGTCAGCTTTTAAAACAAAGCTGTTATAAACATTCATGTAAAGGTATTTTGCGTGAATGCATTTCCCTTTCTCTTAGATAAATGCCTCAAAGTACAGTTACTGGGTTCCATGTTAATTGTATGTTCAGGTTTTTTGGAAACAGCCAAGTAGTTTCTCAGAGTGACTGTGCCATATCACATTCCCACCACCAAGACATGAGTGATCCAGTTTCTCCATATCCTCACCTGGACTTTGTGTGGTCACTGCTTTCTGTTCTAGCCATTTTAATAGGTGTTTGGTGATACCTCACTGTGATTACACTTTGCATTTTCCCAGTGGCTAATTGTATGGAGCACCAGACTTCTCATTCCTACAGTGAACAAATCCTCATCGGGGCCCTGGGGATCCATATTATAGATGATATTTTTCATGCCCAATTCCTGTAACTCCTGCTAGAGCTCTGCATATGTTTTCCATCTAGTAGGTGAGTATAGTAAATCACCCTGATTTGGCCAAACTGCTCTGATGGCTGCTGTCAGCCAATCCAGAAGGGCCTGATTCCCTGGGGTGTGACGGGCACTTTGTGACCACTGCTGGAGGGAAGGGTGAGTCATCAGGAAAGCCAGTCTACTCATTTCAGAACCCGACATAACAATGTTCTCCACCCCCACATCCCAGAGACACAAAGCCATGTAGGCAGAGGTTCCAATGGCTTCTGCTGAAACTGGACACTCATGTCCACCAGCTCATCCTGGGTTTAGAGCTGGAGCATGGAGTGCTTCACAACCTGGGGAGGGAGCAGCTCTTCCCCCTGAGGAGCCTGTGGTTCTCGCATTTTTATTTTCTTAATTACACCCAGGCAGACATTTAATATGGGAGAGGCTGGTGCCTTGGGTAGTGGCCTCAGCAACAGATCAGCCCTCGGCCCCACCCCCTCATCCTCTCCTGACACCTCTTCCACCATCTCCAGGGCTGAAGGCACCACTCTTTCCTGCCCCCCCACCACAGCCTCCTGCAACGTAACTTCTCCTGTTGCCTTCTCCCTTGCTGCTGCTAAGGAATCTGTTTTCTCAGTAACTGTCTCTCTTAAGGGCATCTCATAGGTCATCGCCCAGCTCCTCCAAATGATGCTGAGTGTGTCTCTCTCCTGCCAAAGCCTCTCTTTCTCCTCAGTAACACTTTCCATTGCCTCAAGAAACAAACATCCCACAATCCTGGCTGCCACATGGTCACTCAGGACCTCTGAGCAGTGTTCTATCTCACAGAGGGCTAATTCTACAGCTTCTGGCGTCTCCATCTATCTCCAATTCTGAGAAGGCCCCACCCCTCTAGGAGGTGCTTTACACTAAGACCAGTTCTCCACTAGGGGCTCCCCAAGTGGAAGTCCCACCCCCAGGCAAATAACCTTTGAAGCCAAAATCAGTCAAAGGGAAAAATAAAGTGGGAGAAACCCATTTATTCCTTACAAGCAGTCATCTATTTCTGCTCACCTGTGTCTCTCATGACCCAGCTTCAAAAAGGACTCAACACAACTCTCCAGTCCAAATATGCCCTCACTACCCCCTATCGTGTAATGACCTATTGATATTGAGATGGACTACTTCTCTCCACCCCTTGGAAACAGCTATTGATATGGAGATGCACAAAGGCCAGGCAAGAGATTCTGGAAATATTGCAATTTTACCCACACTAATGATGAACAACTTTAAATGTGCTTATTTGTCATCTGTTCTCTTTGGTGAAATAAATCTTCATGACTTTTGTCCTATTTTTAACTAAGTTGTTTTATTTTTTTACTGTCATGTGAGATTTTTATATTCATATTCTAGGAATTAGTCCCTTTTTGGATATATAATTCCCAAATATCTTCTCCCAATTTTTGGCTTTTCTTTTTGTCCTATTAAGAGGGTATTTCACAGAGCAAAGGTGTTTAATTTTGATAAGTGCAATTTATCACTTTTTCCTTTTATGGATTGTACTTTCCATGTCAAGTCTAAGAACTCTTCGACTCCATCCAGATCCCTAAGATTCTCCTCTGCGAGTTTTTCTAAAGTTATTTTTACTTTTACATTTAAATCTGTTATCCACTTGTGTTAACTTCTGTACAAGCCTTGAGACTTAGATGAGTATTCATTTTTTTGCCTATATTTGTCTAATTTCTGCAGCATCATTTGTTAATGTGTTAATATATGAGGTCACGAGAAAACTTATGTAACTCACCACCATGTCATTCCTTGGGTCTCAGGGTGCCTTGCCCATCTGCCTTCTTTCCACCTTTCAAAGTTTCCTTATGTTTGTCTTATATATAATGTTTGCTGTTTTTAGTTGTACTTAGTGGGAAGAATAGGGAAGAATACATTGACTTCATCTTCCCAGAAGCAGAAATCCTGTTCTCTGATTTCAAATATCAACTGATCAAGAAGTTTAGCTACCAATTACACATTTAAAAAAACAAGTTTTTGAATAATAGTCATTTAGTAATAAATAACATGGCCACTAGAAATTTAGCAGTAATTCTCTTTTCCCCTTTTCATCAAAAAGACTTGAGCACCTATTTCACAAGATGTTCCACTGATTTTGGAATGTGCTGTTCAATATAAAGTTTTTAAAGCTGCAATATTGTCATTTTGGGATCACAGGCGATTTCAGCACTTCAGGGATGAAATTAAAATTTGCCCTGGGGAGAGATTTTGTTTGTATTGGAAGGAGCCAAATTGATGAGACATTTTCTTGGGAAAACTCTGTGCTGGAAAAAATAATAAACAGACAGCATTAGACCAAGCTATTTACAATCCAGCAAAATAACACAAATACTGTGATTTATACTTAGTTGTTGAGCATCACAGGCACAGTACATGCCCGATTATATCATGAGGTTAATTTTAATATTTTTATATTTTGGCCTGGGGTCAGATGAAAGTGGTTAAGGCTTTGGATTAAGAGCTGTTAAAAAAGAGGGTTTTTTCCCCCTAGTTTTCAGTTAAGATGAAAAGAACATGGAAACCAGCCACAAGTCGAGGACTGCAGGAAAAGACCTGCCAAAAAAAACCCCCAAAACAAAACAAAGCAAAACAAAAAACACTTTAGGAATGAGTCTTGGAATAAGACTATGGAAATATTACTAGCTGATATCCACTTTTAACTTTTCTATGTAATAAGCCCACTATTTTTTTTTAATCACGGGGTTTTAATTAAGTTTTGTTAAGTATTCCAGCCTCACATAAGCGATGTTTGGGAAAAATTAAGGTAGGAGTTATTCCCCCAGTAGAATGAAGCTTTGTAGAAAGAGAACTGCCTAGAATTTCAGATATGACATCCCAGTGGCAACCACCAGGGAAGCCTAGAGAAAGAGCCAGAACAAGAGAACTATGTGAAGAAGAGTTTGTGTTCTCTGTATTGGCACAAATATTGTCATTCTGTTACACGGTAAAGGGAGGCAGGATATTATCTTAAAGTCCGAACAAGTTGAGTGTTTCCATGTTATAGATCTTTTACTTTATAATGTGGTTTTAGCATTTTAGCAACTTGGACCATATCTCATTTCTATTAACAAGCCATAGCAGGTCCCAGAAATCTAAAAGCCCCTTTCAAAGGTCACAGCACTGATGTGTGACCTTTTCCCTACTGAATATTTAAGAGTGAAAAAGAATTTTAATGGAAAATTATAAGATATTTTTAAAGAGTTAAGCTTTTCATCTTTTAAGATAAAAACAATTACATTATATATCTCCAGTTCTAATTTTCTGCTCTTCTGTTGCCTTTTGGATTTCTTCCAAATATTTCTTACCTGTTAGCTTTCCATTAGTCAGTATCTGGATTTGTGATTGTTTGCACTATTCTCTTATACATGCTGGTCTGATTACATTTAAAGGAGTTATGAGAAAAACAGCCTCTAATCATTATCAAATGTGAGGGCTTCCTGAGAAATATTCAGTGCTCTTCTGTGAAATGTGGAAGGTGATACTAGTCCTTAAATATGTGTAGCAAATAACAAGAGTAATATCAACTTTCTTGCAAGCTATAACTAGTTCATATGCAATCAACTCTTCATTTTGTAGGCATCATTCCTGTCATCTGGGGCAAGTGAAGTCAAATAGTCCTGTTCTTCGCTTATTAGACTTCAAATCATTTCCTGGAGATCTTAGGAAATAGCAGGGTCATAAATATTAGATAAGACCCCTTCTTTTATCAAGGTTCCTCCCATAATGCATTAATTCATTGCCCTTATTTTTGTCAAATCTATTCATTGACCTCTCCTTCTTCCTTCCACCCCATCCAACTTGATCTTATCTAGCATGCACTCATTTAAAGTTGTTCTCATTTTTTAGAAATCATATGGCAGCATGACATGGGTGTTACAGATTACATTATCAGTTGTGAAGAGTATATAGAGTAACTACCTCCATTATTTCACGGAAAGAAAGTTTTATAAAGCTATAATTCCTTTCCCTTGGAATAATCCTTCTACATAATATTTCATACCTGAAAGTAGCACAGATGTCTTACATGGTTTAATTAAAAAGAATACACTGTAATATGTTGTAGCTCTTGGGGGAAGGGTGTTCCTGGCACAAGGCAAGTCCCCTCTATGAAACCGGTGAATCTGAAATAAGTCAAGGGAAAGGGTTGGAGGAGAAAGGCTTTTATTCCTTACAGTCATTACCCAGGCCCAGTTCTGTCTGACTCCTCTGGCCACAGCTCACACTCTCCTTTCCCTGCCTGCCCCTTCCGGCAGGAACTCCATGGACAGGTCCTTGATGACTGATAGACTCCAGATCAATTAAATTACAGGAACAGAGGGAAGGAGAGAATGGCCACTTTCTCTCCACCCCTTGCCCCAGAGGCTGCAAGGCTCTGCAGTAGTAAACCACCATTGGTATGTAAATGTATAAACAGGAGATTCTGGAAATTCTGCCATTTATCCCACATACATCCTCCCTGAAAAATATATAACTCATTATTTTATTCCAGTGTTACTAAAGTATGTGTAAAGCACAGTCTTTTCATAAATATAATTAATTCATTAGAATTATCAATGACAGAATTATGATTTTAAAAGTAAATTTTATTTCTGATTCAAATTTGTTTTCCAATTATAACCATATATACTCTGCGGTATTAGTATGAAGTATACAATTGTTTATTCCTGATATATTTGTTACCACTTTGATAAGAAAACTTATCTAAAACTTCAAAGTAGAGCAAAAGGATAACGATGTGTCTTTGTAATGTCATACTAAGTATTGCTTAACAGATTCACCTAAGAATTATATCTTTGTTAAAGATACGGAGGGATGTACTTTGTTTGTGTCGCTATAATACCAAAGCCCAGATTCTGTGGAGGTGTTGTTTCTCTCTTGGATTTGTGGAAAAAAATTGTAATATTTCCAGAATATCTCACCTGTCTTTAGTATATCTGCATATCAACAGGTACTCAAGGGTGGAGAGAAGTATGGCTTTAGTGCATTTGCATCACTCCTAAGCAGTGGAGAGAAGTTCATCTCCATATCAGTGAGCAATTACCTGGGCAACTGGAGGGTTTATCTGTACCTGAGAGGTGAGGTGGAGGGCCGGTTTTGCTGTTGCTTGAGCAGGAAGGAGGAAAGGCCCTGGACAGCAGTTTGTAAGCAATAAACAGATTTTAAACTTTATTTCTCCCTTTGACTGATTTCGGTTTTTAGAGGTATTTTGCCCCAGGATTTCCTTCCCCTGGACTTACATCTGGCAGTAGTCAACAGGATTCCTCTGAACCTGAAATCTGTCATAATGGGTGAGACCTTTGGGAGAACCACCCCTAGAAATGATGGAGAGAAGGGGCATTCACACTGAGGGACGTGTGTCTACACTCGTGTGGTTGTGGAGGTGCCACCACTGCTGCTGGCCACACCAACCCTGGCCCATGGCCTGAGCCTAAGGCCATTGCTTCTGCCACTGCTGCTGCTCCTGCTGCCGGCCGGAGCCTGGCCACAACTATGGGAAGGAGCAGAGGTCGACGTTACCTTGATTGAGAAGCAACTGGCTGCTGTGAACCACATCTTGCTGGCTATGGAGCCCATCACCATAACAGCTCTGACCAAGGTAATAACCATCTATCCTATCGCAGGGTGGGTGAGAGACTGGACCCAAAGGACATGGAGTGGTGTGGCACAGACACCTACTGTATATCATGTGACTGGCCATCTGCCTTTGGCATACCCAGGGAATAATGAAGCAGATGCATTGGCCCAGGTGCGCTGGCTAGAAGGAAACTCTGCCTCTGATGTGGCCCAATGGCTACATCAGCGTTTGTTGCACATGGGGCAAAAGACAATGTGGGCCTTGACCATTGGTGGGGCTTGCCATTGACCTTTGAAGAAGTCAGCCAAGCCCAGAAGGAGTGCCCTGCACGCTGTCCAGATCATCAAATCACCAAGAGGGGCCTAGAGCATCTCTTTGCAGCCTATGGCCAGATTTCCTTTCCCCGGACTTACAGAACACTTACTTCAACACTCCATTCTCTGTTTTATATAAATGTGTTTTATATAAATCTTCAAGTGATCCTTGAAGCAACTTCACCTGTACTTTAGTTTGATCTTCAAGAATAAATCAAAAGTGGCAATAAACACTTGTCTTTGCTCACTGATTATTCCCTGAATGTTCTTCCTTGTGCCATTTTGTTTTTATTTCTGGTTCATGGTCAGCTTTGATTCTGGTTCTGGTTTGCACAATGTCAGTAAGTTATTCCCTATGAGTGGCAGTAATATTTGGGAATCTAGTTTTGGCAATGTTTACCAGAATGGTGGTCATTGAGTCTCTAAGAGTGAAGGACTACAGAAAATCTGGTTTGTAGTCTTGTTCATAGGTGTTCTGGAGTGTCCTCCAACCACTCAACTGTTCAGTGATTCACTAAGACTAACAGGATTCTGAGGGCCTTAATTATACTAATAGCTTTTGTTCATTATAGTGAAATGACACAGAGAAGAACGAGCAAGTGAAAAAGACAGAGTCATCAGATGGGATCTGGAGGGATCTAGGCACAACTTCCAAAGTTCCTCCTCACCAGAGCTGCACTGAACATGCTTCCTCCTTCAGCAATGAACTGAGGCAATATGAGGTCTTCCTACCCAGGGAAGCCGGCTTAAGACACAGAGCTGAGAATGTTACTGGAAGCCCGCCACACAAATGCTCTCTACTGGCACTGTCAGCCACTATTACCAAAAACCCAGACCCTTAGAAAGAAAGCAGGTATTCATGATAAATCACATTGCTTCTACAAAAAAAAATCTAGGGAGACTGGTACAGCAGAGTTAAGTGCCCCAGCAATACAAAACAACTTTATCAATCAATCGTGAAAGGAACATCCAAAAGCTGAATTCCTACGAGTCAACCAAGGTCAGCCTCGTTAGCAGGCCCTTCTAAACAAATATGAGAAGCAGGCAACATCAAGTCTTAATTTTTTTTTTTTTCTGTATAGTATGTGTGGGTAAAATTGCAATATTTCCAGAATCTCTCACCTGGCTTTAGTTCATCTGCAAATCAATAGGTGTTTCGAAGGGGTGGAGCGAAGTAGTCCATCTCCCTATCAATAGGTAATTACATGGGTGAGTGAGGACTTATCTGGACAAGAGAGGTTGGGTGGAGCTCTGTCTTCTGCTGCACCCTGGTCAAGAGAGAGTCGGGACGACTGCTTGTAAGAAATAAATGGGTTTCTTAACTTTATTTCTCCCTTTGACTGATTTCAGTTTCAAAGGTATTTTTGCTCCAGGATTTCCCCCAGAGTTACAGTATGTTTGCCTACATTTAAGCTTAATTTGATTAAGAAAATATGTCATGCCTACTGGACATAATTTTTGAGATATGGACTTTGGAACCTGGACCAGTGAGATTTTATGTCCTGAATTTGGTTTTGATCCATGCCTGAGATTGTTCATCTGAAGTTGTATGCTGTTTTCTATGGACTGAAGGTCCCCTACCCAAAATTCATAGGTTAAAGCCTAACTACCAGTGGTATTTGGAAACGAGGTTTTGGAAGGGAATTAGGGTTAGAGCAAATCGTGAGGGTGGGGTCATGATGGGATCAGTGCCTTTGTAAGAGGAGCCTCCATAGAGCTTGTTTTTTCTGTCAGGTGATGATACAAGGGGAAGGTAACCATCCACTAGCTTGTCACAAGTTAACTATGTCACAAGTAACTATGTCACAAGCTAAGACACTGTGTGTGGGTAAAATTGCAATATTTCCAGAATCTCTTGCCTGGCTTTAGTGCATCTCCATATCAGTAGGTATTCTCAAGGAGGTGGAGAGAAGTAGTTTATCTCCATATCAATAGGTAATTACTTGGGCAAGTGAGGGCTTATCTGGACCAGAGAGGTTGGGTGGAGCTCTCTCTTCTGCAGCCATGTCTGGAGAGACTCAGGATTACTGCTTGTAAGAAATAAACGGGTTTCTCCCACTTTATTTCTCCCTTTGACTGATTTCTGTTTCAAAGTTATTTTGCCCTGGGATTTTCCCCCTAGAGTTACACTACATGTCTATCTGCCAATAATTCAGAAAAGCCTTTACTTCTTATTGTGTGAGTTTGAAATATTTTCCCATTTTCAAAGTACATTAATAGACATGATTATAAATACTCTTAAATTAAGGATCTCTAGTTCTGATTAGTTCAGAAACTAATAAGGTATAAAATTATTATTATTTTTAAAGCTATTTTGACCCAGTTTTGAGGCCTTGGCCAGAGGCTGGTCAGGTCCCCTTTCTGAGCAAGCTTATTAAGCCTACACACCAACCACTTACTTTATAGGGTTCTCAAACTCCAGGTCCCTATGCATCCTACCTGATCACTCTGGGGCCAGGGACCAGACAAGTAAGGACAACCTTGATGCCAAGCCTGCCAAAATTATTAATATAATTTTTCCAATCCACAACAAGCCCATGAAACCTGGGCAACCCCACCAGGCTTTCCATATTTAAGCTACCCCTTACAGCTACAGCTTGCTTTTACCTGTTCGCAGGTACAACCCTCTGTGTGGCTCTGCCTGGAGTCTTCTCTTGTTTAGAGCTGTGAGAAACACAGAGTTCCATCTTTCATCTGTCTGACTGTAACTGCGTTGTGCTCTACCACCAAAAATTATTTAAAAGCATAACATAAAAATAAGGAAACACAAGAGGACTTCCGGGAAGATGGCGGTGTGAGCAGGGCGGCAGAAATCACCTCCCAACACTATATTCATCTACGAAAACACAGAAAATACATCTATTCCTAAAAAAGAGATGAGAATACACAGGAAAGCACACAGCGTGCAGCTACACCAGAGAGGACTCGGCACCCCAAGTGGCGGGTAAGATACGGAGCTGCGACCCGGCCGGACCCGAGCACTCCCCCACCCCAGCGCACTGGCGGGAGGAGAGGATTCGAGGCTGGGAGGGAGTGGAAGTGCACCCCGCGAAGTAGCCAGCCCCGGTGATCTGCGCGGGGAGCGCTGACCCACATTGCGCAGTGCAGCGGAGATTGGAGAGACAGAGGGGCAGGATCTGAGCGGGGAACGCGCCAGGGTGCTTGCAGCCGGCTCCGGGAAGGAAAAAAAAAAAAGCGCGCACTTTCTTCAGCTGTCTTAAAGAGACAGGAGCCCAGCGGAGGAGCCAGATCGCCCCAGCACACTCAGCCCAGCAGGCTGGGAGTCCTGGGGAGTTTCAGACGCCTTAGCTGGCGACTGAGGAAGCGTAGCCATACTTACACTTCTCACTGAGATCAACAGCCTCCTATTCGTTCCCACCCCTGCCAGAGCGATAAAGGGCCCTGCGGAGCGGCGCAGTCACAGCTGTGGAATAGTGGGGCAATAGCGCCACCTACAGCATTCCCACAGAATCTACGTCTGGTGGGCATTTTTGTTGTTTTTTTTGTTTTGTTTTGTTTTTTGTTTTGTTTTTGTTTTTCTTTTCTTTCTTTTTTTCTTTCTTTTTTTTCTCTTTTTTTTTTCTTCTCTTTTTAAAGTCTTAAAGAGCCCAGCTGACATACGTGGCAACTATCAGTGACCAATTCTATAGCCATGAAAAGACAGAGGAATATGGTTCAGACCAAAATCAACCAGACAACCCCAGAGAGGGAGTCTGAAGGGATGGAAATGCACAGTCTTCCTGAAAAAGAATTCAGAATAAAAGTCATAACCATGCTGATGGACCTACAGAGAAATGTGCAAGAGCTGAGGGAGGAAGTGAGGGAACTGAGGAAAGACAATGCAGAAATCAGACAAGCGATCGACGGGCTTAACAGCAGAATGGATGAGATGCGAGAGACTGTTAATGGAATAGAAAACAGAGAACAGGAGTACAGAGCAGCTGAGGCAGAGAGAGATAAAAGGATTTCTAGGAATGAAAGAATATTAAGAGAACTGTGTGACCAATCCAAACGGAACAATATTCGCATTATAGGAGTACCAGAGGAAGAAGAGAGAGAAAAAGGGATAGAAAGTGTCTTTGAAGAAATAATTGCTGAAAACTTTCCCTCGCTGGGGAAGGAAGTAGTCTCGCAGTCCACTGAAGCTCATAGATCTCCCAACACAAGGGACCCAAGGAAGACAACACCAAGACACATAATAATTAAGATGGCAAAGATCAAAGATAAAGACAGGGTATTAAAGGCAGCTAGAGAGAGAAAAAAGATCACCTACAAAGGAAAACCCATCAGACTATCATCAGACTTCTCAACAGAAACCTTACAGGCCAGAAGAGAATGGCATGATATATTTAACGTTATGAAACAGAAGGGCCTCGAACCAAGAATATTGTATGCAGCACGATTATCCTTTAAATGTGATGGAGGGATTAAACAATTTCCAGATAAATGAAAGTTGAGAGAGTTTGCCTCTCATAAACCACCAGTACAGGATATCTTAAATGGACTGCTATAGATGGAAGCACACCTAAGTCTAAAAAGATGTCACCAGAGAAAAAAAAAATCATAGCAAAGAAAGCAGACCATCCAAATACTAACTAAAGGCAAAGAATAAAACACCTATTATAGAAAGAATGGAGGAGGAGGAATAAGAAGGGAGAGAAAGAAACATCAGACTGTGTTTACAATAACTTAACAAGAAAGTTGTTAGATTGTTAGATAGTAAAGAAGCAACCCTTGAACCCTTGGTAACCACGAATGTAAAGGCAGCAATGGCAATAAGTACATACCTCTCAATAATCACCCTAAATGTAAATGGACTGAATGCACCAATCAAAAGACACAGAGTAACAGAATGGATAAAAAAGCAAGACTCATCTATATGCTGCCTACAAGAAACTCACCTCAAATCCAAAGATATACCCAGACTAAAAGTGAAGGGATGGAAAAAGATATTTCATGCAAACAACACAGAGAAAAAAGCAGGTGTTGCAGTACTTGTATCACACAAAATAGACTTCAAAATGAAGAAAGTAGCAAGAGATAAAGAAGGACATTACATAATGATAAAGGGGTCAGTCCAACAAGATATAACCATTATAAATATATATGCACCCAACACAGGAGCGCCAGCATATG